>SJYQ01004454.1:145955-166137 GCA_006410935.1 Redunca redunca
AAAGCAGTTAACCATCATTCCAAGTTATATGCATTTTTTTTCTGAAAAATTTTATAACAGAGATAACATAGGCTTATTTGACTTTTAGTAAACCTAATTAGAATAAAATCATTATTCTTAATGCTGATAACTCCAAAGACATGTCTGTATTAATTAAACCAACAAATATAAACTTGTTTTTATGTATTGAAAATCATCCTGGATCATGTGAACTTGAAAAATATTTGGATTTGTTCCTATTATATTTTTGAAACTTTTTATGAATAGTAAATTTATATAGGTGCTTGCTTGTTTAAGCCAATTAAATAGAGCTCTGTTACAAATTAATTGTAGTAACCATTCAGAAGTAGAAAAATATCATATTGAAAACATTTGTTGTTACTCAGTCGCTAAGTTGTGGTCAGCTCTTTGCAACTCTATGGACAGCTGCATGCCAAGGGTCCCCTGTCCTTCACTATCTCCCAGAGTTTGCTCAGATTCATGTCCACTGAGTCTGTGATACTATTTAACCATCTCATCCACTGCTTCCCCCTTCTCCTTTTCCCTTCAATCCTTCCCAGCATCAGGGTCTTTTCCAATGAGTCCTCTCTTTCACATCAGGTGGCCAGAGTATTAGAGTTACAGCATCAGTCCTTCCAATAAATATTCAGGGTTCATTGCCTTTAGAACTGACTGGTTGGATCTCCTTGCAGTCTAAGGGACTCTCAAGAGTCTTCTCCAGCACCCCAGTTTGAAAGAATCAGTTCTTTGGTGCTCAGCTTTCTTTATGGTCTGCATCTCACATGCGTACGTGACTGCTGGAAAAACTATCGAAAAACATACATCATAAATGTACAAACAAAGATCTTACAATGCTCATTCAAAAATTGTAGCCATGAATCAAGTATAGCAATGAAAAAACTCACTGGTTTATAAATAGCAGTTGGAATCAGCTAAGTTTATCCACTCAGACGGCTAATGTTTTTTGCTGTTCGTGGAGAAGACTTAAGATATCTGTTTGCTGTGGACAAGTCATCTTACAGAGGATGTGGCAAGGGAGCATTTACAGCAGTTGGTATTTTTAAAATGCCTCTTTCCCTTTTTATTTTTCCTTCAGTCTCCAGAGATCGTGGACTGTGTTTACATTTCAAGGACATTATAAGATTTACAAGTTCAGGGAACAAAGAAAGAATGCAAGTTTTTTCCCTTAGAGTTTTGGAGTGTGTATATATATCGTCAGAAACCTAGGATAATTATAGTTAACATTTTTCTTCCTTTTCATAAGTATAGGACAATTTTGTTTCCAATATCCTGATCTTTTATGTCTACAGTCATTTTGAGACGAATAGATGAGGTTTGGTGGATTGGAAAGATAAATGGGCTGTGAATTGCTTCTAGATTGCATTTATGGTTTTGTAGAGCTTTGCAAGACAGTTGCTTCTAAGGCCTCATGGAATTGGATTGTAACTTAAATGATACCATAAATGATCTACTGGCCTAATTACATTAACCCCAGTTAGTTTCTTTCCCTCTAGGTAGATTGTTTTATTGTAGCCTAGAAAAAGGGCTGAAAACAAAAATTCCTATTAGGATCTTAGTTCAGCCAGATCAGTGACCTGCCGTCCATCTTATTGTATTTTTAAAAACTCTGTCCATTAATCTCAGGAAGTAGTCCATTTACAAATACTTTTAAAGATCCCACCTGAGTTTAAGAAATTTTTAAACCTTGGCCCTTGGTTTGGCCTTTGTCCAAGGAGTAAAAGATGAAGAAGAGAATATTCTGTAACTTCAGGTGGTATTATTTTAAAGGGAGGGGACACATGTATACGTATGGCCGATTCATGTTGATGTTTGTCAAAAAACCACCACAATGCTATAAAATAGTTATCCCCCAATTAAAAAGTAAATAAAATTTAAAAATAAGTAAATGTGACCCTTTAAATAGACTCCTTCTGGTGGAAGGGCAGTTTAGGCCAGGATTACTTACTATTAATAGAATGAGTGTTTTATTAGGAGGCTAGCAGGGAACAATAGGAGTTACTTCAGTCTTACAGTCTTTCTTTTTAGGCATCTCATATACCTTGAATTTATCAACAGCTTTTTTTTTCCCCCTTAGAAATTAGGAACTGGGTTTTATTACTTATTTATTTTAAAGATTTTGGCGGTGCTGGGTCTCTATGGCAGCACGCAGCCTTCTCTAGTTGTGGTGTGCGCACTCAGCCTCCCCGCAGCACGTGGGAAGTCAGTATTCCCAACCAGGGACTGAACCTGTGTCCCCTCCGTGGGAAGGGAGATTGACTGTTTTTTTTAATTTTCTTTATCTGGGGCTGTGCTGGGTCTTCATGGCTGCGCACAGGCTTGCTGCAGTTGTGGGGAGCAGGATCTACTCTCTGGTTGTGGCGGCGGGCGCTCATTGCAGTGACTTCTCTTGTTGTGGAGCGAGGCCTCCGGGCGCACAGGCCTCAGGAGCTGCGGCACATGAGCTCAGTAGTTGCAGCTCCCGGGCTCTAGAGCACAGACTCAGTAGCTGCGATGCAAGGGGTGAGTTGCTCTGCAGCATTCGGGATCTTTGGAGGCCGGGGATCAAACTCACGTCTCCTGCACGGGCAGGCAGATTCTTCATCACTGAGCCACCAGGGGAGTCCCATTCAGCCTTTTACAAGGAATCTTTCAGTGCAGCTGTTTTGGAATCTTGAAGCCTTTTGGAAGCTTTTGCATTCCAATTAAAATAGGTAGCTCATTTTGTTCATTTAATTTGGAAACTCTTACTTTTAAATGCACATCTGAAATGATCTCACCTAATTGGCACATTTCTCCTGACGGCCACTGTAATTCTAGGGTACAATTCCCCTGAGAGTTGGTAGTAGCTTCTTAGGACCCTTAGCCACAAATGGGGTGTGACCCACATCTCTGTCTGGTAATAATTTTGGGCCCCCAACCTGACAGTTACCAAGCTAAGTTCGTGACACAAAATTCTAGGTTGTCTTTAGTAAGTGTGGGGCCATTTTTGAAGCTGTTTGTAGCTTCTGGAACCACGATTTTTAGACATAAAATAAGCAGGGGTGCCAGAAGTGGGGGCACCTGAGGATCCCATTAACTAAGTCTTTGGGTTATTCAGAGAGAAACTAATCCCTCAAAGGGTTGTGTGACCAGGGGATAGTGTGGCATTTTACAGCACGCATCATCACACACACATTTTCTTGAGGTTGGCAGGTGACCCAGTGTCTAACCTGTTCTGTGAACAGCCTATCCTGACACAGGCATCTTTGGGCTTGGTGTCAGACTCTCCACCAGCTTTTAAGTGTTTGATCCATGCCCACCGATGTTTGCAGCTTTCTGGCCTCTGAGATCCTTCTTAACACTACAAACTAGTGGTGCCTCAGAGGTAAAGAATTTGCTTGCAGTGGAGGAGACACAGAAGATATGGGTTTGATCCCTGTGTCAGGAAGATTCCCTGGAAATCCCATGGATGGAGGAACCTGGAAGGCTACAGTACATGGGGTTGCAAAGAGCTGGACACGACTGAGCAAATGAGCATACATTCTTATCAACGATAGCCTTTATCTACACAAAGCAAGACAAATTAATGTGCACTTTAACACACCAGCGGTAACCACAAGATGTTACTACAGCCTAGGCAAGAGAAGGCCAGGCCCATCACCAGTGATTCCCAGTGTGGACTAACCCGGGAGACTCCAGTAACCAGGCTAGAACTGGGGAAAGAGATTGCAAACACAGGAGGGATTGCAGAACGAACCAAGGCTAGCAACTAGGGTCCCAGATGGAACTCTCTGCTCCCTCCAGCTGACCTGCTAAGCCCTGGGCTGGAAAACCAATTAGATGGGAGAGCTTGACGCAAAAGGAGCAGAGCTCAGAATGGAGAGGGAGGTTAACCATGGCCCCGGAAACAGTGAGAGAGAGAGTGAACCCAGAAGTGGTGTGTTTCTCTCTGTGCTTCTTATTGTCCCCAAAGCCCTTGGAAATCTTTGGTCCCGCTGCTGCCACCAGATCTGTTAAAGAACAGAACTTCAACTGAGTAAATTTAAAGATCAAACTGGATTCAGTATATTTGGGGGGGGTGTGTGTATCTCTCTATATATAAATGTGGTACTGGGTCTTCACTGCAGTGTGCAGGCTTTCTAGTTGCAGAGCACAGGGTCTAGAGTGCGTGGCCTCAGTGGTGTGGCACACGGGCTTAGTTGCCCCACGGTGTGTGGGGATCTTCCTGGACCAAGGATTGAACCCTTGTTCCCTGCTTTGGAAGGTGGATTCTTAACCACTGGATCACCAGGGAAGTCCTTGGATTTTTAAATAATTCGTGCATCAGGCACCATCCCATTTGAAAATAGAATGGAACTCCATCAAACACTGGAAAAGGAAAGATTTTCAAAGGTAGAAAGAGGGCAGAAAAAAGAAATCGTTATCGAAGAATGCGTTGTTTCTGGCGAGGTCTCCATCCTATGGGGACCAAAGGGCCTACTGGGCAGATGATCTCAGTAACCAGGTGATTCCAGGTGGACTGGTTAAAGGTTATATTCCGAGGGGAGTTGAGACTGCAATTAGTTATTAAGTTTGTTGACATGGGGCTTAGAACAAGTGACTCCATTTTGGGCCTGCTCTCTCTTGTTAACACCTCTTATGATTTAAAATCATAATTTTCTGAATAGTATGAGGAAGGAGAAGCAGGAATGCTCAGGATACGTGTTTTTCTAAAACATATTTACTTTTTTACTTGGCTGTGTCAGGCCTTCATTGCAGCACGTGGGACCTTTCGTTGCGGTGTGAGGGCTTCCCTCTAGCTGTGGCGCCTGGGCTCGGTAGCCCTGAGTCATGTGCGATCTTAGTTCCCCAACCAGGGACGGAACCCACATCCTCTGCACTGGAAGGCAGATTCTTAACCATTGCACTCCCAGGAAGTCCCTGTTCATGGTGCTTTTGAGGAAAAGTGCCATGAGGTGAGGCAGCTGAGGCAGGAGGCTGCAGATCGGGGGCCAGTGCGAGCGCCAGGCTGTGAGTTTGGGGCTCACCCCTTCCCATAGAGGGAGCACCCCACATGCCCTCCGCTCCCCAGGCCTCCTCTCCTGTAAAGACTAATCCTTATTTCTGGATGCACCTCAGTTTTTGGTTCTAGTTCTTGGTTTCAATCCCCCACAAAGCCCAGAATTGCCCTCTTTTTACATTTATGTTCCATTGCAGAGGCTTTGCCAGAGGCTGAGGTCACCAGGGCTGGTCCTAATGAGGAGACAGGAGAAATGAGACAAAATACTTGGAGAGTTTGTGAAAGGTGGACAGGTAGGAGTGGGCGGCAGACCCCAAGTGCAGGGGAGACACGGGGAGCGGGGAGGGACCATGGCTGAGTCTGACATTCCCGCCTCAGGCCCTGGGAGCAAGAGGGTACCATCTCCTCCACAAGCCCTGCCGTCAGTGGAGACATAGGAGGAGGAGATGAATTTTGGAGAAAGATGATGAGCTTGGTTTGAGAAAGGCCAAGGACAGGAACCAGTTTGTAACACGGACAGAGAGCCCTGGCGTACAGTCAGGGGACAATCAGGTGAAGACGCGGCCAGCTGGCCCAAGTCAGGGTCCCGGCTCACCAGGCGCTCTGCAGGGGGCAGAAACACAGATGGAGGAGGCGCTGGCAGAAAGGCTGAGGGCGCTCAGGGAGGCGGGGAGGGGGCGGCCGAGGGCCGAGGACCCGACCTTGCGTCCCTTGACACGACAGGGCAGGAGGCAGGTATAGAGTCAAGAGGAAGCAAGGAAGGGGCGACAGGCTCAGAGGAGGAAAGGCGCAGAATCGTGAGATGCTGTGCGGAGCGGAGGGGTTCGCAAAGGGCCAGGCAGAGCTGAAGGCTGCTGAGAGAGGGGCCGAAATCACACTGGCAAGACCTGTCAGACTTGGGAGTCTGTGGTCCTGGGAAAAACTGTCCATTTGGCAAACATAAAGATAAAAGTGGGAACACTCCCCTCCACACTTCAGTGTATTCCACAGAGGATGGTTTTCAGACTTGCGCACATATGTATAC
Source organism: Redunca redunca (assembly GCA_006410935.1). Classification (NCBI taxonomy): domain Eukaryota; kingdom Metazoa; phylum Chordata; class Mammalia; order Artiodactyla; family Bovidae; genus Redunca; species Redunca redunca. Next base: position 151,958 of record SJYQ01004454.1, read on the forward strand.
CCTTTCTTTCTTTTTTTAAAATAGAGCATTATATATATGTGTGTGTGTGTGTGTGTATACACATATATGGACTTACCTGTTGGCTCAGACAACAAAGGTCCACCTGCAATGTGGGAGACCTGGGTTCCATCCCTGGGTTGGGAAGATCCCCTGGAGGAGGGCATGGCAACCCACTCCAGTATTTTTGCCTCGAGAATCCCATGGATGGAGGAACCTGGTGGGCTACAGTCCGTGGGGTCACAGAGAGTCGGACATGACTGAGTGACATAGTGCATATATATGTATTTGTAATATATATAGAATATATAAAACACATTCTGATATGTAACATGCACATTATTAAAATATATACCACAAAGTCATGTATGACACATATACTGAATGGAAACCCTAAGTCCAAAGACCACATCCTCTGGTTCACATCAAGGCAGTGACGACTGAGAGGAGGTCACAGAGGTTGGAAGCCAAGGTCCACAAACCAAATATGGCTAGAAAATGTGTCTTGCCTGGTCCTCCTGCTAGTTTAAAATAGGATCATTAACATGAGAATCAGAATTTCCGCTTCTTGTGAAAAGGTGGGTCCCCAGAAGACAACGAGTGACCAGATTGTGCAGTGACACCCCTTCAGACACCCTGTGTGCCCCCCTGTTGGCACCACCCCATCACTTGCCCCTGCCTTCTTGCATCAGGGGCTGAGACCAGCTGTCATTCAGAATGGTGACTCAGCGGGAAGCGTTCTCAGCTCAGCTCCTGTCACTTGTTCTGATGCCTGCCTGGGTCTACAGACCTATGTTAGTCTTGGTGTAAGGCAGGGTTCTTGCTAGGATCATTCACCTTAAAAGAACAAACAACAACTTTATTGAGGAATGATTGACAAATATAATTGTATGCATTTGAAGTGCATGGGGACTTCCCTGGCAGGCTAGCGGTTAAAGCCCTGAGCCCCGAGTGCAGGGGTCACAGGGCTGATCCCTGGTCAGGGAGCTAACAACCCACATGCTATGTGGCATGACCAAAAAACTCCCAAATAAACAATGTAAAAGAAAAATCCTGTTTAAACAAATATAAAAATACAATGTATAACATGATTTGATACACATATACATTGTAGAATGATTGTACACTGTAGAATGATTGTAGAGGATAAAGATAACAAACAAAGGGAAAAATCTTAAACTGAGTGATATGCCATAACAAAGTACTAATCACCAAGAAAACTATCTTTGTTCCCCAGTGTCCATAAAATCAAGCCCATATAAATAAGGGCCTATTCTATAGGGTCTCAAATTCAAGCTGGAAACAAGTGACATTTTTGTAATGTGTTTTTTTTTTTTTTTATTTGTAAATGTGGTTTTTAAAAATATTTTCTATAAGGCATTTAATTTAATTTAATCATACAGAAGAGTGGCCTCAACATAGAACCTGTCTCCCGGCTGAATGCCAAAGATGATCTTGAGTAGTGATAACTTTTCCCTCTCCTGCCTCCTCAGATTTAACACCACCCGAAAAGCGGTACCAGTTTGGGGAGAGGCCATTGTTTTGCAAAATGTGCCTTTTGTTTCTCAGCCTGTGGGTGGGGCCATTTAGGGAACAGCCATATTTGCACAGTCAGGTTTTTGGTGGAAAGCTGTTTTTGCAAGAGACACTCATTTAGTGTATTCCTAGTACTCCTCCCTGTTGGCAGCAAGATGAAAGGCCATTAGAAGGTGAGAGCCAGCATCTGCAGCTCAGATCCTCAGAGCCTCGCTGCTGAAAAGAAGTAGACAAATCCTAAAGAGAACCAGGACCAACACGACGCAGTTCAAGTCACGTGTTTTTGTATGACCATGTGTTTCTGTCCTGTTGGATCCAAGAGGATTCTGCTGAGGCTATTTTCTTTCTTCCCTAGTGGATCTAGAGGAGATCCATGAAAGTACGGTTCCTGGGCATGTTTCTCCTCTGATTGTTCACTTATCTATAGATCAATTAAATAATATTTATATTGAAGTATAATTGATTTGCAAGGTATTGGTTTTTGAGGTACAGGAAAGCGATTCAGTTTTACATGTATATATTCTTCTTTTCATGGGCTTCCCTGGTGGCTCAGCAGTAAAGAATCCACCTGCCAATGCTGGAGACTTGGGTTCAGTTCCTGGGTTGGGAAGATTCTCTGGAGAAGGAAATGGCAACCAACTCCAGTATTCTTGTCTGGAGAATCCCATGTACAGAGGAACCTGGTGGGCTACAGTCCATGGAACCGCAAAGAGCTGGACACACTTAGCAACTAACCAACAGCAATTCTTTCTCATTGTAGTTTATTAGAAAATATTGATACAATTCCCTGTGTATGTATCTGTTAATCTCCACTCATTTATCCCTCCCCCACTCCCTTTCCCCTTTGGTAACTGTAAGTTTGATTTCTCTGGGAGTCTATTTCTGTTTTGTAAATAAGTTCATTTGTATCATACTTTAGATCCCACATATAAGTGATATCATAATGGTGTCTGTCTTTGGGTTACTTCACTTCCTGTGATAATCTCCAGGTCCATCCATGTTGCTGCGAATGGCAGTGTTTCATTCTTTTTTGTGCCTGGGTAATATTCCATTGTACATATGCACCACCGCTTCTTTATCCACTCATCTTTCAATGAATGCTTAGGTTGCTTCCATGCCTTTTAGGCTATTGTACATGGTACTACTATGAACATAGAAGTGCAGGTTTCATTAATTAATTAATTTAAAGTCAGTCTTAAAGCATTCATGTGCTGGGGCCTCACCCACATCTGGGCGCAGATCGTGGGACCCAGAGGTAGGGAGAGGGAGGGGGATTGAGGGTGGGAGCTGGAGAGACAGCAAGAAAAGGAGTCAGGCCAAATGGCTGAAAGGGACATGCAGACGCAAGGAAAGGCCTGGGGGGCCGCCACCTGCAGACAGGTCAGCCCGCCGCCCTCACTCTGAGCTGGGTTCTGGGATGCAGATGTATGCACTGCCTGCCACTTCCTCCTGTCTCACCGAAGCCCTCTCCCCGTCTCCCCTACTTAACCTCCTCTGGGAGCAATGGAAAGACTCGGAACATGGAGATCCAACCTTAGTTGGCCCTTAGTGGTATATGACCTTGACCCAGATGCTCTGCTGCCCTGGATGGTGGTTTCTTTTTATGTACAAGTAAAAAGAATCATCAAAGGGGACTTAGGGCTCCTCCTAGTTCCAAGAGCCCGCACTTCTGGGCTTACGATATTGGCATATTTTTCAGTTTACCTACATAGCTGTTTGCCCTGAAATAAGTGGTGCCAAACTTAGCCTGTGTCATTTGCTAAGATAAACAAAATGACAGAATGTTTTCTACAGTTGTGTTTAGTTTTTGCAAAATTCCTAGGACTCCTTGAAGTGGTTTTGCAGGGGTTGGTGGAGGCCAGCGTCATGATCAAGGGCACAGATGCCTGCAGGTTGTCGGGACTGAACCCGAGCCCAGGTCCTTACTGCTGATGTTGTTTAGTCGCTAAGTTGTGTCTGACTTTTTCGAACCCATGGACTGTAGCCCTCCAGGCTCCTCTGTCTATGGGATTTCCCAGGCAAGAATACTGGAGCGGGTTACCACTCCTTTTCCAAGGTATCTTCCCAACCCAGGAATCAAACATGCGTCTCCTGCATCGGCAGGTGGATTCTTTACCACTGTCACCAGGGAGTCACCAGGGAAGCCCACTTACTTCCTAGTTTCGTGAATTTAAGCAACTTATTTGAAATCTCTTGTCTCAGTTTCCTCCTGTGTAAAGAAGTAAAATTAGTGTCTCGACCTTTTAGGGTCGTCATGAAGATTAAATTAATTAATATGTATGAATCTCTTCTTGGGATGCCTGACAGACTGTGAATGTTCCTGGGAGTGCTAGCTATATTTACTATTATTTCAATCTTATTTGCAATTATACGAAAATAGCAGAGGCCTGGAGAATGGTTTAAAGACACTGGGCTGGCAAATCCAGAAGGGCATGTTCAGTAGGAGGTAGCGTGTGATGGGGGGCAATTGTGATTTACCATTTAGATCCCCTTCTTGCTCTCCAGATGTTTCTGATCTTAGAAATAAAACCAGAATTACTTCACACCATGCTGCAAAACACAGTCCAGACTGTCTTCACTTCCTTACCACCCACTCATCCTTGGCAAATGGCCATGTTGCCCTTGCTGACAGCACTCCTCTAAGATGTCCCTTGTGAAGGCGGCTGGTGACCTAGCTGGTAAACCCCAATAGCTTCTACTCACCCCTCATCCCGCTGATGCCACCTGATCTTTCTCTTCTAACATTCGTGTCCCCTTCCTGCCATAGAGCACGACCTCTCTGTCTCTTAACAACTCCCGTCCAGTAGGGTCAAGTCACCTTCCTCCTAAATATCTCCTTCCCTGTGGTCTCTGCTTTGGTTTGGAGAGCTGTCATCAGCCTCATCTCTGGCCTCAAAATCTCAGTGCAACTTTTGCCTTCCTCCACTCACCTCTCCCTGTGTGTGCTAAGTTGCTTCAGTCGTGTCCGAATCTTTGTGACCCTGTGGACTGTGGCCCACCAGGCTCCTCAGTCCATGGGGTTCTCCAGGCAAGGATACTAGAGTGGGTTGCCACGCCTTGCTCCAGGGGATGTTCCCGACCCAGGGATCGAACCCAAGTCTCCTGCATTGCCAGCAGATTCTTTTCCCATCTGAGCCAGCAGGGAAGCCCCACCTGTCCCTGTAACAGCCCGAAACTGGGACAAATTAGTTCTCACTTGGAGGATCCACCCTCCCTCCCCTGCCACCCACTGTCCTGGCTGCCACCAGGAAGATCTCCTGACCCTTAGCTCTGACCAGTCATTCTCAAAAACGTCCAGTGACTTCACGTTATCTACTGAATTAAGTCCAAACACCTTATTTAAAACAATTTTTTTAATGTTTTTAATTGGAAGATCATCGCTTTACAATGTTGTGTTAGTTTCTGCTGTACAACAACTCAAATCAACTGTAAGTGTTTATATAAATATCCTCTTGATCCTCCCTCCCACCCCCATCCCAAACCCCTTATGCAAGCGCTGAATCCTCCCCCCGGGATCCCACTGTGAAAAAGGGGACCCCAAACCCCAGTCTTTCAATGCAGTCTCGTTTCTTGTTCTAGCCCCTCACCCCAGACAAATGGAAGAGCTGAGTTCAGTCTGGGCCACATGGTGCTTGGTGCCAGAACACAGTAAGCCCTCCGCAAATATTTGTCCAACAGGAAGGAAATAGGATACATTGTCAGATAGCAGCTATGGCAAATGCCAAAATTCACGAGGAAGGAGCTTCCTAAATATTTGTTCTTTTCTGTAGAGGCCAAGATGATGATAACTTTTTCCCCTAGAGCTTGGAAGAGGAAGAAACTGGCACGTACTTTCCCTGCTAAGTTGAGGCTTTCACTTGAAAGGAGAAATTATTTCAGGTTTCTGGGCAGAAGGGATCTTCACAATTACAATAACATTTGACAGACACTAAAATGTAATGTGCCTTTATAGGAGGGCAATGAAATGGTGAATTATAAGGACCATTAGATGATGGGAAAGGAGTTTTTTCCCTCCCTCTTTATCAGATTTTTCTAATAAAGACTCAATTCTCATTTGAGGCAAATTCTTTTGGGCACTTTCCCAATACAATTCCAATTTATTTTTCCATTATCTGGGAGCAGTTCTTTGATTTTTTTTTTTCATTAGAAACCTGCTACATCCTGCTGGAAGTGTCAGGGTTCCATTCTCCGACACCACTGAGCACCACTCTCCCTGCCTTTGTTGTTGCTGAATGGCAACGTAAATGTGGCCAGTGAGATAGGATTCAGGGTGGAAAATTAGGAAACTGATATATATATATATATATATAAGAGAGAGAGAGAGAGAGAGAGAGTTCTATAAATGCTGAAATGCAAGAGGATTTATCCAGGTAATCTCATGTCCTGGGTTTGGGGAGGATTAACAGAATGGGGAAACTGTGATCATCATGATTAGAAATAGGTCATTTTTGTCCTCTTTAAGATGGTTTAAGACATGTACACCTGTAAGTCACGCATTGAGTGAAACTTTACACCTTTTTTGCATCTTGGGCCACCTCGATAAGGTTTGGCATCTTGGTCTCTTTACCCCTTCAATCCATGCTCAGTTGTCTTAAATTCAAGTTTCTACCTACTTTTTTGGGCTTTCCTAGTGGCTCAGTGGTAAAGAATCCGCCTGCCACTGCAGGAGAAATGGGTTCGATCCCTGGGTTGGGAAGATCCCGTGGAGAGGGGAACGGCAACTAACTCCAATATTCTTGGCTGGAAAATCCCATGGACAGTCCATGGGGTTGCAAAGAATTGGACATGACTAAGTGACCAGCAACAGCAATCTACTTTTTTCGGCTAGTAGGTGACAGGAGTATGGCATAATGGAGAGCAAAATACACGGTGGATAATCTAAAAAGCCTGATTATGCTTTTGATTCCAGAGTGTTTTAGCTTTTCCATTTGAATGGGCGTATGCAGGTGGCTGCGACCCAGCGCACTGAGCGAGTGCGGCCAAGAGGAGTCACCCCACGTCCGAGGTCAGGGGCAGCGGCCGAGAGTGCCAGGCTGCGACGGCGCAGGAACGGCCGAGAGGAGCTACCCCACATCCGAGGCCAGGGCCGGCGGCCGGGAGGAGCAACCTGAGGAGCAGTCACTGGGAGGGCATAGCAGGGCCTAGAGGAGCTATCCCAGGTTGAAGGTCAGGAAGGGTGGTGGTGAGAAGCTACCCTTCTTCCAAGGTAAGGAGCAGCGGCTGCGCTTTGCTGGAGCAGCTGTGAAGAGATACCCCACGCCCAAGGTAGGAGAAACCCAAGTAAGGTGGTAGGTGTTGCAAGAGGGCATCAGAGGGCAGACACACTGAAACCATACTCACAGAAAACTAGTCAGTCTAATCACACTTGGACCACAGCCTTGTCTAACTCAATGAAACCAAGTCATGCCTGCGGGGCAACCCAAGAGGGGCAAGTCATGATGGAGAGGTCTGACAGAATGTGGTCCACTGGAGAAGGGAATGGCAAACCACTTCAGTATTCTTGCCTTGAGAACCCCATGAACAGTATGAAAAAGTGAAATGATAGAATACTGAAAGAGGAACTCCCCAGGTGAGTAGGTGCCCAACAAGTTACTGGAGATCAGTGGAGAAATAACTCCAGAAAGAATGAAGGGATGGAGCCAAAGCAAAAACAGTACCCAGCTGTGGATGTGACTGGTGATAGAAGGAAGGTCCGATGCTGTAAAGAGCAATATTGCATAGGAACCTGGAATGTCAGGTCCATGAATCAAGCCAAATTGGAAGTGGTCAAACAAGAGATGACAAGAGTGAACGTTGACGTTCTAGGAATCAGCAAATTAAAATGGACTGGAATGGGTGAATTTAACTCAGATGACCATTATATCTACTACTGTGGTCAGGAATCCCTCAGAAGAAATGGAGTAGCCATCATGGTCAACAAGAGTCCGAAATGCAGTACTTGGATGCAGTCTCAAAAACAACAGAATGATCTCTGTTTGTTTCCAAGGAAAACCATTCAATATCACAGTAATCCAAGTCTATGCCCCAACCAGTAACGTTGAAGAAGCTGAAGTTGAATGGTTCTATGAAGGCCTACAAGACCTTTTAGAACTAACAGCCAAAAAAAAAATGTCCTTTTCATTATAGGGGACTGGAATGCAAAAGTAGGAAGTCAAGAAACACCTGGAGTAACAGGCAAATTTGGCCTTGGAATGTGGAATGAAGCAGGGCAGAGACTAATAGAGTTTTGCCAAGAAAATGCACTGGTCATAGCAAACACCCTCTTCCAACAACACAAGAGAAGACTCTACACATGGACATCACCAGATGGTTAACACCGAAATCAGACTGATTATATTCTTTGCAGTCAAAGATGGAGAAGCTCTATACAGTCAACAAAAACAAGACCAGGAGCTGACTGTGGCTCAGATCATGAACTCTTTATTGCCAAATTCAGACTTAAATTGAAGAAAGTAGGGAAAACCGCGAGACCATTCAGGTATGACCTAAATCAAATCCCTTATGATTATACAGTGGAAGTGAGAAATAGATTTAAGGGACTAGATCTGATACACAGAGTGCCTGATGAACTATGGAATGATGTTCATGACATTGTACAGGGATCAACACCATCCCCATGGAAAAGAAATGCAAAAACGCAAAGTGGCTGTCTGGGGAGGCCTTACAAATAGCTGTGAAAAGAAGAGAGGTGAAAAGCAAAGGAGAAAAGGAAAGATATAAGCATCTGAATGCAGAGTTCCAAAGAATAGCAAGAAGAGATAAGAAAGCCTTCTTCAGCAATCAATGCAAAGAAATAGAGGAAAACAACAGAATGGGAAAGACTAGAGATCTCTTCAAGAAAATTAGAGATACCAAGGGAACATTTTATGCAAAGATGGGCTCCATAAAGGACATAAATGGTATGGACCTGACAGAAGCAGAAGATATTAAGAAGAGGTGGCAAGAATACACAGAAGAACTATACAAAAAAGATCTTCACGACCCAGAAGATCGTGGGTGATCTTCTAATCTAGAGATGGTGATCACTAATCTAGAACCAGACATCCTGGAATGTGAAGTCAAGTGGGTCTTAGGAAGCATAACTACAAACAAAGCTAGTGGAGGTGATGGAATTCCAGTTGAGCTCTTTCAAATCCTGAAAGATGATGCTGTGAAAGTGCTGCACTCAATATNTGGTGTTGGAGAAGACTCTTGAGAGTCCCTTGGACTGCAAGGAGATCCAACCAGTCCATTCTGAAGGAAATCAGCCCTGGGATTTCTTTGGAAGGAATGATGCTATAGCTGAAACTCCAGTACTTTGGCCACCTCATGCAAAGAGTTGACTCATTGGAAAGACTCTGATGCTGGGAGGGATTGGGGGCAGGAGGAGAAGGGGATGACAGAGGATGAGATGGCTGGGTGTCATCACTGACTCGATGGACGTGAGTCTGGGTGAACTCCAGGAGGTGGTGATGGACAGGGAGGCCTGGCGTGCTGAGATTCATGGGGTGGCAAAGAGTCGGACACGACTGAGCGACTGAACTGTACTGAACTGAACTGATATCATTTTTTAAGAGCTCAGTTTCCTTAATGAAAACAATCGAGTCCTGGGGACTTCCCTGGCAGTACAGCGGTTAAGACTGCACTTTCAGTGAAGGGGCATGGTTCCATCCCTGATCGGGGAACTGGATCCCTCGTCCCTGACAGCACATGGCCACAAAACTTTTAAAAATTGACAACAACAATGATCAAGTCCTATTTATGAAGACTTGAGTTGCCTTCCCCAAACGCCTGACCCCTCTGCTCTGCCCTTTGTACAAAGTCATGTGATGGAAAGTTCTGAGAGCAGGAACTCAAACCTCATGGACAAATTCAAGTCTGTCTGTCCCTGGCCTGTCAGCAGCAGGCACCCTCCCCAGCAGCTGGGTCCCAAAGGCGGCTCCTGCCCCTGCCTCAGCCTCTGCTCCTCCCCCACCTGCTGCTCTGACCCTTTTATGGACTCACTTCTGTTTTGTTTAGTCTCTCAGTCATGTTCAACTCTTTGCAACCCCATGGATTCTAGCCCACCAGTCTTCTCTGTCCATGGAATTCTCCAGGCAAGAATTCTGCAGCGGGTAGCCACTCCCTTCTCCAGGGGATCTTTCCGACCCAGAGAAGGAAACTGTGTCTCCTGCATTGCAGATGGATGATTTACCACTGACCCACCTGGGAAGCCCCACTTCTGTTTACTTTTTATCTTTTGGCTGCTTGTTCCTCTCTGCTCATGGCTTCTGTCTACTGCCTCTCCTGTCTTTCCACTTCTGCCCTGACAGCAAATGAGACCACATGTCTTTGTTTCAAAGATGTTTGAAGCAGAGATTTGATGAGTCCCCTTGGTCTCAGCTCTGTTTAAGTCATGCCTACAGAGAGGTCCGTGTGTCAGGGCCCTATATCCTGGGATATCGGCTAGTCTGTAAAACAGCTGGGCCATCTATCTCACTGTTATGAACCAGAACTTTTGACTTTTTGCCTACCCATGTATCACTTGATTAATAATAGGATAATGAATAAGTAATACTCATTTAGCCGGTTTGCTGTGTGGAAGCCTTGTTGTTTAGCTGCTCAGCTGTGTCCGATTTTTTGCGACCCCATAGACTGCAGCCCATGAGTCTCCTCTGCCCATGAGATTCTCCAGGCAAGAAGACCGGAGTGGGTAGCCAGTCCCTCCCCCAGGGATCTTCCCCAGTCAGGGAGCCAACGTGCATCTCGTGCACCTCCTGCCCTGGCAGGCAGGTTCTTTACCACTGAACCACCAGGCAGGCTTTAGATAAGCTGGAGTCTTTAGGAGGAAAACCAACAGGAACAGAAGATTCTCAAGGATAAAAGGATGGGGGGCAAGTATTCAACTGGTGAAAGAAGTCAACATCTAGGGAAAGGAAGATGGTTCAAGGCTGTGAACCAGGCCTGCCCCGCTTCCCCACAGCAAAAAGGAACAGGAACCCAGTTGGCACAGACTCGAGTTCCTTTAGAAGGAGGCCTCTGTGTTTGTACTCATGCATGTTCAAGCACCTCTTTTAAAACTGTTCTCTTGTCCCTTAGCCTAGAAAGGATTTTCTTACTTCTCCATTACCTCTGGGGTAAGACATATACTGTGGCCCTTCCATGCCTTCTCGTGCAGAACCAGAGGCGGGTCAGTCTTATGATGTGTTACCTCAATAAGCACCTTTAAATTCACAAAGCAAATTGCCGTCCAGAAGAGTTTTAGAGAGTTCTGACAAAATTAATTTTGTGAAACACCCTGTGGAGGTTGTCTTGAAATGTTTTATTGACATTTCCATGCACCAAGATTTTCTATTCTGCGGATATTCCTGATTTCTTACACCATTTCTACTTTCCCGAATGCCTTCTATAGAGACCAGCTTGAACAAGGCTATTGAAAGGAGTGTCGGGAAGATGCTTTTCCCTGAAGAAACACCTTAGCTCTCACTCTCTTTCATTTTGGAAGCGATGCGACATTTTCAGTTGCGTCTGAGACACTGAAGTTAACTTGTCCATTGATTGTTGCATTTCTCTACTCTCCATCTTATCTGAAGCTTTGTGATTTTAGAAATAATTTTAAATGTGTATTTACTTATTTATTGCTGTGCTGGGTCTTCGCTGCTGCATGCGGCCTTTGCTCTAGTTGTGGCGGGCAGGGGCTCCTCCAGCTGCGGTGCGCAGGCCTCTCGTTGCTGTGGCTTCTCTTGTTGCGGAGCACGGGCTGTAGCACGCAGGCCTCAGTGGTTGTGATGCATGGGTTTAGCTGCTCCACGGCAAGTGGGAATATTAGTTCCTGGACCAGGGACTGAACCCATGTCAGCTGCATTGGCAGGCAGATTCTTAACCACTGGACCACCAGGGAAGTCCCAAGCCTTGTGATTTTGACCCTAGGCCAGTGTGCAATTTAAAATAGGAAGCAAAAGCAAAGCACTGAGCAAATATTTACTGGGAGCCTCTAGTGAAAGTATGTAGACAGGGCAGACAGTAGCAGCCCAGCAAATATTTGTTGGATGATCATAAGACACACTGTTTTCTTACTCAGGTAAAAATACCACAGCAACTTTGTAGCTGGGGCCAATGACATAAGGATTGGCCTTGAGGATTTCTGTTATAACGTTGCCTTTATATTCTGCAATCTTCAGTGTCTTGCTTTCACCAAAGCCTGAGGCTCCATACAGTCTTCATCTCCTAGCCTTGTTTCCCATAACACCTCTGCTCACTGCCCCTGCCCAGGTGAAGACTGGTGTATCACCCTCTGTGTGTGTCCTCCTCTTTCTCATTTAATGCTCATTTCCTCCCCCCCCCTTGTTGGTGGTGTTCAGTCATCGTGTCCAGGTCTTTTGGAGTGCAGCATGCCGGGCTTCCCTATCCCTCCCCATCTCCCGGAGTTTGCCCAGGTTCATGTCCATTGAATTGGTGATGCCATCCAACCATCTCATCCTCTGCACGCCTTGTCCTTCTGTTCTCAGTCTTTCCCAGAATCAGGGAAGAGTTGGCTTTTCCAATGAGTGGGCCTTTCGCATCAGGTGGCCAAAGTATTGGCGCTTCAGCATTAATCCTTCCAATGAGTACCCAGGGTTGATTTCCTTTAAGATTGGCTGGTTTGATCTCCTTTTCCCTCTGTATCTGCACACATCCTACACCCTTTCTCCAAGGCTCAGAGCAAGTGTGTCCTCTCCCACAAAGTCTTCCTTCATTCTGTCAGAGAATGCTTGCAGTGGCCCCCAAGTGCCTGCCGCACAGTGATGAATAAGATGGTCCCTAACCTCGAGCAGTGTAGCAGCTGAATGAATGAGGCAGATAAGTCAGCAGATGATTATATCTGGTGCTGCCCAGCTTTTTTTTTTTTTTTTTCTCACTAAATAAAACACAGAGATAATGATATTTGCCATGACTCTCAGGCTGCTTGTAACTGGAAGGTTCCAGCTGCCCAGATCTGAACCAAACACTTCAAAGGCTGAGAAGCACTGAAGTGTGCCCGTCCTCTAACTAAAACCAGCTTGGGAACTCAGGCTGATACTCCAGTGTGATAAACCCACCGGTGGGAGCAGGAACAGAGTACAGTGGGTCCCTCTCCCAGTCTCGGCAGAAAGGGAAATCCTCCTGCAGAGTTGGCATCAAGCTGAAATTTGAAGAATGTTAGCCGTATCTGCGACAACGTAGAGGGGTAGGAGGGGGATTCAAGAGGAAGGGAACGTGTGTCCACCTACGGCCGATTCACGTTGATGTACCGCCGAAGCCAACACAGCGCTGTAAAACAATTATCCTCCGATTAAAAATGAATACATTAAAAATAGAAAAAAATAAAATAAAATAAAATAAAGAAAAAAAGAAAAAAAAATAGAGAATGTCAGCCACAGAGGGCGCTGTGGTGGGGCTGTGGAGTGCGTTGCTAGGAAAAACCAGGACACGGTGCAGGCAGAGAATGGTCCAGGATGGTGTCACTGGGCTTGCGGGACGGAGGCTAGAATGTGGTTCTTGTGGCAAGCAGGCATGAGATGAGGAGAGTCGTGTGTGTTCCTTCAACCAGACTGTGAATCCCTGGAGGGTCGAGCCCACATTTTACAAGTCTGTGTCTTTTAAAAACATGCTCACAGAAGGGCTCAACACAGCATCCCCGACTGATAGAAAAGTCTCCTGCGCCGTGATGGTATCAAGATGGCTGCCACGAGCCATGTGGACAGGCCTCTCAGAAGACTGTTGTGACTGTGAAAGGCGTTTGCTCGAGTTCCTAAGAGTCCCACTGGGGCGGAAAGACCTGACGGGCTCCATTCCCTCTGATTTCCAGGACAAGCTCTGGTTTCGCTTTGAAGACGGCCTCACGCGGTGTTTCATCCTGAAAACCGGTTTGCTTGTCTACTCGTTGTCTTGAGCCTCCCGTGTTGCTGCCGTTCTACCCTCTGCCTTGTGACGCTGGAGCTGCCAGTGGGCGGGCTACAGTTGCTGGGCCTCCTGGAATGGGCTTTCTGTTAGTATAACAGCTGCCCATAGAAGGCAGTGGCTGGAGGCTAGAAGGCAGAGGAAGGAGAGAAGCTTCCTGCTTCTGCCTGCAACACTGTGGCAGCTGTCGGAAGTTGTTGCCAATAGTTGCAGAACAGTGGGTTGTGGAGTGATTCCTGGGTCCAGCCACTGAGGCTAAGACAGCATCTTTCAGGGTTCCAGACCAATAGCAGCAGTTCTCCAATAATGCATCAGCAGACGCCAGCTTCAAGTGTCCACCCAGGGCCACTAGCGGCCTCTGATCCTTGGGCATCAGGCCTGCATTCTGTTTGCTCTTTGTGACCCTGCTTTCTTCATTCAGCCCTTCCAACACCTTTGCAAGCAATTTCCTGTGCAATATTCCCTCCATCCAAAAAAACCTAGAAGGGTTCCTTCCTTCCCTTTCTCCTTCCTTTCTTCCTTCCTTCCTCGTTCTTTCTTTCCTGTCTGGACCATGGCTGACGACACTTGCAGAGCTGTGTTCAGTTGCTACTGTTGCTGTTGTTCAGTCACCAAGTCGTGTCTGACTCTTCATGACCCCATGGACTGCGGCATGCCAGGCCTCCCCGTCCCTCACCATCTCCCAGTTTGCCCAAGTTCATTTCCGTTGAACTGGTGATCCCATCCAATCATCTCATCTTCTGCTGCCTTCTTCTCCTTCTGCCTTCAGT
>SJYQ01004456.1:0-10996 GCA_006410935.1 Redunca redunca
TCATCTCCAAATACAAGTTAGCATGGGGGATCGGGGAGTTGAAGGTTGGGGGAGGCACAACCCCCCTCAACTTCCCAGAGGAAAAATTTTATAAAACTGTCAGAGATGTAATAGAACTGTCAAAAGCACGGGGAAATCAGCTACACAGATTACAAAAACATATGTCAGGGACCTATTGGTTTCACGACAGTGTGAAAATCACAATTTTTCTGTCAAGATAGAAAATAGAAACAGAGAAAAACCAAGAACACTTTAGCATCCACCAACTGACAGCAGCAAGTACGCCCCACCCTTCGTGGGCAGAGACCCACAGGCGCAGAAAGGAGTAACCCCAGCTCCCCCCGCCCCCTCCCCTGGGAAAAGCCACTCGGCCTTCTTTCTGTTCCCCGTCCCCTCCTTCTGAGAGAGTAGAACCGGTTCCTCCTGCGGTCCTGACAGCCCTTCTCCTCGGCCCCACCTCCAGCTAGGGGCCTTCCTCCAATGACAGGTCTCTCAGATTCGGACAATCCCAGTGTCCGGGTCACACATCAGCCTGGCTGCCGGCAATGGTAAAGCACGCCATGAACTCGGGCCTCCTTACTTTTCTCTTTGGGGATCCAGAGAAAGCCAGTGGACCCCTGAGAGCGGGGAGGACAGTGAGGCAGGGTCTAGAGGGAACCCATGGTGCTATGAAACGCCCACCAGTCCCTCAGCCTCCTAGCTGTGTCCTCATGTGGAGTCTTTCGGATCCTCTTTTCTCTAGAAACCTTCACATCCCAGGCCGGCGTCTACTGGGGTTGCAAGCAGAGTCTGGGTGGAAGCATCCTCCCCAGAGACTGCAGGAGGCAGAGAGGTTGGCGGTCCATCAGCACGTGGACTCAGTAGACATAGCTCAGAGGAAACTCTGGGATACCCTTTGTGGTCAGAGATACCAGGGTTCGAATCTCGGGCCCTGAGCCCCAGTGCCCTCGGCCAAAACGCTTAATGTCTCCCAGCCGGATCTCCTGGAACGTTCACAGAGAGGAGAGCACTTAGCATTTGATCCACGCAGAGCGTTTCGAGGAAACCAATGGGCGCTCAGGTTCCCAGCAAGGGCTTGCTCCCCACCTGACCCCTTCAACAGCAGTAGACGCGCTCCGTGTCCACACGCCAACTTGCAGCTGAAAAAGCGTTGTACGTCGAGAACTTCGCTGAGCACTTGTCCCTCTTTTGTAAAATGGAGATGGCAGCTCCATGCTCACACTTTTCCCTGAAACTGAAAAGAAACCTCCATGTCGAACCATTTCCGGCTTACTTCCTGCTTGTATCCACCCGGACCTTGCGGAATGGAACACAAACGGCAGTGGGCTGTGGGGTTCAACATGCTGAGGATTTATTAGGGAGACCCCCTCCTTGAGAGAAAAATGCAGAAGGAGCCAGGAAAGCTGAGCCAGACTTCAGATCACAGAGCAGGTCTGACTGTGAGCCAAGACTAGAAGGAGGGCACCACGCTGGCGAGAAATGTGCCTCCTGGGGCGTCCCTGCTCTACTCAGCCACAGACACAGCTATGGAGGTCAGAAAGGGATGCTCTTTCTGCTGTCCTTTCCTCATGGGCTGATGAATCTTAGCTTGCCAAGTGAGTCTTACAGCACAGGTCCCTTCTTCCAGGCAGCCTTCTGGGACCTCTGCCCCTTCCCCCTGGGCCAAAACTTGTGAATATTGCTGAATGGTGAGGATACATAAGTGATTCAGGAGCTAGCAAGGGTATTTGAATTTGTAAGTGCCGATTCTGGAACTCCTACCTGTCCCAGTGTGAAGCCCCTTGCTCAGGGGGCTAAGCAAATTCCTAGTAGCAGGAAGAATGAAAGTGCTAACAGCCAGCATGGCAGTAGACATCGTAGATATCCACCCTCCCTGTGCCTGAACCCAAATCCAGGATGCTGGGGTCCATGCACTAATGTGCCAGGTCATAAGCAGGTACTGAGGACCTTTCTTAATGCTGGCTCAGGAGACAGCATCCAGGAAGCTGGCATGCCCATCCATGAGCTGGGAGGCAGAGTAACCAGGCATCACACTACCTGGCTTATCTGCTTGACAGTCCCTGCTGGTGCCAAGGGTGAGCAGGTTACTAGCTGGCTGAGAATGCCTATCTCCTTACCCTCTCGATGGCCAGAGCATCCCTGGGGCATCCTTAGCCCCCACACTGACCTCTCCCAGCTGTAAACAGCCTTGCCTATTGACCTTAGTATGCTGTACAAAGTTTGTTCTCTATGTGCACAGTGGCATTAATTACCAGAAGGTCAGGAGGCATCAATTCTAGTCGAACCCCAATATACAGATGAGAAAACTAAGGCCCAAGAAGAGAAATGGCATGTCCTCAGAGGTATCAAAATTAGGAAGTCTGGGTTCTTATCCCAGGGCCACCACGGGATCCACTCTCCCAGAGCACCTCAACCACCACGGGATCCACTCTCCCAGAGCACCTCAACTCCACTCCTGCCAATCCCAGCTCCTTGTCCGATCCGGATCCATCCAGCCTTCACTGGCAAAGACGCTCCTCTTCTTTCACCAAAGCCTGGAGATCCCTGACTCCCTCCTGACAGCCTTCCCAAAGCAGAATCTCACCTCTTGGCAACTGCCTCCACCTCCTCTGGTTTCCCTCTTGCTGGGGAAGGCATCACACAGGGAGTAGGATGTTCAGCTAATAAATATGTATGCAGGATTTTTATTACTTAATAGTTGTAAGGTTAATCGTCGTGGTGAACGCCTATATTTAATGTGTCAATGGAGCTGCAAAATGCCAAACTGAATAGCTTTAACACACATTAGTTCTACTTGTGAATCTACAAATAGGAACCTTGTCAGAAAAGTATTCAAACCAAGATCAGTATTGATTTTGGTCCTCGGGAAAGCCACTGGACTGTGACAGTTTAAAATGATAAATGTCTAGAGAATTATTTGCCTGTATTGATAAAAAGAAGCAGATATAAAGCTGACAGTCTCAGAGGCGTCACAACTGAGCGAGGGCAGCACGGGTAACGTTGTCAGGGCTCTGAGCTAATCTCCCCTTTGATATGGAGAAGATCCTCTTTTGATCTGGCCCTGCCCTGAGACTGGGCTTGTCATTGCAGAGAAGGGGGCCTCTGAGTGTGTTCAGTCGGCTCCAGGCTCCCGCCCTGACCACCCCCACCTTAGTTTTGAAAGGTAGCATTCTGCAGGGACCCAAGGACCTTTCATTCCATCGCTTTCCTCCTGCTCGGCAACCTCTGTGGCTCAGAATGCAAAACTGAAGTCCCCAGCCTGGCCTTTAACTATCTTGTCCCAAATGACGCCACCTCCCTCCCAGCCTTAGTACTCAAAACTCACCCCACAGACCCACAGTGTCAGCCAGACTGGCAGATTGCAGCTCTTGTGAACCACCCCCGCCCCCGCCCCAGAAGCTTGGATCAAACCATTTCTCCAGCCTGGAATGAGCCCCTTATCCATTTTAGCTGTCTGAAGCCCATGCTTTCTTCCGCATAACACAGCCCCATATTCTCTTCATTCTTTACTCCAGGACCACCATACTTGAGTAAGCGGGGGAACAGACCAAGATTCTCTGTTTAACCAGATTCTACTCAGGCTTTTCTGAATTATCCTCCCCATTAGACCTCAACTTCTGGATTTCCGTGTTCATCTTTGCATTTTCCAGTTTAAGCAAGAATCTCGCAAAGTCAGTTTAACCAGACCCCCCCCCATGCTCCATATCTGATCACCCTTCGTTTCTGATCGGATTCCTCATCTTCCATCATTCCCACCACCACCCCACGGTGATGTCTGACCACCCTGGCCTGCCTGCAACAAGAATCTCCCAGTAGGTTAGTTTAGCCAGGTCCCCCTCACCCCTGACATTTCCTCTCAGCAATTTTCCATCCACTGACCCTCACCCTCCTCATAAATCCCCACTTTTCCTTGTTGCATTTGGCATTGAGCCCGATCTCTCTCCCCTACTACAAAACCCCTTTGTAGCAGCCACACCTCTGAATAAAGTCACCTTCTTTAACTGGTATCATGAATAAATGTTTCTTTAACGCTAGACCCCCAAACAGAAAGAGCATCTCTCGCTCTCAGTCTCCTTACTCTGCTGAATTTTTCTTCTGAGCCTGTTGGTGAGCCTGGTAGATATGCTTATATGTTGGTTAATTTTTATGCTCTCCCCCAACACCTGTGAAGACACTTTGTTTTGTTCATCATTGTGCAGTAGTGTCTGGTTTATGAAAGGTTTGAGATAAGTATTTGTTTGGTGAATGAATGAATGAAGGAGTCCTTTAAGAAGCCTTCCAGATAACCTCCCAGCTCAGTGATTATCTATTCCTCTCTATTCTTCAAGAGGACTCAAGATCTTTCTAGTTCTATCAGCACCCACTGCTCTGCTCAGAAACCTTTCATGGCTCCTTATGACCTCAGACCAGGTGTGAACTCCTCCATCTGTACTGCAAAGCCATGTCCCACCATGGGACCTCTTCCCAAGCCCCACCTCCTCCCTTCTCTTCTGAATCTCAGGCTACTGCCCAGGACTTTGCTGCTCTCTCTCTGCAGGGCACCTTGAGACTGAGGCTTGTGGTGGCTTCACGTTGCTTTGCGGTCATAGACGGCTCCCAGTTATGCAAGCAAGGACTTGTGCTGTCCTGTCCCCACTCCAGGGTCTGGGCCAGTGCAGCAGAATCCAGCCCATGTCTGAGCTCCTCTTGTTTCACAGGGACCTTAGTCACGAGCCCAGTCACAGGCACTCATGTTCACATATGTTTCCACCAAATGGTGTGCCTGGCTGCTATTTTAAAACACCAGCTCATGGAGTCCTTTCCTTCCTGAATTTTCTGCTTTCCCTTCCCTGTCCCTGGTCTCTGTACATCCTTGCTTCACAAAAGGATTGCAGCAGAGAAGAAAGCAGAAGCTGCCTCTGGGACATCCAGGCCTTTGCTTCCCAAAGCATAAATCCATGAGAAGAATGTGGGGAGTTTGCAGAGAAAGAGGAAGAACCACATTCTCAGCAAGAAGCAAGAGATCTCAGAAGATTCATGACTGGGGAAGGATTTCTTTCCAAACCTAAGGATTTCCCCAGTCTCTTGGAGGGAGGAGGGGGATGAGAACTGCTGCTCCAGCAGAGGGGCCCTGTCTGTTGCTTCCTGGCACTGCCCCCAGGGAACCAGAAAGAGCCCAGAGCACTGGCTCCATGGGGCTCAGGACCACCGGCAGCCCCAGAAAAAAGGCCTTGACACGACTTCTGCTGGAAGGTGGCAGAAAGCAGTTTGAAGGGACCTTGTAGTCAGGGAAGTTCCTGGGGAGCTGGGGGTGATCACCAGAGGGTCTTCCCCCTGATGTCTGGGCACACTGGACTGTGCCCCCACATGGGAGGCAGAAGAAAATCTGGAAGAGCCAAGGTGAAGCATTTCTGCCAGGCCCACAGGATGAGCCATGGAGGCAGCTGTGAGCTGTAGGGAACAGGGACAGATTATCTGCTAAGCCAGCCAGATGGTGGACAAAGATCTAAACCATGGTGTCCTCAGAGAGTGCCTAGTTTGGTGAGAGTGCCAGCTCACTCTCAGTCTCCTCACTCTGCTGAATGTTTCTTCTGAGCCTGTTTCACTACCTGGTAAATATGTTTATATGTTGGTTAATTTTTGTCTTCTCCCCCAACTACCTGTGAAGACACTTTGTTGATTTCGTTCATCATTGTGCAGTAGTATCTGGCTCGGGGAAGTTTCTGGGCACTCTCTGAGAATAGGAGCTGAGCTCCTTCCTCTCTGTCACTTCATACCTGTGGCAGCCAGGTGGCCAGCAAGAATAGGTGAGACTCTGCCTCATCCTCAGAGCTGGCTCCCTTGCCCAGCAGTTTACGTGGAAGAGGTGGTGAGTCATCATGAGAGCCTGAGTCCCAACTCCACTCCAGAGGAAGACAAGGAGACAGCAGCAGTATCAGAGAAAGACAAACGGCCAAGAGTGTTCAAGTGCCAAGAGCAAGAGGTCAGCAGTGGAGAGGCTGCAGTCAGGCTCCCCTGTCGGTCCAGGCAGTTGATAGACCCCAGGAGCAGCCCTAAACAGTTCCCAAACACGTTCAGGTGCCCTCAGCCCTTGCTTGTAATTACCCTGTGATAGATGTCGGTGTTGCTGCTAAAGGTATCTGCATGCAGACTTTATGGTCATTTTCCAACAGCCCAGCCCTTTTAAACTCTCTTGTGGGAGCAGGTTAAGATGATTATGCAGATAGATGGACTCTGCTGCAATATTACACCAGCGATGATGTAGGCGCTGCAAATGGGGCTCAATTACCGCTGAGAGGAGACTGCCACCACTGGTGTGAGACAGCAGGAACCTGCGTAGGAACCCTGGGCTCTTGAGCATCACACTCTCACACTTAAACACACTCACTCTCACTCCAACCTCTCTAGTTAGTTGTCTGGCTACAGTCAGACTCTGTTCCCATGGATACATGAAATGTCAGCTACGTCTGTTGGGACACCAGGAAGGCACAGGTCTGCAGGGAGGAGAGGCAGCCGGGGCCCAAGGAAGACCTGCTCCCAAGCTTGCTTGGCAGGGATGGGGAGAATGAAGCCAGATGCAGCGGCAGGCCCCCAAAGAGTCACCTGAAGGAACCAGCACGCTCAAGCCCAGCCCTGGGTAAGGGTGAGGTCGACACACACGAGTGTTGATGCTGGAGTCCTGGTCACCTCCTAGAGAGACCTGCAAGGCTCTGCTTCCCTGCAGACAAAGGAAGGAGGAAGAAACACAAGTCCAGACTTAATCCCACTAGATGAAAAGAAACTCCTTTTCCAGGTTCTAAGAGTGAGAGAAGTGCCTCCCAATGAAGCACAATAACTAGCTTCTTAGGGATGATTCTCCTAACACCCTGCCTTCAGTATAAGCCAATGGCTGAACACCAAGGTGGAACTCAACCAGGCCTTTCTACTGGGGACGAAATGGGCAGCAGGGCAGGGAACAGGCTGCAACTCAGGTGGAACACAGACACCCCTGGGGGTGAGTAGACAGCACAACCCTCCACAACCGTTCAGAAACAGCGTCTTCTCCAGACTGCAGACGGTTGATAACTGTCATCTCTGAGAGGAGACAATATGTGAATATCCTGTGTGCCAGTGAAGGATGGAGCCCCACCCTCTGACATCCCCAAACAGAGAGTGTGAATCACCCGTGCAAAGCACCTGCCTCATGAGAGGGGGGCAGAACAGTGATCGTCATTAACAGCAGAGGCACCCACAAGCCTGGCGGCCCATGGCTCACCCGGAACTTGGTCTCTGTCACTAAAGCTAAAAGCTCAGGATTGAGCTGAGCTGAACCACAGGGGGAAAGGCCACGGGGAGCTGGGGGATGAGGCAGGGAAACGAGGACCAGGCTGGTGCTGTTTCCCATGTGGATTCCATCCCTGGGTCTGAGTACCAAAGCATAAGCCACGATCTGTGCCTTCTAAAGCTAGTCATCAGAAGCAGGTAAGAGAGATGGATTCTTTGTATGTACAGGAAGCAGAAACCTAGCACCAACTCACATCACCACCTGCTACGATCAGAAGCTTTTACTGGTCAAGTACTCACTTAGTGCCAGCCCTGAGTAATCTACGTTCATCCTCTCCACTCCTCACTATAAGCCCGTGGGTATGTAATTACCCACGTTTTACAGACAGGGATACTGAGGCTCTGACAAACAGTGTGACTTCTCCAGGGTCACCCAAGGAGGAAGGGTTCAGGCCTGGCACATCATTAGCAGAGCTGCCCAATAGACCCAAAGAATCAGCTTTGGATGGTCCAGCCTTTGGAGCCAAATACATGTGGGCTTGAATCCAGTAAGACTGCTTTCTTAACTGTGTGACCTTAGCTGAGTGACTTAACTGCTCTGAACCTCCATTTCTTCATCCATAAATTGGCGTTCATTGTGCCCGTCTCCAAGAGTCATTATCAAGACTAATGAGACTGTGTACAAAGTGCAGCCAGACAACAAACGTGCCCACTAACAGGGAGACAGTATCACCCTCCGGGGGGAAAGGCCAATTTGTCACATGTACCGCTGGATCTACTGCATCTTGAAAGACCTGGCTCTGAATAAGTAGCCGTGGAATGAATGTGGGCTTTCTCCCGCCCTGAAAGGCAGCTTATGCTCATAGAACACGTGAGAAGTGGAAACACGTTTTAAAATGTCACGCCCAAGTCCCACCTCCGAAAAAAATAATTGCTGTTCTGCTTTTCCTTTTAGGTAAATCGTTTGAGTCTTATGAATTCCTCACCTCCCAGTCAAGTTTTCTGCTGCCCAGATTTCAGCCAAAGACTCCCCAAACTGAGCCAGGGGACGTCCTGACGCTCAGGCGCCCTCCCACGTGAGCCCGTGTGGATTAGGACGGAAAGAAGGCTGCTTCCTCCTCAGCCCTGCCTGGTCTCCACTGATGACCATCCCTCGGCCCTGCTGCAGTCAAGACAGAAGACTCTTCCTCTCAGGAATGGTGGCCGTTCAAGGTGGCCCAAGCTCTCAGGATGGGGGCTTTAGAGCTGCCACTGTGTGAAGAAAGTGGCCAATCAGATCCTTCAAAACAGAAGCCTTGGGGTAGAGGGAGGGGTTGCTTAACCAGATCCCCTGAAAATGCTTCTTAGAAGTGGTCCTGGCACCCAGCGCGGTCAACATACACGGCCCTTCGTGACCTGGTCCTTGCCTGTCCCTCACTGCTTCCTGTCATCTCCTTGGTGCTCCAGTCACACCAGACATCTGAACAAGGTCCCAAACAGTCAGCCTCCTTTTCATGTTTATTCCCTCAACATAAATGGTTCTTCTCCTGTTCATCTTCCAAGATCCCATTCAGGCATCATCTCTTCCAAGCCAGGAAGCTTCCCATAAGCCTCAAAGGTGGAGAGGTGGCCCTGTCCTGGGTCCCCTCACTCTCCTGCTTGCCTGTATCTCACGGTCACAGCCTCATCACTTGTCAGAGCAGGAGCACCTGGAGGGCATGGAATGGTGTTGGTGACAGTTGGACGGTTCTGCCACCTCTCAGTGGGCACAGGAAGCTCTCCAGCCCCAGTTCCTTAAGGACGGCTCTATACCTCCCAGTATCCAGCATTGAGACTGGGAGAGTCAGGCGCCCTGAATGTCCAGGGCAGGAAGGGAGAGAGGACATGAAGTAAAGAAGGACAGTGGGTGAGTTAGTAATAGGATGCTGACTGGGACTTGCCCATGGGTCTGGGGTTGACTGCTTGGGCCCATGAATGGAATAAAGGAGGACCAACAACACCATACAGAGAAAGCTACTGACAAGCAGAGCTAGCCAGCTCCCCATGGGACCACCGCCAGTCACCCTCCCCTTCTTCCCACCCTGTCCTACATCCAGGAACCTCAGAGAGGGGGATGGGAACTGCTGAGACCCTTGGTGTGTGAAGGAACAGAATCTTCTCCTCCAAGCCCAGGGGGAGAAAGACCTCCAGGATTTCATTCTTGGGGACAGGAATGCCTGCCAGAAAAGGAGACTGCCATCCTGCCCTCTGCTAGATGCTGGTGGAATGCAGAAGTGCGAATCATGGGATTGGGGCAGTCCTTGAAGGGCTTCAAATATGCCCCGTGGAATCCAAGGCCAGCATGAACATGGAAAGCGATGACATTTGTCCAGCATTGGCAGCAGAGGCCTGTGCTTGCCAAGGGACCAGGGCTTAGAGGGCTAGGAGGAAGATGGGGGATCGCTGACCCCCATCCTGGGTTTCCCAAATACCGAAGAACACAGAAGAGGGCCTCAGGGCACCACAAACATGAGCACAGAGGTTCAAAGACAGGGTCATGGGCTGCCTGGATAGCTGCCACCCAGATGAGGCCACACCTGCCCAGGCAAGGAGATAGAAGAGTGGACCTCTTGTGGCTGGAGAGGGAGGCTCCACTGGCCCTTGCTGGGAGCATATCAGGGATGGAGGGGGCTAGGGTAATCTGGACATGGCCCCTGAGGAATTCAGACCACCTACCCTGAGACCACCTCTGGAACAGGAGACCACCATGGGAGGTGCTGACATGCAGCAAGGAGGCAGAGTTTATGGATCTGAAGCATAAACTGTCCATCTCACTGATAGGAGATGAACGAAGCAGGAAGGTCTCATACCTCCCCTCTGAGAGATGGGAGACACGGGAGAAGGAAGGGTTGCAGATGAAAAGATCATTCCTCCCTTCCACTCAAGGAGAGAGCTTTGACACAGCTCTGAGACTGATGTTTCAGACCAGGCCAGGGGAGGTTCTAACAACTGGAAGTGGCCAGAGGTCATGTTACTCCCCCATGACACCAGGCACAGAAAGAGATACAGCAGAAGACGGGGTGGGAGCAAAAGAAAGCCATGGAAAGACTCCATCCACAGAGCCGGGGTCCTTCACTGAACTGGTTGTAGGAGGCAGAAAGGGAGGTGGGGGGGGGGGGCGGTCACAGAAAAGGAAAGGAAGAAGGAAAGGCGGACGTGACATCGGAAGCCAAGACCAGGAAGCTGGTACCTGGGCATCTCCATCCTGCCAGCCTTCTTACCACTGCTGAAGCTAAACTTCTCAGAGACTGGACAAGGGCTCCTCTGATCCCTAGAAAGCGGGTCCTTATGTGCCAGGAAAGGGCCAGGCTGGTGTCCTCACCCCCTAGCTCCACATGAGAATCATCAGGAGCGTCTTTTTTAAAATACCTACCCCTGAAACCCTCTCCAGACCAGCCACCCCTGGCTTGGGGAGTGGACTGAAAACTGATGGTTTTTAAAGCTCCCCAGGTGATTTTCATGTGCAGCCAGGAATGGGAACCAGTGAACAAGGCAGTAAAAAGTGATCTTTGGACCTTTAATAACATCACCTGGGAATTGATAGGAATGCAGATTTCCAGGCCCTACCCCTTTCCCATGGAATCAGACGCCCCAGAAAGGGGACCCAGTGATGTGCTGACGAGCACTCCAAGTGATTCTGAGCAGGTCAATCTTGAGACCCACTGTAATAGAGCATACATGGAGAGAGAGGCAGGGAGGGAGGAGGAGGCGGTGGAGGGGCTAAGGGGCAAGGAGA
>SJYQ01004457.1:0-22182 GCA_006410935.1 Redunca redunca
GATGGATGTGAGTCTGAGTGAACTCCAGGAGTTGGTGATGGACAGGGAGGCCTGGCGTGCTGCAATTCATGCAGTCAGAAAGAGTTGGACACGACTGAGCGACTGAACTGAACTGAAGCAAACTGACTCACAAAATTCACAGACCATGTGTTTATATGTTTTGTTCATAGGAGAGGCCCTCAGGCCTCACTTCATTCTAAGGGCTTTTACTCTTATGTTACAGGCAACGTGACATAACGGAAGTAATAGAGACAGAATGAAGGGACAAAATATGTGTTTAAATAGTTTATCCCACTAAGGCATTGTAAGCAGAAAATATGGGAGACTCCTGTGAATTAATGATTCCTCGAGAAAGCAGGCTTGCTTAGCAACAAAACCATGCAATAGAAGCAGAAGACATGGCCCAGGACCAGAAAACAAGGGTGGCAGGAGAGCCACATCCTGCCCAGTGAGCTCAGTAAGTCAATGATCCCTAGGACATGCTCTCTGCACATAAAAAGCAGTAATTTGTGTACCTAGCTTGACCACGCAAGGACAAGAAAACTCCCCTGCCCAACCTGGAGGAAGAGCTAATGATGAAAACATGACATCTACTCAAGAAAGACAAAGAAGGGCCTCTCCCCCTCCCCACTTTTCCTTTGATTGTATAAAATATAAAAATGTAGCCCAGTAAGTTCCCAGGGCATGTCATTTTTCACCCGCCTGCTTGGAAACCTCACAAGGATCCTATTGTAAAAAATCACTTCTTATCTGTGATTTTGCTCTTCTCTGCACTGAGACGTAAAGGACTATGGTACTGGAGCTCTGCAGAGACCCCCTAAAATGACACCAGTAAGTTTCAGAAGGATCAATAAGGTTCGGGAGTCCAGAGTCAAGGTTGAGATTCAGCTCTGCCAGGATTACTCCTACAGTTTTGGTCACGTCCCTTGCCCTCTCTAGGTCTCAGGTTTCCCACAAAGGGTGTGTTCTGTATTAAGCAGAGGGAATACTTTTTGTAAATATTTTCATCTTCCTGGGCCGTACGGTTCATATTACAAACATTCAGCTCTGGCATAGACAATATGTAACCAAACTAGTACATCTGTGCTCTAGTCAGACTTTCTTTATAAAACAGGTATTTGGCTAGATTTGCTCCATGGGCTGTGCTTTGCTAGATAACCCTGTACTCCAGGATCTGTCTGCACCTGCTCAACTCAGAAAATTGATGATTTAAAATTGGGTGGGATATGGTAAATTTTCAGCAAGATATTAACAAATGATACTGGCTTGAAATATGTTTGCTTTTGAACAGGAACATGTCACTAAGTCGTGTCCGACTCTGTGACCCCACAAACTGTAGCCTGCCAGGCTCCTCTGTCCATGAGATTTCCCAGGCAAGAATACTGGAGTGGGTTGCCATTTCCTTCTCTAGGACAGGAACATACATTAACCTAACTCAAACAGACACACTTCTACAGAGGAAGATTTCAGGTCTCAGGGTCAGGCAACAGGTAGCTAGCAGGGATATTTTTGATCCAGGGATCTTCAGAGGGCCCTGAAATTATGCCTCATTGGAAGTTTCTTGGCCTGTCTGTATGTAAGTTTAGTCATGTTACTCAGAGGGAGTGAGTCTTGAGCGTTTGGGGTCCCCCTGAAGCCTTTCAGGGACTGCTTACTTGCCAGAACATCTGAGAAGCCAGAGGGAAACAATGAGCCCTGTTGTTGAAACTGTAAATAATGAACTGCAGCAGTTCTGCTCTATAGGGCCCCATACTGACTGCTGTTCAGTTGTAAATATCCCCTTTCTGCTGCTGTACTGGAGGGCAGACAGCCTGTGGCTATATATTATGCTAAATATTCCCTGGAATCCAACCTCAGGAAGAGAGGACTTTGCAGGTGGTAAAACCAGCCCATTAACTTGCTGTTCATCTGTTTCTATCTCCCCATAACTCAAGGTGCTGAGACAGCCCACGCCTTCCCTTTTTGAGACACATGGCTATTTTTGTAAGTATGGAATGCATATACATGTATAGGAATGATTTGCTACTTGATTCCTTCAGCAGCACCTTCTCGAAGATAAGAGATGGACTTAGGCCATTTATTTTCCATGCCCCATTTTTCCTCTTTCACTTGGTATTATTTTGCTTTAATTGATGCAGAGGCTTTCCCCTGAGAAGCTATTGAATAGCTGGGGAAGTATTTCAGAAATACTTAAATTAATGTTTATTTCGCATCTATTGCCAGTTGCTGGCACCAAGACCCCAGCTTGGGTTCCCAACTCATTATTGCATTAGCTTTTTTTCTGGATGTGATCCTTTCATTTGCCAGTTTCCTAGATTGATACCTGGTTCTCTCCTGCTTTTCTGAGCTTGAAGATTCAGAATTCTGAGCTATGATTTGTCCCTCTGAATCCTGACTATCTCTGTATTCTGAGGGGTGGAAGTCACTCAGATTCCACCCAGATGTGAGCCTTCCTCCTACTCCGCACCACCCTCCACCCTGGGCAGCCACTCAGCTTCCAGTATATTTGGAGGGAGGTGTGTGTGTTTCCTCCTATCCTCTCATGACTTGGTTCTTACTTTAGGTTATAAAATGAGTGGCTCCCAGAAATGCTGGGGTCTTCAGAGGAATTGTTAATGTCATGCCCCCCGTTGATTTGAGGATGTGTTTGTAGCACACCTGTCCCAAACAAATAAGCAGACAGCATACAAATGGCAATTTCTCAACACGATGTGAGATAACAATTGAACACAGCCATCAACACCCCTTGGCAGGCAGGTTCTTTACCACTAACACCACCACCCAGAAATCAAATCCACATCTCGATTCAATCCTTGGGTCAGGAAGATCCCAGGGAGGAGGGCTTGGCAACCCACTCCAGTATTCTTGCCTGGAGAATCCCATGGACAGAGGAGCCTAGTGGGTTACGGTCCATAGGTCGCAAAGAGTTGGACACGACGGAAGCAACTTAGCACAGAGCATGCATAGACAGCCATGCTGTTAAAAAGCCTTTAGTTCTCTCTCCTTAGAGAATTTCTCACTATCTTCTTTTCTACCAAGGCCTAGCCTACACACACTGCTCAGAAATCTCCTTGTTTTATTACCGAGCTCCTTCAAACCAGCCCT
Organism: Redunca redunca; assembly: GCA_006410935.1. Lineage (NCBI taxonomy): Eukaryota > Metazoa > Chordata > Mammalia > Artiodactyla > Bovidae > Redunca > Redunca redunca. Next base: position 3,106 of record SJYQ01004457.1, read on the forward strand.
TCTAAGGCTTCTTTCAAATGCCCCTAATCCCCGTCACTCATGCAGAGCAGTGTAGCTCTCCCTTTTCTTTCTTCCACCACGTAGCCATTGGCCAAAGCCCAGCTTCCACCCAGATGTCAGCCAGTCTCCTGCCCCCCAGCATCATCTTCCCTGGGCAGTCCATTCTGTTTCTAATCAGTTTGGGGAAAAGGGTCAGTGTTTCCTCATGTCCTGAATTCTTGATCCCATAGTAGCCTCGTCAAACCATTCTGATAAACCAGGCCATCTAATATAGAGAGGACTGAAGACATGTCCTTAATAAGTGAGGGAGCTTGTGAGTTTGGGTGGCATTGTCTTCTTTTTTACTCTCTCACACCTAGAAAACAGACAGAGAATTTAGACTAGACCCAAATTTCAAATTTCCTTTTGAGAGTTTGAGAGTCGGTACCTTGAACGTTTTTAATAAACATAGGCATTGGCTTTGGGAGAGAGAAGAAAAGACTTCTCTTATGTCCCCATAGTGAGGGTATAGACAATGTTATGTGATATATACTCAAGCGTTCTTACATTTTGTTCTCCTTAAGTGTTTCTTCAACTTGTTTTTTTCCCCCTGACCAAGAAGCAAGTTTGGCACAGGGCTCATGAATCAGCTTAACTCATTTTCACTTGTAATTGCAGCAAAATGTCCTCTCTGAGGAGCTCTGCTGTAGAGATAGACTTGAGTTGGAAGTATCTATTCTGGGACTCCAATCCTTGCTCTGCAAGTAACTTAGCTGTGTGGCTTTGGTTAAATTATTTCACCTGTTTGGATTTCAGTTTCCTGAAGGAAAACATTGGCTGCAAGAAACAGAAAAATGCAGTCCCAGTAGTTCTTATCAAATTGAAGGTTATTCTCTCTGGTAGCCAGGGACCTGACCTTGGGCAGCCTCTGCAGTGATTCTGGCAGCTTAGCAGCCCTAGGGTCAGTGACTTCAGTTCTCTTGTGTTCAGTCATGTCTGACTCTTGGCTACCCCATGGACTATAGTGTAGCCTGCTAGGCTCTTTGGTCCATGGAAATTTCCAGGCAAGAACACTGGAGTGGGTTGTCATTTGCTTCTGCAGGGGATCTTCCCGACCCAAGAATCACAACCTCATCCCTTGTCTCTCCTGAATTGGCACTGGATTCTTTACCACTGTGCCACCTGGGAAGCCTTGCCTTATTGTCTCAGGATGTGAGCTGTAGTTCCAGACAGCTCTGCATTTATGGCAGGAAGGAGAAGCAGGGCAGCATGGAGAGGAAACAGCCCTCCTCTACTGTTCCTTCCATCAGCAGAAGGAAAAGCCATCTCAGAAGCTCCCAGCAGACTTTTCCCTTTGACAGAATCACATGAAAACCCCAGCTACAAGGGAGGCTGAGAAAGTAAGTACTTGGTTGTTCCAGCCTCTGTGGTGAGAGGCAGGCAGAAGAAAGGTATGCTGCTTACCTGTCGAGTTAGCCAGCCCAGCAGTGTCCACCACACCTTCCTCATATATGAAAGGCAAAGGTGGTGCTAGAAATGATCCCTAAGACCATTCTGATCTCCATCTGTGTGTGAGTCTCTGAATAGGGAGGAAGAATTCAGTAGGTAGCATCACTTATATGTGTATAGCAATTCCTGGGTTCTGTGCAAGTCCTTCCCCAGGAAAACATCCTCTAGTCTATGGACAGGTTGAAGGAGGAGCTTGAAAGAAAGTTTGGAGTGCAAATGGACACAAAATCGCTCCAGGTTTCTCTGTACAGTAATACATTTCTCATATGATAACCCAGTATCATCTCCAGAAAGAAGCAGAGGAGGCCAGTATTCACAAGATAGTGCTGTTTCTGACAGTTCTAGGAAAGGAAAACAAAACCAAACATCTATTCAGATAGAAATATTCCCAATAGAGGTAGTAACACACATATTGGTATTATATCAGGATTTTCAAATATGTTTTAAGATTTTAGAAAATTTACAAAATCAAGAGAAATGCATTTTCATTAAAAAATTATTTTTCAATATTCACTCACATATCTAATTTTGCGTGATCACAGTCTTACATGGGCTTTCTTGATGGCTCAATGGGTAAAGAATCTGCCTGCAATGCAGGAGACACAGGAGATGTGGGTTCAATCCCTGGGTCGGGAAGGATCCCTCGAGAAGGAAAATGGCAACCCACTCCAGTATTCTTGCTTGAAAAATCCTATGGACAGAGGAGCCTGGCAGGCTACAGCCCGAAAGTTTGCAAAGACTGAGTGACTTAAGATGCACGAGCACAAATCTTACATGCATGCTATTTTGTGTCCTGATTTTTCCACTCAGCATAATCAGATTATAATATTATTTTATAGAAACTGTTGTAAGAGGAAACAGAGGAATGGGAATGACCATATGGAATTGTCAGGGGAAGTGGAGACAGGGGGACGGGAGAACCCTTGTGTCTTGATGAGAAACTTGGCTCCTTCACCAGCGTGTCCCATTCTTTGTGTGATTACAAGATGGGGAACTAAGACAACAGAGTGAGCTGCTGCTGCTGGGACAGTGGGAGTCTCTCCAGGCATCCAAAATAAGTTCAGCTACCTCTTCTTAACCACTTGGTGTAGGAAATAACTGTGACCACTGAGCTTGCTTTCCTTTGGAATCAAGGATTGCTTTTTGAAGAAAGCATCTTCATATGCCAACTCTGGGTTAGCTTTAAACATATCTCGAGAAAACAAAGCAAAAAAAGTGCTCTCTGAGAAGCAGTGGGTCCTCTGATACCAGGATCACACACACAAAAGCCTACAAGAGACAGACAGAGAACACAATGTGTGTTTCCCTCAGTGAGAGATGACAGAGAACGTAGACCAGCATTAACTGGCGGGTACCTAGACCTTCTCCTCAGATCTTCACGTGTTTAATAGACTATGAATTTCTAGTGTTTGGAGTTCTCTTATGGTATACAGCAAGGGTCAGGAGCTTTAATTTTGACTACAGGCTTTGCTCACAGATCCTTGAGGTTTGTCCTATATGTTATTTTGTCAGTTCTGGGCATTTCTCTACTTTGGGGCATAAAATCATAGAAGTGTAGGAATGATAAGTTAAATATTCTAGGAATCATTCATTCAATTTGTCAATGAGGTTCCGTTTTCCTCCCTTATGAGCACATACCAGGATTGCATTTTGAATTCTTGCAATGTAACAAGTTTTTGCCAAATGGATTTTGAGCCTAAGTGATGAGTATACTTCAGTGCCAAAGTAACTATATACTGTACATGTGGGAACCGTTAGAGCTTTCTTTTTCTCTGGTACAAGCATCTAGCCATGTTCAAGGTTATTCCTTGTCCATTCGTCTATCCACATGCATGCATGCTAAGTCACCTCAGTCGTGTCCAACTCTGTGCGACCCCATGGACTGCAGCCCACCAGCCTCCTCTGCCCATGAGATTATCCAGGCAAGAATAATGGAGTGGGTTGCCATACCTTCTTCCAGGGGAATTTTCTTGACTCAAGATTGCGTCTGTATCTCTTATGTCTGACCTGCATTGGTAGGTGGGTTCTTTACATCTACCACCATCTGGGAAGCCCTCATTTATTCATAAGTAGCAGCAAAGAGCAGCACCCTTGGGAAAACTCTGATTGCTAATAGGAGTGAGAATTTTGTTATTAGGCCTCTCGGGTCTGGAGGGTATTTACTCTCATCCAAAATTAAGACTATCCAGACTGCAAAGACTTCTCACCTGGAAAGAATTTGAAATCTTTTACCTCGGGACAGAAGGGCAAACTCAAATGGTCAGGTCCATATTAGATAGTTAAAATGTAGCATATAAATATAGATTTACTATACAGAAATGCAGTTGGACCTAGTTCTTCCCTCTGTCACTGATGAGTTACCTAACTCGTGGCCAATCACTTGATTATCCACTGGTCCCATCAGTTCATTTAAGAAGGGCAGAATACTGTCATATCTTTCCTTTTATTCATCTAGTTTTAAAGATTATGAGATAGTTCTCTGCCAGCTTCAGAAAGTGACCAAGTTGCCTTGAATTTGAATGCATTGTCATTCTTACCCTTATTGAAGCTCAAATTGTCCCACGTAGAAGTCCCTTTGAATTGACTTCTGCACTTTTGGCATCACCCTGCAAGCTTCTGATACATTTCCTTTTCTCTTTTATGTCAAAATATTCTGGGCCCAAACCAGGAATCAGCCATTTTCCCAGGAAGCTTTAGTTTCCTGTAATGAAAGATGAATTTTAGGGTCAGAGTCTGAACTAGATGGTGATACTAGTTTGGTCATGTTTTTCTAAATTTTCAAGGGACAGCAGGATGGGGAACTACGGAAATANGTCTACGTCAACGACGCTGCGACTGGAGTGTAGCCCCACCCAAGACACGGCTCTGGGTGAAAGGCCAAACTCTCCTGGAGTGTAACCCCGCCCAAGACACGGCTCTGGGTGAGAGGTCAAACTCTGTACCCCAACCCAAGACACGGCTCTGGGTGAAAGGCCAAACTCTCCTGGAGTGTAACCCCGCCCAAGACACGGCTCTGGGTGAAAGGCCAAACTCTCAGGGCAGAGGAGGTCCCAGGGGTTTGCAGTACAGTTCGTGGAACCCCCGAAACTGCTTTCTTAGTATGTCTTTCACTTTCGTGCTAATACTTTACCTTCTAGGAATGATTTCTGCTTGTTCTATGGCCGTTCCCTTGCCTGAGGGAAACCACACATGAAGTTCTCCAGCAAGTTTCCCGTGAAATACAGCAAAGAATGAGGCCAAAGCCTACCTTGCCTCCTGGAGTCTGGGTCCCTGTAACCCAGCCTGATATGCGGGGAGTATTTAAATATCAGATCTTTCCCAGCTGGCATTGGAGCAGAAATAAGACTAGTGGATATGCCTTAAATAAGTGGGGAGTGGGTTNGGGGCTCAGGGACAACCCGCTGGCCTCCACGTCAGGGCTCCTGGGGGCTCCTGGGACTGCACCTCCACTGGCCACACTTTCCCATCAGCTTTTGCTAAAACAGCAGCTCGAAGGGGACCAGCCGTCACTGTCTCAACCCTGAGTCACCCCTCACCCCGTCTCCAGGACTGTGTGTTCCAGCGGCCCTGGTCCCGATCCAGCATCGCCACTCGGCCTGCTGTCTCCGCTCAGGGTTTCTCCCGGGAGGCCAAAGTCAGCCCTGACCTGACGGTGGCCAGGGCAGGTGTCTGTGTCCTCTCCCAGAGTTTCAACACTTCAGCTGTGTCCTGAGCTCTTGTATCTGCTCTAAAACTCAACAAGGTGCTTGGGAAGATTACAGCCAATCATATTTGAAAAATTATTTAAAAAGTGTACAGTACAAATGCATGAGTAATTACAAATAAATCAAAGGCAGATAAAATCCACAAGTGGAAAATCATGTGAGTGTCCCTGTAGTGAGTGGTGAGAATTCTTCATAATGCAATTACATTACACAATTAAGTCCTCTCCTACTAGACCGTTATCTAGCACAGCACTGTTGTTCGAAATCTTCCACGAAACATGTGCTCGAGAACAGGTGAGCATGACTGCTAACACTGCCTTCTCTTGTTTGCAGCTGAACTTTCCACTCGATGAGGCCAGCTAATCAGCTCACCTCTGGAGACCTGGAGAGAAGAGCCAGTCCTGAGACTCACACCTCACGGGAAGACGGTCTCTGTGAGACGTGGTCCCCAAGGCCACGTGCTGGCTCTGTGGTGACAAGCGGAGGGACATCATCTCTGCGGGGAGAGCTGACTGCTGGCCGGCCTCCAGTCTCAGCCAGGTGTCGGTTCTGGAATCTTGGCAGGGTCTCACTTGTCCATCCCTCCTAGAAGACTCTTGAGAGTCCCTTGGACTGCAAGGAGATCCAACTAGTCCATTCTGAAGGAGATCAACCCTGGGATTTCTTTGGAAGGAATGATGCTAAAGCTGAAACTCCAGTACTTTGGCCACCTCATGTGAAGAGTTGACTCACTGGAAAAGACTCTGATGCTGGGAGAGATTGGGGGCAGGAGGAGAAGGGGACGACCCAGGATGAGATGGCTGGATGGCATCACTGACTCGATGGACATGAGTCTGAGTGAACTCCAGGAGATGGTGATGAACAGGGAGGCCTAGTGTGCTGCGATTCATGGGGTCACAAAGAGTCGGACACGACTGAGTGACTGAACTGAACTGAATACTCATTTTGATAATGATAACTGCTGTGAATAAATTTGTTCTCATTTCTGTGTAACTATATCACAATTTCTTTGTTCTACTGATTATAAGCATTTATATATCCTTTGGGACTATAATAAATAGTGATGTTATAATATTCTAGTATATATTCCTTAACAAATGAATGTATTCATCTTTCTTGGATATATACTTAACTTGGGATGGAATTGCTGAGTTGAAAGTTGAACATCTATTCAGCTTCAATAGATATTATTGAATTATTTTCCAAAGACATGCTACTTCCAATTGAACTTTCACTTGGTACTATGAGTATGATCTGGGTAGGGAAAAGCTGTAACCAACACTGTCTTTTAGGAAACTGGTTCTGGGATTTCTTTGTTAGAGTAGATTAAAGGAAGGAAACAACAGTAATAAAGACTAAATTCACTATTATAGAATAAAATAAAAGATTAGAATATAGTAAGTCCCCTACATATGACTGGGTTATATTCCAAGAGCAGGTTCATAATTCCAATTTGTTCCAAAGTCCAATAAAGTAAGTCTAGGTACCCAACTAACACAGTGGGCTAAATACCACTGCTTTTACACTTGTTTCCAAACATCCATGGCTTGAAATAAAGATACTGTACCACTATCTTCTATGTATACAGTATATATATATGTATCTTCTATGTATATATATATGTTTTCTATGTATACAGTAAAGTATACAAAAGCACAACTGCTTGTAGAGGATGCACACAAGTGGCAACGTACACCAGGCATGTGAACTAACATGATTGGACATGCGAATGCACATACACATTTTTGAAAGTTCACAACTTGAAGGTTCATATGTAGGGAACTTACTGTATGTTAAATGGAATAAAGGAAGAGGTATGGATATGAGCCACTGCATGTTGGTATAATCTGTTAAACCTCTGTGAGGGAGAAAAAAGTTAGTACAGTTTGCATGGGTGACAAGATGATGAATTCAGATATGCTGTGCCAATGCAGAAAAACCTCCGGGCCTACTTACAAGCAACTCTGTCTTTCCCCCTTATTTCCCACCCCTACAGGTCCTGAACTGATCCCTCAGGCTTCCTGTAACCATGTAAATTAACAAATAAAAGACTACATATTTTTTATACTTAACTAGGAATGCAGCGATTTCAGTAATATAGGGTCCCAGTAACATAAAACACCCGTTGAGAAGAATCTGCAACTACTGCCTTCCACTTCACACGGCTGCATTATTTTTATTTTGTGTTACAGAGGTTCTTTAAAGCAGTTAATCGGGATTGACAGCTCCTAGGTTGCATCTCTTTCCTCTGAGGCAAGTAAGCCAACCCCCACTTCTTTACGCCTAGCCTGTGCGACATCTACCTGGATCCCTGTGCTAACAGCCAAAAAGCTCTAAATTGTCATGGCCTGGGTGCTGTGCTTTCCCCCAGCCAGTCCTCCCTTATGAGTACAAAGAAAAAGTGTTCCCTGATGGAAGGGCATAGGACAATGGCAAACTCTCCCCATCATGCAGAAGAATTATTTTTGGGCAGAGCCTTCCTGTGCTCTAGTTTTCTTCAGTCTTCAAGTACTGATGAAATTTGCATGTGAACAGACTCTTTCCCTCTTATGGGCCCATCTGTTCCTGCTGTTAATTTTTTACCTGGAGCCCTAATTATAAATGACTCTGGGCAGAAAAGCCTATGATGTCACTGTCAGGAGATCAGAGCTTCAGGTGGGATATAAGGTGCCGGAGCAGATGGACATCATCTGTGCAAAGATCTTGATGTTTTATCAATATCCACTGCATAAGAAAGATGGTGAATGGAAATACTTAAAATAGATGCAAGGAAAATAACTCCCAATACACTGCTCTTTTTTTCTTCCTTTCCCAGATTCAGTTCAGTTCAGTCACTCAGTCATGTCTGCAAGTCACACAAGTCACAAGTTAAGTCACACAAGGCTTCCCTGTCCATCACCAACTCCCAGAGTTCACTCAGACTCATGTCCATTGAGCTGGTGATGCCATCCAGCCATCTCATCCTCTGTCGTCCCCTTCTCCTCCCGCCTTAAATCTTGCTTAGCTTCAGGGTCTTTTCCAGTTAGTCACTTCTTCACAAAGGTGGCCAAAGTATTGGAGTTTCAGTTTCAGCATCAGTCCTTCCAATGAATATTCAGGACTGATTTCCTTTAGGATGGACTGGTTGGATCTCCTTGCAGTCCAAGGGACTTTCAAGAGTCTTTTCCAATGCCACGGTTCAAAAGCATCAATTCTTCAGCACTCAGCTTTCTTTATAGTCCAACTCTCACTTTCGTACATGACTACTGGAAAAGCCATAGCTTTGACTAGATTTAGCTTTCCCAGCTTACCACATGGCAACAACAGTATAGTGCCATCATTTGTAAGGATTAGAATCATGCTTTTAGTAAGCCTAGTTTTCCTAGTTCCATCATTGTGAAATAGATACCCTCTTGGCTTATAAATTGACAGGAGACTCTGAATTCTATGACATCAGATCCAGGAATAGCCAATGAAATATCTGAGAAACCACTCAGAGGAAGCGGCCATCACAAGATTTATATGGTCCACATTTTTTTTTCCCATAATATAAGCCGATTCATAATTCCTCCAGATTCAGCCCTACACCCATTTTATAATTCATGGGATCTTTATTAAAGGAGGCAGGAGAGGAATACCTCTTCCTCTTCCCGGAGTGTAGGGAGTTTCAGCCGGTCAGCTGTCTAGGAAATTGCCTGACTTATGTACTCCTCATAGGTACGTGCTGCTGCTGCTGCTGCTGCTAAGTTGCTTCAGTCGTCTCCGACTCTGTGCGACCCCACAGATGGCAGCTCACCAGGCTCCGCCGTCCCTGAGATTCTCCAGGCAAGAACACTGGAGTGGGTTGCCATTTCCTTCTCCAATGCATGAAAGTGAAAAGTGAAAATGAAGTTGTTCAGTCGTGTCTGACCCTCAGTGACCCCATGGACTACAGCCCACCAGGTTCTTCTGTCCATGGGATTTTCCAGGCAAGAGTTCTGGAGTGGGGTGCCATTGCCTTCTCCGAGGTATGTGCTAAGAACATACAAAGTTCTTCATCAAAAGCAGAGACGAACACAATGCTGTAAAATGCTGTATCCCGATTCAGAAAAAGACTAGGTGCAAAGCCAAGATGCAAAACAGTGTAATGTGCTCCTGATTATATGTAAATAAAAGAGGATAAACACATATACATACAAGATAAAAAAATATACCTACTAAATTATAAAGAAAATGGGAAGGGCATAGAATGAGATACAAATTATAACCAAGATAGGAAGGAGATTAAGAATTCTAAGCCAGTCTCCAAACAGTCAAATATCCAACTTCTGGTTAAATCTATCACTTAGTCTTTAAATTTTTTTTCCATCAAAATCTTTCTTTTATAACTATTCTATTGACTCTATTAAGTTTGTAAGCCATTACTTGATAGAGTAGGTCAATTTAGGCCAGAAAGAGCTAACATGGGACATATAATTCATGTAAGTGTCCTTTCTTAGTGTGATTAAGGGGGATCACGTTTTCATTTCCAAGGATAAAGTCATCGGCAGTTCCCCATCCCCCCCCATTTGAATGGAATGTAATACAGCCAATTAGCTGTACAGAAAATGTGTAGGTACAAGCAAAATTTGTTGTCATCACTTGCCCTCCAGAGAGCCAGTGATGGGGGAGGAAAAACAGGATCCTTTGACAAGGAGGAGTTACCTTTTTCCCCACCCCAAGCAGGGTTTTGTGCTTATTCTAATGGCAAAAATGGGCAAGCAGATATAACCAAACAATCTACAAGTTCTTCAGGGAACCAGGGTCTTCTATGGACCATGAGAGGAGAAATGGCCAGTCAGTCAACTGGTCTCCACAAGTGATAGAAAATCAACTTTGAAATCAGGCTAAGTGAGCAACTGTTACCTTTGGCTCTCCTGAAGGATGATTTCTAAGTCTTCTAATTTAGGGGACCAGTTGAATTTAGCCTTTTATTGGGGATGGTCAAGCTCAAGGCGAGGTTGCTTATCACATCAAGAGTTAATAGTTATGTTAGGGCTTCTCCATCTTCCTGAGCAAAAATGTTCTTTTGAGACATTTGGAAAACCCAAGCACACGTTCCTATTTCAAATATAATGTTGGAGTCTAAATTCAACCTGGTGTAATATTATCAACTTGCTTCAGATGGCTTTAAAGACTTCCACTATTTATAAGGATAATCTCTTTATTACTGAACTCAGGTCTGACTGCTCAGTACTCAGAAAAATATTACTGAAGGGACAGGTGCTGGTAGGAAGGGAACAATTAGTTTAATCAGAAGGCTGGCAATCTGGGGAGAAGGCAAGCCTGTGTCCCGGAACCAACTCTGAAGATTCTACTTGACCGTGAAAGTTTTTAAAGGGAAGAAGGGGAAGTAATCTTAGTTAATCACTGAGGTAGCAGATCAGATTCATCATCACCACCCACTGTGTGCAGACTTGTCAGTTCCTTGTGCTCTTTCTTTAGATGCCATCTGTTCACAGAGTTCATTCAGGAGATTGCTGAAAGGAAGCTGGGGAAATATCTGGTTATCTGTTAATTACTTATTCTTCATTTCTGTTTGTTTACCCTGAGGAAAGAACCAACAGTTTAGGCCAAGTATCATGTGATCAAAAGATGTGAAAGTGTGCTTGGACTGGAGATGAGTAGATTATGAGGGTGCCTGGTTCAAAGTTAGTTACAATTTATAGGGTTGGCCAAAAGTTTCATTTGGGTTTTTCTGTAAGATGGTATGATCCAAATGAACTTTCTGGCCAACCCATATCTTTGCTAAGATAAGACAAAAGGGGACTCCTGCAGAAAACTCTTTCCTGCAATAAGCTGCTTACAAATCTCTACCATCAGACATCATTCCATTTGTATGGGTTCAGGGGCAAGGGTTCCTTTTCTGTAATTTCTTCATGCTGACATAGGGCACCATATTCTTAGAGTGGAAGATGTCGACATGGGCCTATAACATCTCTTTGCTGACAATTCTAATTGCCACTTCTGTATATGGACAGAACAAGCTGTAATTATTTTGATGCTTACAAAGATACAGATTATTATGAACAATAGTGTTAATCCCATTCTCTTGAGGCCAGTTCTTGGAACTGTGCTAACCATAAGTTCAGTACTGCTCAAGATGGAGCAAGTTATGTCATGGCTACAGTCTGATCATGATGCAGTTAGCTTTTTCCTTCTGGTCGCAGAGTGTCTATAAAACAACTCAAGGCTATGCATAAGACACTGAAAGATTCTGGGACTCTATTGTTCTGTTAATTGTTTGAATCCGCTCCTTTGTGACTCAGGGAGGCCTGGGACACTTCAGCTTTTCAACCAACAAGAGGCAGGGGGCATGGAAGGGGCCCTTGTATTGGGTGGGGATTGAGGGACCCCACTGGGTTCTACTCAGTTTCATCATGACTAAAGATAAAACCTTTCACTGTAAAATGGCATTTGTTTGGGTAGTACCTAGACCCCAGGCAAGGAGGAGCTTATCTAAGGAATCTCTTACCAAGACAGGTCTCAATATGAACCTACATGTACAGGTTTAGAAGGCAGACATATATCAACAAACACAGGGAAGGAGGAGTCTTGAACATAGAAAGCCAGAGGGTAAGACAATCTTTGAGAAAGAGGTGATATCGATTTTTATCCTGGTGGCAATGTCATTTCTTCATAAAAGCACTCAGAAGGCAGTCAATAGGGAAAAAGTCCTAAAAACACAACTCAAGATCATATTCACACAAAATGGAAGGAAGACAGAAAAGGAAATCAAGGTAAACTAGCTGACTAAGCTGATATATACACAGATGAGATTGGTTTCCCACTTCCTGTCTTAGGTGAATTTTCCCTAAGACAGGAAATAGTTTCCCTTATATCACCTAAAAGTAAGTCCACACCAATGACCAATCATGGTTATAATGGGACCTTTCTCTTTTCTGGCTTTTATGCCCCCCTTAAGGTGTCAGGGACAGGGGAGCCTGGTGGGCTGCCATCTATGGGGTCGCACAGAGTCGGACATGACTGAAGCGACTTAGCAGTAAGGTGTCAGGATAAAATAGGTGCCATTTCAGGCCAAGAGTCAGAAAGAGTTGGTTGACCAGCCTGAGTCTTTCTTTTTGCCAGGACTGTGTCTCAGAAAAATCTGTAATTGGCAGCCTTGACTTAGAAGAAACATCTTTGATTTCTTTCCTATAAATCCTCTTACAAAGGATTGGCCCTAGTCATGATGTGTAAGATACTGTTACGATCACTTCATGGCAGTGCTCCTACCTGGAGAAATCCATGGACAGAGGAGCCTGGCAGGCTACAGTCCATGGAGTTGCAAAAGAGTCAGACACAACTGAGCAACTAACACAAAATCATTGCAGACAGTGACAACAGCCATACAATTAAAAGATGCTTGCTCCTTGGAAGGAAAGCTGTAACAAACCTAGACAGCATTTTAGATATAATCACTTTGCTGACAGAGGTTCATATGACCAAAGCTGTGGTTTTTCCTATAGTCACGCACAGATGTAAGAGTTGGATCATAAAGAAGGCTGAGTGTCAAATAATTAATGCTTTCGAATTGTGATGCTGGAGAAGACTCTTGAGAGTCTTGAGAGTCCCTTGGACTGCAAGGGGATCAAACGAGTGGAAATCAACCCTGAATATTCATTGGAAGGACTGATGCTAAAGCTGAAGCCCCAATACTTTGGCTGCTTGATGCTAAGAACCATCCCATTGGGAAATACCCTGATGCTGGGAAAGATCTGAAATCAAAAAGAGAAGGGGGTGGCAGAGGATGAGATGACTGGATGGCATCACTGACTAATGGACATGAATTTGAGCAAACTCTGGGAGATAGTGAAGGGCAGAGGATCCTGGCATGCTGCGTTCCATGGGGTCTCAGAGTCGGACACAATTTAACAACTGAACATAAATAGTACAAGTTGCTTTACAATGTTATGTTAGTTTTTGTTGTACAACAGAGTGAATCAACTATATGTATATCCAGTCTGTCTTGGACCACCCAGTGCCCAAATCCCACCCCTCCAGGACATCACAGAGCACCAAACTGAGCCGCCTTTGCTGTACAATAGGTTCTCACTAGCTATCTGCTTTACACATGGCAGTTCACGCATGTCAATTTCCATCTCTCAGTTCATCCCACCCCCTACCCTGTGTCCAAAGCCTTCTAACCAAATATTTTCGTTACTTTTTGACAGGCATTTGAGTAGAAATCAAGATGCAGAGAAAAGTATTTCTCTTGGATAGCTGCATAATAGTCTCAACCTAATGTTTCTGCCTCAGTAGTTGTGTATATTGAAAATAAGAGAGGATGTTGCAGAAACAACCTCAAGAGTTTGCTCATCTTACCCTTTTAATGGCCTTTGTACATATGCTGTGCATACTCAGGTTTCCTTTTGCAGAGTGGAAGGTTGTGCCAAAGCATTGTTTCACTGGCAAAGCTAACTTCATCCTTTTATGAACATTCTTGACAGACTCACAAGATGATCTAAGACAACATGCTTACTCTCACTGAATTTTGTCTTCCATTTTCTATTAGATTCTTTAATTGGCTATTTATACCACTTCCAGACATTTGTGTACTGCCCCAGGATAAATACATTTTAAAAAGTATGATATGAGTAGCCAGCCCACAATTAATGAAGGAGCTCATTTATTTTGTCTTGAAGTTGGCTGTTAGGAATCTGAAATTTATTTTCCCCTAGAAAAATAAAGCATAGACAGGTTATTAATTTAGACTATTGTATTTTATTTCTTTAGAGAATATAGATGAATATTAAATCTACTTTTAAAACCCTGTTTTCTCATTCACAAGCTACTTCCCTGTAGAATACGTTTGCATTTTCTAGTTTTACATACCATGCACATACCTGTTCCCAGTATAATTTCTCCCCCTTGCGCTGAGCTCTGGGGGGGAGGGGGTCACCAGAGGTCCAAGTGGTAGCAGTGGCCAAAGCAGAGAAGGAAGGAGAGGAAGTCTCCATGGCAACCACAGCTCAGCTGGGAGGACCCCTTCCCCAAGCCTTAAACATCTTTTGGGTGAAGGAATGAGGATTCTAAGTTTCCCAGTAAGAGCAGGAGTTAAGAAAACTCCAGCAGTCTCTTTTGTTGAGGTGAGACTATAGGAGCGGAAATATTTGCATGAAAGAAAGGTTAATAACAGCATCATTGTTCATCTGATGATGTCCAAGTTCTGTGTCTTATTAGTTGTTTATCTGTAGCTCCTGACAGAACACCAAGCAAACACTGGGGTTTTAGTAAATACTGAATTATCCTGGGAGATGATCCTTGGAAGGGTAAAAATAAGTGACTTTGGATAGGATCTAGCTAAAATAATCCTGCCTGAATTTATATTTCATTCTCTAGAGGGTTGTGAGTTTCCAAACATTTGCAAGCGTTTACATACTGTGGTATGCACAGAGCAGGGGTGGACACTGTTTCTGGAACAGAAATTCCTACCCCCACATGCTCAGGATCCAAAACAGCCATCTAGGAAATGACAGCAGAGGGGACATTTCAGAATCAAATGGGAACTTGATTTGAATTATCGTTCTGTGCCACATGGCCAAGTGTCTGTTTTCTCAAGCCCTCCATTTATTTATGTTTAAACATGGAAATACGTTAGAAAAATTTATGGCCTCATTGGATCATGGTGAAGGTTAAATGAGATATTGGATGTAAAACTTGCCCAGTGCCTGGTAAGCAGTTAATAAATGCCAGCTTACAAGATTTCTCACTTTGGGGAAATGTATGTGATGGGAAAATGAGAGCCCGCCTATGGACCTGAGACCAGAGGCACACCTGGGCCAGGAGTGACTTTCAGAGCTTGTCTGTCAGCTCTGAACTCCCTTACATGCCTGATCATAGCCGTTTCGGCAGATCAGGAAGAGGGAGGGCGAGGTGTGAGCGGCGAGAGTCACATTTCCTCCTGTGGGTTTGTGTCGCCCGCCATGACTTCCACATCCATTGTGTTTGTGCTCCAGGCTGCTCTATTATTAGTTTCCACGCTGGTTCTCCTCCAGCTGCGTGTCCATCAGGGTCCATTGCAGAATATCAATCTGTCCTCACACGGCAGAAGAGCCATGCAGCGATCTATTAAAAATATCCCCAGTACCCTAGGCCTCTGACAGTCTCGACCCTCAGCAGCTTCACTGCTTGGAAGACATTGTTCCAAAACTTCCCAAGGTGTCCTTTGTTATTTGCTTCTGTCAGTCCTATTTGGAACTTGTTGCTCTGAACTAATGAGCCCCATGGTGAGACCTTTGACAAAAAGGTTGTGTGTTTTGATGGTATTATCTGTTCCCTTAGCAGAAGGAAGTCAAGGCTGGGTACCTTTGATTTTGAGAGATGATCATTTCATTTGTCAAAATACACACAGGGATTGTCTTTCATTCCCTGCCTTCAAGTCAAGGTCCCCAAGTCAATATGTCATACCTCACCTGTCACCTATAACCACAGCCTTTTATTAACTCTGTGGTTACAGTGTCATGGCATGAAAGTGCCCTGTGCTTGCTTCTGATTCTCTTCCCACATCTCTGAATTTCGCCTTTATGAGTCCACATTTCACGATTTGTGTCTGTCAGTCATACTGTCTTATCCCCTCAACATCCGACCTTGGGAAAAAGTATGGGAAACTCATGTCTGTGATGTGTGGAGCAGGTGTGACACTCTCAGGCTTCTTGCTTCTCTGGAGTGAGTCATGACCTCACAGCACCCATCCTGGGCTGGCTATTGAGTTTCTTGTCTTCAGGAGTGTTTGCTCCAGCGGTTCTTCAGTCATCAATGTGTTTGTGAATTTCTCTTTCCCCTCCTTTCTGTCTTAACAGTCATCAGGAAGAACTGGACAAAAAGTAGCTGGTTAACACATGTTAACTGATCAAGCTGTGGTTGCTGAGAGTCAGTTGAATTGAGAGAAAATGAGAATAGAAAAAAAAAAGGAGAGAAGAACAGAATTGGGGTAGCAGATGAAAGTCAGCTGAAGGAAAAAAAGAAATTATAACTTAACATGGGTACTGTTATGGGCCAGGAATTCTTCTAGCCTCTTTTTATACCTAAGTCCACTTCATTCTTGTATCAAATGCTTGAAATGGATATGTGAATGGGGGAATTGTAGCATGTTTATAGTGAGTGTGGCCTTTGGAGGCTGATTGCCTGGGATCTAATCCTCACCCCTCTATTAATTAATTATGAGGCTTTGAGAAGTTACTTGACTCCTCTGTGTCTCAGCTTCCTTATTTACAAAATGAATCTAATAATACCTACTTTGTACAATTTTCCTAATAATTAAATATGTTAATATATATAAGCTATATAGAACAGATCCTGCTATATAGTAAATGTTCATTAAGAATTAGTTATTATATTAATAATTGTATTCTCACTTGTAGAGCCTAGCCAGGTCTAAGTATTTGTTCACCAAGGACAGCGCACCCCTAATTATGGACAGTCATACAGCTTTGTCTAGGCAGAGATCCCTAAGTTCATGGCCAGCTGTCCTAGTGACTTGAGGGGAACAGGGCACTCTTCTCACACTCATCTCGTGCACCGGGAATGCAAATAGCTTCTCACACTCTGTTCTGTGGCAGATTTTGGCATATGTTTCAAGAGCATTTGAACCTTTTACATATTATTACCATAAACTGTTAAATCCCTTCTATAATGAGAAGCAAATTGGGAACTAATTAAATGTAATCTTTCTGGAAAAAAAATCCTGCTTGGGCTCTTCAGAGTGGGACAGACTCCATTTTATAATTTCTTTCTGAGAGTTCCCCACTTCCTATTTTAAACTCTTTCAATTATTTATTAGCTTAAGAAAGATACCCATGAAAGGTCCCCTGGGCAGATGAACATACAGTGAAATAAAGTACATTTTCCTATTAGAAGCTTTATCCATTCTAGTGCTCACCAGGCTACAGACTTCAGAGGAACTGGAAAGAATTCAGCCCATCTCTGAATTCCTGTGGTTCCTTGAATCATTAGCAAATTGTTCAGACATTACTTGATATCTGATTGCTTATAGGTCAAGATATCCAATTCTTAACTGTAAATTCACTGAGGCTACAGTCCACGCCATATGTATTTTCCCATGGACTCGTCCTTTATTTGACAAGCACATGAATTCCCCTTTAATCCCCATCTCATGAAGGTATCTCGGTTACCATGGTTCTGGAGACCCATGTACTTGACATGGCTCTGCCAGGATGGCCAACTGTCAGCTTTCTCTTTTCATCACACATGTGCTCCAGTTACAGGAACCTTCTCTCACCATCTTGAAGGTACCGGGAAAAGTCCTTCTACCACAGGACCTCTGCATGTCCTGTGCCCACTGTCTCATTGTTCTCCCTGCCTCCTTGCTCTTATCATCATCACACTTTTCTCCCACCTAGTTAATGTCTATTCATCCTTCAGATACTTTGACTCCCCTTATGTGCCCCTCCCAACGTTCCTCACTCCCACACTCATCCAAGTACAGTTCTTGGATATTAGCAATCAGTGAATATCTTCATTTCATTGCAAGTAATTATTAATATTTATAATTAAAAGTTTTATTGATGCAGCTATTTCATTCAAGTCATTCTCCTGACTAGCTCGAAGTCTCCATTAGAGAAGGAACTGTTTTTGCTCATCATTGTATCTTCAGCATTGGACACAGTATTTAGCACAAAAGAAGGTTGCAATAAATATTTTTGAGTTAATTAATGCTCAACGAGTGTTTTGATTTTCGGTAAAGTTTTGGTTGTTATTACATTGGTAGATTCAGTAAAGTTTTCTAGAACCAAGATTCAGCATAGGGCTTCCTGTAGTAGCTTCAAGTAGTTCCAGTCTGAAACTGCTCTGAATAGGTAAAAGTGGTATGCAGTAGACAGGCTTGTATAGGATAAAAGTCAAACTAGAGGTCATTTCCTGGTAGGTCATTCTGAACTAGCATTCTCGTGAGCAGCAGTGTCAGGACAAGCTTGTGTGAGTCAGGATAACAAATTAAGAACAGGATTATGGAGTCCTCAGGTGTTGAACAGAAATGAAATCTGTGTGATCGGCAAGAGATCTGGAATCCTGTTTAGTGAACTCATATTTATTGCAGAAGTTGATGGGCTTGACACTATACTTGACATTATAAGAACAGGGCATCTGTAGACAAATGATTCTGTTCCTTTTCTAGAGTCCTGGGGTAGGGGGAGAATGATTAATTGTGGTGTGTTGTAGAAAATCCTCTGATAGAGATGCTGTAGGAAGACCCAAATTTACAATCTGTGGCCTTTACAGAAGGCTTCTTGGAGAAGATAACACCTGAGCTGATCCTTGAAGAATGACCAGGAGTTAGGTCATGAGTCTGTATAGTCAAAGCTATGGTTTTCCCAGTAGTCATGTATGGATATGAGAGCTGGACCATAAAGAAGGCTGAGCACAGAAGAATTGATGCATTCAAACTGTGATACTGAAGAAGACTCTTGAGAGTCCCTTGGAGAGTCCCTTGCAAGAAGATCAAACTAGTCAATCCTAAAGGAAACCAGCCCTGAATATTCACTGGAAGGACTGATGCTGAAGCTGAAGCTCCAATACTTTGGCCACCTCATGTGAAAGCCAACTCAAGGGAAAAAACCCTGATGCTGGGAAAGACTGAAGGTGGGAGGAAAAGGGGATGACAGAGGATGAGATGGTTGGATGGCATCACCAACTCAATGGACATGAATCTGAGCAAACTCTGGGAGATAGTGGAGGAGCCTGGCATGCCATCATCCATGGGATTGCAAGGAGTTGGACACGACTTAGCAACCAAACGACAATGAAGTAGATGTGTACAGAGTAGTAATAAGGACAGGAATAGTAGCTATATTCCAGGTAATGAGCAGGATGTGGGAAGGTGAAAAGATGGAACAGTGCCCAGCATACTTGAGAAACTGGAAACCTCCCA
>SJYQ01004457.1:22205-36132 GCA_006410935.1 Redunca redunca
GCCTGAGGTAAAGGCCATGAACTTTATAGGGGTGGGATTTGAGAAGCCACTGCAGAAGGACCAGAGACATCTGTGATCCAAGCTGTTTGGAAAAGTGGCTTTGCTGTTAGAGTGAGAAATGGATGAAAGAGGCGTGGGCTGACAATGGAGAGGTTATTTGAGAAACAGGAGCTTATGAAAGTGAGGTCATGAAAAGATGTAGGGGAGAGGTGTTTAAATTTCTGGAAAGGAGATAGACTTTAGGTGTATTGAAAGATAGAGTCAATAGAGGTTGGCTATACCAAATGTAAGCAGTGAAGTAGGAGAAAGTTTCTGACTTTGGCAGTTTGATAAATGATGCTGCCCCTTACCAAGAGAGGTTCCATATGGGGGAAACAGGTTTTGTTGTTTGGAGGTGGATAAAGTGGATAAATTGTTTTTAAAGTATATTAAAGGATGATGAGACTTCTTGCTGGCCCCAAATATCCATGTTCTCTCTTAAAAATCAAATGTCCATGTTTCCTGGAGGCTTTCTCAGCTTGCTGGCACCTGGGTGATGGCCATTTAATTACGTGCTAGCCATTGGGATGTAAGCACATCTTTGGAAACTTCTTTCAACCAGTGTTCTCTCTCTTCCTCATTTCCTCAGTTATTCTGTTGGGAATCCAGATATGTTGGCTAGGATTCCAACAGCCATCCTAGACCATTTGATAGAAGCTGCATATGGAAGATAGTGAAGCGAGGAGATGAAGTGTCTTGAGACCCTGTTGATTGTAGCCTTTTCAAGTTTGGCTGCCAGTTTGGATACACCAGTATGGATCAGTTAGCTTCTTTCACTAGCCATACCTATCGTCACCCAATGGCCTCATGAATAAAGTGGCCATTCTGGGAGAAATGGAGGCTATACCCGGGCTTAGCAGATAGGCTTGTGCTTATCAAAATCAACATTGGGTTCCCAACATGGTGCCCTTTCCTGGGGTGATCATCCAGCTATCTAGTAATGAGTTGTTTATACTGGACCACTCCTATCATGGAAAGGGCAGTGTTTCGTTCCTCCTGGAATAGGTAATTACTCTGGATATGGATTTGCCTTCCTTGCTCACAATGCTTCTATCAGAGGTAACATCCATGGATTTATATAATGACATAGTATTGTACACAGCATTGCTCCTCATCAGATCGCTCACTTTATAGCAAGAGTGGGAATGGACCTTGCTCATGGAATTCAGTGGTCTTAACACATTTCTTTGGAGCTTCCCTGGTGGCTTAGATGGGGAAGAATCTGCCTACAATGCAGGACACTCAGGTTCAATCCCTGGGTTGGGAAGATCCCCTGGAGAAGAGAATGACTAACCACTCCAGTATTCTTTCATGGAGAAGCCCATGGACAGACACAACTTAGTGACTAACAGACACACACACACACACACACACATCATGTTTCTTACCATCCTGAAGCAGCTTGTTTGCTAGAGTTCTGAAATAGCCTTTTGAAGACTCAGAATCAACAAAATATAGAATTCTCTCTCTCTCTCTTGATTTCTTGGTCTCTCTGTGTGTCTCTTTCAATGTGTGTATATATATATATCCATATCTACAGAGACTTTGGAGTTGTTTCAGTCTTTTTGGATTCCCTTCATTGTTTTACCTCACCTCATTACTTGAGATGGACAGGCGACCCTCTGACTTCCTGGTACCCAAGAGGTAGAGGAGGCAGTATACTGGTTAATGATTCATCATCTAAAGCTGTCAAAGTGAAAGTCACTCAGTCTGACTTTTTGCGACCCATGGACTGTAGCCTGCCAGGTTCCACTGTCCATGGCATTCTCCAGGCCAGAATACTGGAGTGGGTAGCCATTCCCTTCTCCAGCGGATCTCCCCAACCCAGGGATTAAACTCAAGTCTCCCACATTGCAGGCAGGTTCTTTACCATCTGAGCCATCAGGAAAGCTCAAGAATACTGGAGTGGGTAGCCATTCCCTTCTCCAGGGCATCTTCGTGACCCAGGAATCAACCTGGGGTCTCCTGCATTGTAGGTGGATTCTTTACCAACTGAGCTACCAGGGAAGGCCTCTAGAGCTGGGATTGCCCAAATTTGGTGGATTCCAGATTCTCATACATCCTTGAGTGGTTCAGGGCCCTTGAATGCATAGCCTCAGCAAGGGTGGTTATGGTATGATGACTTACTTTGGTCATTATAACTGTCCTCCACAGGTATGATTATGTTGTCAATGATATAATTCAAAGCCATTAAAAATACATCTGCGTGAAGAGTAGGTTTTATTATTTTTTCTCTGTATTAAGGGAAGCGGTAAAACATAGTAGCTTTATATTTCAAGATTTTAAATCTAAGAGATATGAATGCATTATGACCTGTGTAACCTTAGGGAAATTACTTAACCTCCCTGAAGACGCAGTTTCATAATTTGTAAAATGGGGGTTAAACTACATTACCTTCATTACCAGGCTGCTTAAGAGAGAAAATAAAGGATGTGCATGCATATAGTGCTTAGTAAACTGTAAGGGTATAGTAAATAATGGCTGTTATTGTTTTAGAAGTCAAACTATTGCCATGTGAGGGTCCAAACCTTTTTGATATTAAAAAGTTCGTTCCCCAAAAGAAGGTGTCTCCACTGATCTCCGGGATTTTTCTCCAGGCCATGCCATCAATCCTTTCTATCCTTTGTTCAATACCTATAGGGAGAAGCTAATGTGTTTAACTCATCTGTGTTAACGGTTTAATTTGTTTCCCCTCCCACGTAACCTTTGCCTTGCATCAGGGAGACTCTGGGCCTTAATGAAAAGTGGTGACTAATGTGAGAACGGCAGGCACCTGGCAGGGCCAGAGAACAAGATGCCCCTGGGTGAGGGGCTCATTTCCAGGGGAGCTGGGGCAGAGGGCTCGCTCAGCCTGCCCCTGGGTGAGGCTGGCCTTGTTCTGCAGAAGAATAAATGTGTAAAATCAATACCAGCTCCTGTTGTTTTCGAGTTTTACTCCTTGCCTTTAGGGGCAGACACACAATGGGCACTCAGTAAATATTTATTGAATGCAGATGGGAGAAGAAGGGGGGTCAGCAAGGGCAGGGATTGAGAGGCTCTCTTCAAGAGGTCAAGGGCGCACGTGAGAAAAGCCGACTTGGAGCAGAGCGCTGACTCAGCATGATTTCCAGTCCTTGTATTTCCTTTCACTTTTATCATTGTTTCACTCCTTATTAGTTGACTCTTTATTTTTCTTAGTCTATGACAAAGAACACAGTAGTTTGAGCTAACCTCACCAGTCCAGACCGGAGAAGGTGATAGCACCCCACTCCAGTACTCTTGCCTGGAAAATCCCATGGGCGGAGGAGCCTGGTGGGCTGCCGTCTATGGGGTCGCACAGAGTCGGACACGACTGAAGCGACTTAGCAGCAGCAGCAGCAGCAGCACCAATCCAGAGTAAAAACTAAGACCATTCAGTTAGTGTTGCTAATTAACATAGTATCTGCCATTTAACTGATTGAATACTTGGCCATAGTTGAAAGTATGTTATAAAACTAATTCTAGATATGACACTGCATTGTGGGGAAGGAAAGTGCATTGTTTATTCCGGGCTGTGCGACACGAAGTCCAGGGCAGCTAGTGTTCAAAACACCTGAACTCCCAATGGGTTTTAGGAAAGCATTTTTAAAGGCAGGGTGACGGAGGGGTATTGCAGGGTATGTGATCAGCTCCTGCACAATTCTCTGATTCATTGACGGTGAGGTGCCAATGTTGAGGGCAGTGTCACGGGGGTTAATGTCACTGATCCTTAGGCTCCGATAGGTCTGGGGGCTTCATGCTCGTGGTTATCAAGTACTTAACTTCTTCCATTTGATATGGGGTTTTAGCATCTGTAAAACAACTCAGAAAATCTGTATCTGATATTATTATCTAGTTACTTAAAAGAGATCACAAAAAACTGTAGAAAATTCTGAAAGAAATGGGAATACCAGACCACCTGACCTGCCTCTTGAGAAATCTGTATGCAGGTCAGGAAGCAACAGTTAGAACTGGACATGGAACAACAGACTGGTTCCAAATAGGAAAAGGAGTACGTCAAGGCTGTATATTGTCACCCTGCTTATTTAACTTATATGCAGAGTACATCATGAGAAACGCTGGATTGGAAGAAACATAAGCTGGAATCAAGATTGCCGGGAGATTTATCAATAACCTCAGATATGCAGATGACACCACCCTTATGGCAGAAAGTGAAGAGGAGCTAAAAGCCTCTTGATGAAGGTGAAAGAGGAGATCGAAAAAGTTGGCTTAAAGTTCAACATTCAGAAAACAAAGATCATGGCATCCGGTCCCATCACTTCATGGGAAATAGATGGGGAAACGGTAGAAACAGTGTCAGACTTTATTTTTTGGGGCTCCAAAATCACTGCAGATGGTGACTGCAGCCATGAAATTAAAAGACGCTTACTCCTTGGAAGAAAAGTTATGACCAACCTAGATAGTATATTCAAAAGCAGAGACATTACTTTGCCGACTAAGGTCCGTCTAGTCAAGGCTATGGTTTTTCCTGTGGTCATGTATGGATGTGAGTTGGACTGTGAAGAAGGCTGAGTGCCGAAGAATTGATGCTTTTGAACTGTGGTGTTGGAGAAGACTCTTGAGAGTCCCTTGGACTGCAAGGAGATCCAACCAGTCCATTCTGAAGGAGATCAATCCTGGGATTTTTCTTTGGAAGGAATGATGCTGAAGCTGAAACTCCAGTACTTTGGCCACCTCATGCGAAGAGTTGACTCATTGGAAAAGACTCTGATGCTGGGAGGGGTTGGGAGCAGGAGAAGGGGACGACCCAGGATGAGATGGCTGGATGGCATCACTGACTTGATGGACGTGAGTCTGAGTGAACTCCGGGAGATGGGGATGGACAGGGAGGCCTGGCGTGCTGCGATGAATGGGGTCGCAAAGAGTCGGACACGACTGAGTGACTGAACTGAACTGAACTGAAAGCAGATTTGGGGGAGGGGCCTCTCCTGGGAAGGTCTCAGAGGGTCCTGCTTAGTTACAATGTTACACATTAATAACTGGAAGAACTTTGTGTCCCATACCTTTTGAACTTTGTTGCTCCCCAGCTGGTGCTGAGAGCATGTGATACCATGATCTCTGACCCCACACTTTGCTGTCATGACCCCACCTGAGTTGAGAGCACGGAGATTCAGACTCCTCCTGGAAGCCATTCCCAGACCATGACAAGCAGCTAATGCTCAATTAAATGTGGCAGTGACTGTGAACCATATTAATAGAGCCAATGAACTTGAACCAATTCAGCCTCCTCTTAGAGGTTCTGAAAAATGGACGCTCTGTCACAAGGGAAAGCCTTTTGCAAGAGAGACCAGTTGCAGTGGAAAGAGACAGTCATCTTAATTGAGATTTGATTAAAACATCTGATCTTTGGCAAATATTATGAAAATATAGAAATATTAACACACTACTGGGCATTAGGAAGGGCCCTGAAACTTCAGCCTCATTAGCTTCAGGACTAAACTGCCCCTGAGGCCTTTGCTTCTTAAGTACCATATTTTTGAGCATCCCTGTGCTGCAGGGCTCAGATTTTAATTTTTCTTTCTTGTTTTGGTCCTGCTCATTCCCTTCCTTGATGATTTCACCCAGTTCCCTGCCTCTGAGTACTGTATCTACATTTAGACAATGTCTACTCTCTAGAGCTTCAGAATCCCATGTCTAAGTATCTTTTCAGCATCTTTTACCGGATGTCACTCAAACTCAGCATCAGTGCACTGAACTCTGATTCTTGCTCTCTAAACCTTTACTTGTAGGCTTCTCAGTTAATGACAGCTTTATCTTTTCAGCGTGACCTCCTTGGACATGGCCATCGCTGTCCTTCACCTTAAGGCAGCAGAAACCTCAAGGGCCTTTCTGCTGCTTCTGTGGTTCTCAGAACACCAGCCTCTAAAATGTGAATCGTTTTGTGAAATGGAATATTTCCTGCCTTATCAGTAAACAAGAATGTCACAGCTATCCTCAGTTCCGGCCATCCACATATGGGCTGGTGAGCCCTAAGGGACTTCACGGAGGAGAAGTGTGCCTGCTAACAGGCTACATCAACTCCCTAAAGACAGGGGACACAAAAGCTCAGGATGTTGGCCCCAGAGGGCTGAGATGCATATGAAAGGAAAGATTTCAATAAGCCCAATTGCTTGCATCTTCCTAGATGCAGAAGAGTGCAAATTCCTTAGTTTGAGATATCTGGTTTCCTTAATTGACAATAATCTTTGATGTTCAGACTCTCTGCCCCCTTTGCTGCAAACTTTCATGGAGCCTGATTCCTTCCCCTCCTCCTTTCTTCCTCTGAGTAGTTTTTCAGAGTTAGTTGAGATGCTGCCTCCTGGGCTTGAAGTCCTAAGTTTCCCACTGAATAAAACTCTCTGCTTTTCGGTTGTGATTTTTTTTTTTTTAGTTGGCATAGGGTCTTGTCATTCCTCTGTTCAAACCTAGTTCCCTCCTAGAACCAAAGGTGATAAAGTGGCCAGAAAGGCCCTAGTGACCTGGCCTCACACCGTCAGACCTCTCACACCCTTTCCCTGTCTCACTGCTG
Source organism: Redunca redunca (assembly GCA_006410935.1). Taxonomy (NCBI): domain Eukaryota; kingdom Metazoa; phylum Chordata; class Mammalia; order Artiodactyla; family Bovidae; genus Redunca; species Redunca redunca. The sequence goes on from SJYQ01004457.1 coordinate 28,771, forward strand.
CAATGACCCTGGCTTCCTGAGGTGCGTGGTGGTGTAGCCACGCATTCCGGGAAACAAACTCACTCCGAAGGACAGTGCAGATAGTGGAGTGCAGTCTATTACACCAGCACACCCAAGGCAGAGTCTCCTCTTAGCCAAGGACCCAGACCAGTTTTTTGTGAAAACCTTATATACCCTAAGTGTACGTGCCCAAACCCACCTCCCCAAATTCCCTGAAACTAGTTTGAACAAAGGAAAAGAAAGATACAATCAAAGTTAACCCATGATTCATATGCCTTCAGCCTAGGTAGTTAACGGTGGACAATTATCAATAGACCTGTGGTCATACCCCAATAAGCATGAAAGAATGTATGATTCTATTCGGTTACACAGATAATTAGGGTTTTCTTTTAGGCGATAGGAGAGTCTAGGTATGAGCCCTGGGGCTCTTCCTTCCAGGGGCCTGGTTTTCCAGTTGGTATGTCATTTCCATAGATACTGGGCATAGAGCTCAAAGTCCACAGTCCAGCCCTAGATGGAGTCCTGCTTTCAAGATGGAACCTGTTCTGTCTGTTTCCTCCTTTAGTGGAACATACCAGATGAGATTCTTAGGGCCTTCATCTCAGGTATTTACTTCGATAACTTCCTTCCCTCCGAGTATATCCGCAAGTCTTACGTAGCCAGGGACACTGTCCTGGCCATCCTGCAAACCCATCCCCTCAGCATCTCATCCTTCTTACCCCGCCCTGCTGCTTCCGCACTCCCATAGCACTCCCCACTGGCTAGCATATAACATACCTACATACTAATCACGTTGGTATTTTTACAGTTGCTGGCATACTATATTATTAGTAGCTTACTGTCTCGCCCCCCTAGTAGACTATAAACACCACAAGGACAGGGATCTTGATCTTTTTTAATGGTATGCCCCATGAGGCTAGAAATTCATCTGGTTCTCAGAAGAACAAACTAACCTGTGAGACAGGTTCTACCATTCTTATAGATTAAAATAGAGAGAGAGAGAACAGTCAAATAGCTTGCCAAGATCAAGGTAGAATTCAAACTCAGAGAGTTCACAGAGCTTGCACCCTTAACCGGTGCGCAGTGTCACTGTGCAGTGTATGGACAGGCAAGGCAACCGATGGGGAGGAGGGCTGGGGGCCCTGGGGGCTGGGGGCCCCCTGCATCTGTGTGCTCACCCCAGGTTAGTGACATCTGAGCTAAATGCCAGTCTCAGAGATGAATGTTCCCAGATTAAAACTTAATGCTTCCAAAAAGAAGCCACTTATATATATGAAGTATAATTACGACTTTATGATTTTCCCAAGGAAATAGTCATATTCTCTCCCTATTCTGTGTATTCTATCTGGCCCTTTGCAGAGCTCAGTTACTTTCCCCAAAAGATATAGGATGCACTGGGCTATGATTCTCTGCTAATGAGAGACAGGAAAATCACAACAATATTTCCAAACACAGTATTACAACAACACCTTGTTTTGAAGATCAGGGTGATTTGCATGAGGTAAGAATCTCCTGATTAGGTGGAAAAGCTATTCTTGAGGGACGTCAGTACAAGTAGAGAGCTGGCTTCTATAATCTGGGTTCTAGAAGCTATTTATATACTGTGGTTTATTTGAGAAGTAGAATCTATTAAGATTATAGCAGTTTTTACTATGCCTCCATCATCTCTGAGTATAGATCAATGCAGAAGAATTTTTCAGGCATGCAATGGGCTGGGAGGAGCCATTTTTTAGCCTATATTTCTGATAAGCCACATATTAATACCACGAGTGTGTTTCTGGACTCTTGCAAAGCCTTATATCTAGTCTCCTTGCTTTCCTTTGCCCATGTCCTCTGGTGTACCACCGCTAAAACTACCTTTCAAGAACACAGACTTCTCTGCTTTAAAACCCTCCATGCATTCGTTACCTGCTCTATAGGGAGTATATACATTTATGTGTGCCATCCAGTCATTTAATCTGGGCAGACTCACTATTTCCTCTGCCCTACCCCACACTGGGCTTCCCTGCTGACTTAGTGGTAAAGAATCTGCCTGAAAGGCAGGAAACCAGGTTGGATCCCTGGAAGATCCCCTGGAGAAGGGAATGTCTACCCACTTCAGTATTCTTGCCTGGGGAATTCCAAGGACAGATGAGCCTTGTGGGGCTCAGTCCATGGGGTTGCAACGAGTCCGACATGGACTGAGCAACTAACACTTTCACTTCCATATCCCCACTTTACTTTCTGTTTCTGGATCGCAGTGCATCTCCAAGAACCCATCTATGGAAAGTCCTTTTCTCTGGCTCTGTCCAGCCAAGTTATACCCGACTTTTGAGAAGGAGCAGAAATGTTACCACTTATAGGAAGCCTTCCCAGCTACATCTCAGCCCTCACCAGCCCCAGCAAATTTATAAACAGACATATAGATACATACTGTAGAAATAATAGTATTCTGTCCTTCCACAGGCCTTCGTTCGTACTTTAGGGAATGGTGGTATTGCTTTTATTTGGGTGATTTCCCTTTGTTTCGCCCTGATTTGTAGAATCGCCAAAAATCTCGAAGAACTGAAAAATTCCTTTGGGTGCTTCTGGAGGGTTAGTGGGTTTCAGCGTGTCTCAACTACTCATAATGGGGATTGTTATGTGAAAGGCAACTTGGGGGAGCACAGAAAAAGTGAATGGAAAGATCTTTAGTGCCCATCTGTGCAGTCACACACACTCTCACTTATTGAGTTCAACAAGCCTTTATGGAGTCCCGTTTCCGTTGTGCATCGTGCAGGCCTAGAGCTGACCTGCTGCCCACACAGGCCGCCACCTGCCCTCCTGCAGCTCAGTGCACAGGAAACAGTGATTCTGCCTCGATGGGTGGGCAGGCTACAACCACGCTGCAGCCTTTACTAGTTCTTTAGCTAGAAGACGAAAGGCTCTGTGTTTTATTTACCCTGATCTCCTACATCGACTTTAATAAATTTTCATTAATTAGAATGATACAAACTTCTTTGCACATGGAGGTGATCAATAAACAGCTGATGATGGAATGATGGAGGGAGAGAGAGATGGAGTGGGACAGAGGGAGGTCTCTTGGTTACCAAACCATCTAAAGCTTCTGGTCCTAACTGGAAAGAAATCATGGTCTTCTTCACGTCAAAAGATGGTACTGCAAACTCTTGCAACACTGGCACCCAAACCAGTGTAAGAATAAAAGTAGGACCAAAATGAAATAAACAAACTAAAACTCCTGGCAAAGAGCCTAAGTATCAGATGGAAGCATCCCCTCATGGTTCCCTCATCATTCAGATGGTGTAATTGCTCAACCTGCCTCCCCCTTGTTGTTCAATTGCTCAGGCCTGTGGGACGCTTTGCAACCCCATGGACTGTAGCACGCCAGCCTTCTCTGTCCATCACCAACTCCCAGAGCATGCTCAGATTCATGTCCATCGAGTGGGCAATGCCATCCAACCATCTCTTCCTCTGCTGCCCGCTTCTCCTCCTGCCTTCGGTCTTTCCCAGCATCAGGGTCTTTTGTGAGTCAGCTCTTCGCATCAGGTGGCCAAAGGATTGGAACTTCAGCTTCAGCGTCAGTCCTTCCCATGAATATTCAGGATTGATTTCCTTTAGGATGGACTGGTTTGATCTCCCCCTACATCAGCCTTTTTCTTAAGCAACTTCCAAAAAAACACATTCTCTTGGGGTTTGCATGCCTAGGAGGCTTTGGAGATTAGATGGAGGGAAACAGAATACATTTAAGAGGACCATAATTGTCTCTCTTGCCTTTTTCCCCCATTCCTGTGGGCTCTGGAAACTTCAGGGTCTTATTTAACGCCAAGCAGTGCAGGTGGGGTAAAGACCTACTTGCCTCATGAAAATCCCGCCACAGTTGGCAGCGTTGAGGGCTGGAGGGTGGGAAGGAAGAGGAAAAGAAGCTTGCAGTGCTGATTGAGACAACAACCGCACAGACGAGACCCTGGAGGCTCTTCCAACGGGTGCAGAGGGAGCCGAATTGTGGGGCTGATTCAGAAGTATCAGAGCGGTGCGGAAGCCTCTGCTTGGCTCTGCTCATTACAAACTCAATCGCCAGGCTTTGAGCACTGCAAGCTCACCCGTCAGGCACATGCGGTCTTTGCCGAGCACAAAGGCGAATTCTCCTTCTTCTCCGTGGTGTTTCTTTACCTGTCCTCAAAGAACCCGGGGAAGGGGAAGATTCTTGGAGATTGGGGAAATTTTTTTTCCACACTCTGTATAACCCTGTTCTGTCTCAATCATCTCAATATACAAAAAGTCGATTTGGAGGAAGGTTAGCATAAAGAACAGAACAGCTAAGCTGCGAGGGCCATTGAATTTTTAATCCGCCAACCTTTTTCTCCCCCTCTCTATTTTATTATCTATTTTCAAAGCCCCGTCGGAAAGGGATTGCCTAAACCCCATTCATTAGCAGCCATTCAAAAGGCTTCGCCTGGTAGCCCAACTAGAGGAAAAGCAGGAGCGAGTTCTTAGAAAAATTTTCTAGGAGTCAAGAATGAGATTAGCCAGGAAACGTTTTAGCATTGCAGGGAGACTACAAGTGTTAGAAATGATGACTCGGTGATTGCTGCAGACACAGCTCTCTCGCCCCGCATCCCGGGGCTTTTATTCCTGTGATCCTGGCCTAGCCTCCCTGGCGGGACATCCCTCAAAATCTAGACCCAGGGACGTGTACCGGCCGCTTGGAGCAGCAGGTTTTGTTCATTTGCCTCTCGACCCAGTGAATTTCACCTGTGCCCTCAGGTGATGGGATTTGTTTCTCTTCTTCCAAAAGCCTCTGGCTTTTCTTCTGGGGGCAGGGGAAAGTGTCCAGAGGGCTCTGCGCTTGCTCGTAGCCGGGCTTCTCCCTGCCTCTATGACTCCCCAGCCGTGAGCCTCCTGCATTCTCACCCACCCACCGCTCATCTTCCTACCGAACACCTTAAGTGGAGAAGGAGCCTGCGAAAGGGTACAAATTCTCCTTGGGCCTCCGGTGACTGGAGTTTTACATTGTCACGCTGGCCCACATTCAGCTTTTAGCAGTTTGTTCAGACTTTCAGCTGATTTGTCCTTCCGAGTGTGTGTGTGTGGTGCCCAGAAGCATCTCTCCTGGGTGAACGGGTATGTGCGTTCTTCTCCCTAGAGGGTCTTGTCTTCCCTTACAGTCTGGGTTACTTGTAGTTTTTAACCTCAGCTTTCTGGTACAATTGAGACAGTTGTCAGCTTGCAAATTATCTCGTGTGTGTGTGTGTCTCTGTGTTGATGTGGTCATAGATGGCTGCTGTTCTTTTCAGCTTTCTACATCCTACGAAGAAGACCTACATCCTACGGAGAAGACAGAGTTAAGGGATATGTTCACTGAACTAAGTTTCAAGGCTTATGTTTTGAGGGGATGCTTTCAGATTGCATTTCATCCAGAGGAGAGTGATTAGGGGGTGGTTTGGCCAGGAAGCCATTGGCAAAGAAACTAGAAACGTCTGAACTGATGATAAATGGTCTAAGGGGAAAACTTAAAATATTCTCAGGGCATCCATTTGGGAGCAAGGTGACATTTCGCTGATATGGCCACCACTCCAGGGGCCAGAAGTAAAAGGGTGGAGATTCCAGGGAAACAGATTTCTGCTTAGTACAAGGGGAACATGTTCTACTGAATCAAGGGAGCTGTTAAAGCTGGATGGAGTGTGTTTTTGAGGTCATGATCTCACCCTGTGATGATGAAAATGGTACAGTTGAGTTTGCATGAAAATTTGTCAGAATATTTTTAAAGCTAGCTTTAGTGTTCAGCTCAGAGTTTGAGATAGATGAACTGTGCCATGCTTTAACCACTTATAAGGAATCAATTCCATTTCAGCCTCTCTTTAAAGTTCATTCTTAGTTCCAGAGTAATGACCCACTGCTTTAAATTCCTTGCTTACATGGTTAAAGAAAGTTATGACTTCTTAAGACAAAGTGTACACGCCACAGTCTTGAGCACTTAGCTGTTAAACTGGGGTGTTTTTTTTGATGTGATTCAAAACAAGTATTACAAATCTTTGGTAGTGTTAGGGGTGTTTTCTGCTTGGACTAGAATCTTTATCAAAACATTTAGAAGTAAATATTAAATATTTAGATATTGATGATTGAGTCTAGCAACGTAACATAAATTTGTGCAAGAGTAAGTTGAATGACTTTTTAGGGCCCAGATTAAGAGACCCCAAAAGATCAAAATCATTTGGTTTTGAGGAGAGAAAAAGGGAGCAATTATATTAGCTGATATGGCTCAGGTGTGAATGTATGCCTAACGCGAAACACAGGTGAAACATACATGCCTACTTAGAGAAGAAGGGAAGCTGCAGAATTCTGTGGTGTCTCAGTCAATCAGTCACTCACACTAAACACAGGAACCAGGAAAACCCAGCTGGGGAAGAGGAGACCGTTTGGAGACAGGCCTCCTGAAAGCAGAGCTCCAGATGGTGTCAGATACCAGGGGGGTGTCAGAGCAGGTGTGTGGCCTGTGACTTTGGTTTTTGAGGTGGTGGTGGTGTGTACCAACTCATGATTTCTGGGCAAAGAATGGAGGTGATTTGCTGATACTAGAAATCATGCTGCTGGAGCATAAATAGCTTCTGTGATAGATAATACATCTGGTTCTTGCCTCGCGTGTATTCTATATTGAAAGATGAAATAGCAAAATACCTCTTCTTTAAAGTGTCATGAAGAAAAAAAAAATAAAATGTCATGCAGAGGACACTTGGATGCGGGTCCGTGTGTACGCAGAGGCCCCGGTGGCACTCTTGCAACGTAAGCGACGTTTCTGCGCTCTTTCCTCTGTGTTCTCCGTCTATGCTCTCCACCGGAATCCTCTCTCCTCATGTGGCTCCTGGCGCTTCCCTGTTTACCATTTGGAAGTAAGGTTGGGTTTATAAAGAGCAATTTGGCAGATTTATTAGGGCTGAGAAGGGGGATGAATGGCAGATCTTTAGAGGAAATCACTGGACCTCCTCTACATCTGAAACAGCTTCTACTCAGAGCGGTGGACTTTGTGTCTTATACTTCAGTTCAAAGTGTAAAACCCAGCAGTGTGAATAACTAATGTGTACAATATCCAGGGAATTTGTCAATTTTTCTGCTACCCTTCTATCCTGCATTTTGAGTATTTCTCTGCTCTCCACACTCCCTCAAGAACATTTCCTAGAGAGTCTCCAAAATGAAGTTGGGGGAAGAAAAAGGAAATTGATGTAGTTTGCTGATTTTTATTTATTTATTTTTTTTTTGAGTATAGGTAACACAATATTATGCTAGTTTCTGGTATCTAGCATAGTGATTCAGTATTTTTTTAAGATTATATTCTGTTATAGGTTATTATGGGATAATGGGTATAATTCCTTGTATTATACAATATAT
>SJYQ01004457.1:36692-146078 GCA_006410935.1 Redunca redunca
AATCATGCTGCTGGAGCATAAATAGCTTCTGTGATAGATAATACATCTGGTTCTTGCCTCGCGTGTATTCTATATTGAAAGATGAAATAGCAAAATACCTCTTCTTTAAAGTGTCATGAAGAAAAAAAAAATAAAATGTCATGCAGAGGACACTTGGATGCGGGTCCGTGTGTACGCAGAGGCCCCGGTGGCACTCTTGCAACGTAAGCGACGTTTCTGCGCTCTTTCCTCTGTGTGCTCCGTCTATGCTCTCTACCGGAATCCTCTCTCCTCATGTGGCTCCTGGCGTTTCCCCGTTTACCATTTGCAAGTAATGTTGGGTTTATAAAGAGCAATTTGGCAGATTTTTTAGGGCTGAGAAGGGGGATGAATGGCAGATCTTTAGAGGAAATCACTGGACCTCCTCTACATCTGAAACAGCTTCTACTCAGAGAGGTGGACTTTGTGTCTTATACTTCAGTTCAAAGTGTAAAACCCAGCAGTGTGAATAACTAATGTGTACAATATCCAGGAAATTTGTTAATTTTTCTGCTACCCTTCTATCCTGCATTTTGAGTATTTCTCTGCCCTCCACACTCCCTCAAGAACATTTCCTAGAGAGTCTCCAAAATGAAGTTGGGGGAAGAAAAAGGAAATTGATGTAGTTTGCTGATTTTTATTTATTTATTTTTTTTTTGAGTATAGGTAACACAATATTATGCTAGTTTCTGGTATCTAGCATAGTGATTCAGTATTTTTTTAAGATTATATTCTGTTATAGGTTATTATGGGATAATGGGTATAATTCCTTGTATTATACAATATATCTTGCCACTTATTTATTTTATGCATAGTAGTTTGTTTCTTAATCCCAGCCATAAAAATGAATGCATTTGAGCCAGTTCTAAAGAGGTGGATGAACCTAGAGTCTATTATAAGAGTGAAGGAAGTCAGTAAGAGAAAGATAAATATCATATACGAATGCATATATACGGAATCTAGAAAAATGGTACTGAATAATTTATTTACAGGGCAGCAGTGGAGAAACAGATATAGAGAATAGACTTAAAGACATGGGGAGAGGGGAAGAGAGGGTGAAATGTATGGAAAGAACAATATGGAAACTTACATTACCATATGTAAAATAGCCAAAGGGAATTTGCTGTGTGGCTCAGGAAACTCAAACAGGGGCTCTGTATCAACCTACAGGGGTGGTATGGGGAGGGAGATGGGATAGAGGTTCAAAAGGGAGGGGGGGATATATGTATACCTGTGGCCAATTCATGTTGAGGTTTGACAGAAAACAAAATTGTGTTAAGCAAGTATCCTTCAGTTAAAAATAAATTAATTAATTTATCCCATACCTTGATCTCATCCTTTCCCTTTTCCCCTTGGGTAACCCCCCTGGTAACTAGATTCTTGTCTATGTCTGTTAGTCAGTTTGTTTTGTAAATAAGTTCATTTGTATTTTTTAGATTCCACATATAAGGGATAATCATGTAGTATTTGTCTTTTTCTGTCCAGCATGTTTCACTAAGCATAATATTCTCTAGGCCCATCCATGTTGCTGCAAATGGCAGTATCTCATTCTTTTTATGGCTGAATAATGATTCATTTGGTGTATATATCAAATCCTCTTAAGCCAATCATCTGTTGATGGCCACTTGCGTTACTTCCATGTCTTGGCTGTTGAAAATAGTGCTGCTATGAACATCGGAGTGTATGCAACTTTTCAAATTAGCGTTCTTATTTTTTTCTGGTATATACCCAGGAGTAGAATTGCTGGGTCATATGGTACTCCCCCCCTTTTTTTTTTAAGGAATCTTCATACTATTTTGCCACCAACAGTGTACATGGGTTCCTTTTTTGCACATCTTCTCAAACATTTGTTATTTGACTTTTATAAAGTTTTATTTTTAATTGGAGAATAATTGCTGTACAATATTGTGTTAGTTTCCATAGTACAGCAGTGTGAATCAGCTGTAAGTATACATGGATCTGCTCCCCCTTGAACTTCCCTCCAACCCCTATCATTCCACCTCCCCCACCCCCATCCTTCCACGCATCTAGGTCATCACAGAGCACAGGGCTGAGCTCCCTGTGTCATCCACCAGCTTCCCACTGGGCCACCTCTTCACAGTGGTGATGGATTTGTTTCAGTGTTGCTCTCTCAGTTCACCCCCCCTTCTCCTTCCCCTGCTGTGTCCACAAGTCGGTTCTCTATTCCTGCCCTGCAGATAGGGTCATCAGTACCATTTTTCTAGATTCCAAATGGTATGTCAATATATATTTCTTTTTCTGACTTACTTCACTCTCTATAAACAAACAGGTTCTAGTTCAACTGACTCATTCTCATCCCTTTTTTATGGGTTAGCAATAGTCCGTTGTACAACTTCACTTGTCAGTGGGCATCTAGGTTGCTTCCCTGTCCTGTCTATAGTAAAGAGTATGACATTGGGGTACATGTGTCTCTTTGAATTGATGGTTTTCTCAGTGTATATGCCCAGGAGTGTATTTTCTCCCATTCTATGGACTGTATTTTTGTTTTATTGATGGTTTCCTTTGCTATGCAAAATTTTTAAATTAATTAGGCCATATTTCCTTCTTTTTAGTTTTATTTCATTTGCTTTATATGACAGAATAGTGCTATGATTTATGTCAAAAAGTGTTCTCCCTGTGTTCCCCTCTAGGAGTTTTCTGATGTTAATCCTGCATTAAGGTCTTTAACCATTTTGAATTCATTTCTGTATATGGTGTTAGAGAATGTTCTAATTTCATTTTTTTACATGTAGTTGTCCCATTTTCCTAGTACCACTTATTGAAAAGACTCTCTTTTCCATTGTACGTTCTTGCCTCCTTTTCCATAGATTAATTGACCATAAGTGCATGAGTTTATTTCAGGGCTCTCTATTCTTTTCCACTGATGTATCTGTTTGTGTGCCAATATCATGCTGTTGTGATTATTATAGCTTTATAGTATAGTGTAAAGTCTGGGAGGATTATTCATCCAGCTTTATTATCTTGTTTTACTTTGGCAATTCTAGGTATTTTGTAGTTTCATATATATAGTGTAGAAGTATTTGTTCTAGTTTGGGGAAAAGTGCCCTAGGTATTTTCTCCTAGGGATTAGATTAAATCTACGGATTTCTTTGGGTGGTATGGCCATTTTAATTCTATAATCCTTCCAACTCAAGAACATGGGATATCTTATAATATCTTTGGCTCCTCTTTAGTTTCCTTCGTCATTGTTTTATAGTTCTAGTGTATAGGTCTTTAACCTCCTTGGTTAAGTTTATTCCTGTGTGTGTTTTGGTATCATTTTAAATGAGATTTTTTAAAAAATTCTGATTTCATTACTGGTGTATAGACATAAAACAGATCTGTGTTTATTAATCTTGTATTCTACTAACCTTGTGGAATTCATTAATTAATTCTAATAGTTTTTGGGTGAAGGCTTTATGGTTCTCTATGTGTAGAGTATCATGTCATCTGCAAATAGTGACAGTTTTATCTCTTTCCAATTTGGATACACTTTATTTTTCTCTGACTGACTGTTGTGGCTAGGACTTCCAATACTGTTTTAGTGAGAGAGGTGAGAGAGGCCTTCCATGTCATTTTTTCCTGAATTTAGCAGGAAGGCTTTCACATTTTCACCATTGAGTATCATGTTGACTGTGTGTTGGTCATAAATGGCTTTTATTATGTTGAGATTCGTTCCCTCTAGACCCTCTTTAATGAGAGTTCTTTGTTATGAATGGATGTTGAATTTTATCAAATGCTTTTTCTGCATCTATTGAGTTGTTCATGTGGATTTTCTTTCCTTTTGTTAAGTGTGGTATATCACATTGATTGACTTGCCTATGTTGAGTCATCCTGTAACCCTGGGATAAATCTGTCTTGATTGTGATGATCTTTTTGATTTTTGTGGATTTGGTTTGCTACTATTTGTTAAGGATTTTTGCATCTGTATTTATTGAAGATACTGGCCTATGATTTTCTTTTTTTTGTAGTGTCTTTGTTTTGTTTATTTTTTATTTTTTTTAAGAGCAAAAAGGACATGCTTATTTCATCATTTTAACCATGACATAATTTCTTGTCTTTGGGCAACCACCATGCTTTGTCAGGATTTCCAGCAATGTCTTCTTTGTTTGTTTGTTTGTTTTTTATTTTGTTTTGTTTTTATTTTTAATTTTTTTTACTTTACAATATTGTATTGGTTTTGCCACATGTCAACATGAGTCTGCCACAGGTGTACACATGTTCCCAATCCTGAAACCCCCTCCCACCTTCCCCCTACCCCACACCATCCCTCTGGGTCATCCCAGCACACCAGCCCCAAGCATCCTGCACCCTGCATCGAACCTAGACTGGCGATTCATTTCTTATATGATATTATACATGTTTCAATGTCATTTTCCAAAATCATCCCACCCTCTCCCTCTCCCACAGAGTCCAAAAGACTGTTCTATACATCTGTGTCTCTCTTGCTGTCTCACATACAGGGTTATCTTTACCATCTTTCTAAATTCCATATATATGCGTTAGTATACTGTATTGGTGTTTTTCTTTCTGGCTTACTTCACTCTGTATNAGCTCCAGTTTCATCCACCTCATTAGAACTGATTCAAATGTATTCTTTTTAATGGCTGAGTAATACTCCATTGTGTATATGTACCACAGCTTTCTTATCCATTTGTCTGCTGATGGACATCTAGGTTGCTTCCATGTCCTGGCTATTATAAACAGTGTTGCAATGAACATTGGGGTACATGTGTCTCTTTCAGTTCTGGTTTCCTCGGTGTGTATGCCCAGCAGTGGGATTGCTGGGTCATAATAGTAGCCTTGTAGAATGAATTTGGGGGTGTTTCCTCCTCTTCAGTTATCTGGGATAGTTTGAGAAGGATTGATATAAGTTCTTATATATATGTTTGGTAGAATTCTGCAGTGATGCTGTCCAGTCCTGGACTTTTGTTTGCAGGGAGGGTTTGCTTTTTGTTTTAATCGCAGATTCTGCCTCACTTCTGGTGATTGGTCTGTTCATATTCTTTCTTCTGGACCCAGTCTTAGCAGGAGGTATATTTTTAATTTTTTTCTAGATTGTCAAGTTTGACACATAACTGTTCATAGTATTCTCTTATTTTTCTGTATCTCTGAGGTATTGGATTTTATTTTTCCTATGTCATTTCCTTCCGTGGAGGCTCAGATGGTAAAGCGTCTGTCTACAATGCGGGAGACCTGAGTTCCAGCCCTGGGTTGGGAAGATCCCCTGGAGAAGGAAATGGCAATCCACTCCAGTACTATTGCCTGGAAAATCCCACGGACAGAGGAGCCTGGTAGGCTACAGACTGGGGTCGCAAAGAGTCGGACACAACCGAGCAACTACAATTTCATGTCATTTCCTATTTTGTTTGAGTTTTCTCTTTTTTGCTTGGTGAGCCTGGATAAAGATTTATTACTTTTGTTTATCTTTTCATAAAGCCAGTTCTTTCATTAATTTTTTTTTCTACTTTTTATCTCTGTTTAGTTATTTCCTCTCTTGATTTTTCTTCTTTCAGCCTAGTTTGGGCTTTGTGTATTCTTTTTCTAAATCTTCTAATTCTGCTAGAGTAGGGTGTTGGTTTGAGACTTTTCTTTCTTTCATTTTTTTTTTAAGGAAAGCCGATATCACTATGAACTTTGCTTTTAGAATTGTTTTTGTTGCATCCCATAGATTTTGGAAAGTTGTGTTTTCATTTTTATATCTCTCCAAATGTTGTTAAATTTCCTTTTTGAGTTCATCTTTGACCCATTGGTGTTTTAGTGGAAAGGAGTTTGGTCTCCACATGTTTATTCTTTTTCTCTTCCTTTGTGTAGTTGATTTCTAGTTTCATACCACTGTGATCAGAAAAGATGTTTAATATATTCTATTCTCTTAATTTTTGTTGAGGCTTGTTTTGTGATGGCCCAGTATGTGGTCTGTTCTGGAGAACATTCCATGCTTACTTCAAAAGAATGTGTATTCTGCTCTTACAGATGTGCTCTCCTGTAGATATCAATTGAATCTAACTGGTCTATTTTTGGGACTTCTGTTGCCTTGTTGATTTTCTTTCTGATGATCTGTAGACACATTGATGTCAGTGGGTGCTAAAGCCTCCTATTATTGTATTACTGTCAATTTCTGCTTTATCTCTGATGGTATTTGCTTTACATATTTAGTATTTGCTTTACATATTTCAGTTCATTTTTAGTCGCTCAGTCTTGTTCGACTCTCTGCGACCCCATGAATTGTAGCATGCCAAGCATCCCTGTCCATCACCAACTCCCAGAATTCACTCATGTCCATTGAGTTGGTGATGCCATCCAGCCATCTCATCCTCTGTCATCCCCTTCTCCTCCTGCCCCCAATCCCTCCCAACATCAGAGTCTTTTCCAATGAGTCAACTCTTTGCATGAGGTGGCCAAAGTATTGGAGTTTCAGCCTCAGCATCAGTCCTTCTAATGAACACCCAGGACTGATCTCATTTAGGATGGAATGGTTGGATCTCCTTGCAGTCTAAGGGACTCTCAAGAGTCTTCTCCAACACCACAGTTCAAAAGCATCAATTCTTCGGTGCTCAGCTTTCTTCACAGTCCAACTCTCACATCCATACATGACCACAGGAAAAACCATAGCCTTGACCAGGCAGACAAAGTGAATTTTGGCAAAGTAATGTCTCTGCTTTTGAATATGCTGCCTAGGTTGGTCATAACTTTCCTTCCGAGGAGTAAGCATCTTTTAATTTCATGGCTGCAATCACCATCTGCAGTGATTTTGGAGCCCCCCAAAATAAAGTCTGACACTGTTTCCACTGTTTCCCCATCTATTTCCCATGAAGTGATGGGGCCAGATGCCATGATCTTCATTTTCTGAATGTTGAGCTTTAAGTCAACTTTTTCACTCTCCTCTTTCATTTTCATCAAGAGGCTTTTTAGTTCCTCTTCACTTTCTGCCATAAGGATGGTGTCATCTGCATATCTGAGATGACTGATATTTCTCCCAGCAATCTTGATTCCAGCTTGTGCTTCTTCCAGCCCAGCATTTCTCATGATGTACTCTGCATAGAAGTTAAATAAGCAGGGTGACAATATACAGCCTTGATGTACTCCTTTTCCTATTTGGAACCAGTCTTTTGTTCCATGTCCAGTTCTAACTGTTGCTTCCTGACCTGCATATAGGTTTCTCAGGAGGCAGGTCAGGTGGTCTGGTATTCCCATCTTTTTCAGAATTTTCCACCTAAGCGTTTCTATATTGGGTGCATATATATTATATAATATTCTTATATTGATCCCTTCATCACTATACAGTGTCCTTATGTATCCTTTGTAAGAGTCTTTGTTTTAAAGTCTGTTTGGTCTGTTATGGTCTTGTTGCCTCTACTTTCTTGTCACTGCCACTAACATGAAATGTCTTTTTCCATATCCTCAGCTTTAGTCTGTGTGTCTTTCACCCTGACGTGAGTCTCTTGTAAGAAGCATATTGAAGGGTTTTGTTTTTTATTGTTGTTCAATCAGGCACCCTATGTCTTTTGACTGAAGCATTTAATCTCTTGACATTTAAAGTAATTATTGATAGGTGTGTACTTATTGCCATTTTATTCCTTGTTTTCCACTTGTTTTTGTAGTTACTCTTTGTTCATTTCATCATCTTTTTTTTTTTTTCCCACTGTGATATCATGACTGTTCTGTGAAATGCTTAAGTTTCTTTTCTTTGGCATCTATTGTAGGTTTCTATTTTTGGTTACCGTGGAGTTTATGTATTTGACTTATAAGTCTATTTGTTTTAAAACTGGTGATCGTCAAAGTTCAAACACATTCTAAAAGATCTACAGTTTTTGTTCTGCTATCCCACATTTTGTGTTTTTGATGTCCTATTTTGTATTTTCACACTTCTTCCTTTACTGTTTACTGTAGTTATTGTTGTTTTTATAATTTAAAAAAATCTGTATACTGGCCTATTAAAGTGATTTTTTATTTGCCTTTCCCATTGGGATTTTCCCTTTCCTATAAATATTTGCTTCTTTTCCAGTTAGAGAGGGTCCTTCAACATTTTCTTCTAGAGTAGTATTGGTATTGCTGAATTGTTTTTTTATTTTTTGCTTGAGAAATTCTTTATCTCTTGCATTCTAAATGATAATCTTCCTGGGTAGAGTATCCTAGATTGTAATTTTCCCTTTTGGGGTTTTAAATATGTCATGCCCTTCCTCTGTGGCATGCAAAGTTTCTGCAGAAAAATCAGCTGATAGTCTTATGTGGAGTCCCTCAAATGTGACTGTTTTTCTCTTGCTGCCTATAGGAATTCTTCTTTAATTTTTGCTATTTTGGTTATGGTTTTTCTTCGTTTGTGGTTCTGTCTGAGTTCATCTTGTTTGGAACCCTCTGTGCTTTTAGATTTAGTAAGTTTTCAGCCCGAGTGTCCTCAGATGCATTTTTGATCCCCTCCTCTTTCTTTTCTTTTTGTGTTTCCTGTTATGTGTATGTCCCGTAAATCGCATATGTTTCTTTTTATTATTTGTCTTTCTGTCTGTTTTTTTTTTTTTTTGCCTCATCACAGCTTTCAAGATCCTAGTTTCCCAACCAGACATTGAACTCAGGCCCCCTGCACTGTAAGAACAGAGTCCTAACTATGGGACTGTCAGGGAATTCCTCTGTCTGATGTTCTGATTGGGTGATTTGCATAATTTTATCTTCTTAGATCTCTTATGCATTATTCTGTGTCATTTAGTCCGCTATTCATGGCTTCTAGAGTGCTTTTTATCTTAGAAATTGAGCTATATATTTTTGATTGGGTCTTTTTTTTTTTTATAGTTTCTAGTTTTTTGTTAAAATGATCTGAGTTTATATTGGTGTTCTCTGTTAATTCAGTTAGCATGTTTGTTACCAACTTTGAGAACTCAGGGGCCTGGAAGGCTGATTTTCTCTGTTTTATTTTTTCAGGGGTTCATTCTTGCTCTTTCAATTGGGAGTTATCCCTCTGCCTTTTCAATTTATTAGCTTTATAAATTTAGATGAAACAGTTATCTTTTGTGGTCTAGAAGAGGGGTTCTTAACGTGAAAGTGTTCTGTGTTGACCGTGTGCGCCTAATGTTTTTGCTGTGAGGACTGGGTTTAATGTTGATGCGGGCCACATCTTTCCCCAGTGTGTGCTGGCCATTATTGCTTAGATAGGGGGTTTTGCCTGGTGTTGGAGGGTCTGAGGCCTGTGCAGAGTGTCAGGTGGGACTTCCTCTCAGCTCAGTGGCAGTCATCATCCTGTTCAGGGTGGGGTCAGCTCACAAGGCTTCTTCAGCCTTTCTGGTCTCCCAGCTGTTATCCCAGCACCAAAGGAACTTGTTTCCTACATGTAGGAGATTGGGACTGAGACACATAATCACCCCAGGTCACTTCCCAGGGTGAGAGACTCTCCATTTGGTCCTTCTTGTCCTCTTAGACACCTTTCAGTAGCACAAATCTGGGCCCAATGTTTCCTCCCACCCCACCCATCTTATCCAGTTACTGGAGAAGGAAATGGCAACCCACTCCACTGTTCTTGCCTGGAGAATCCCATGGACAGGGGATCCTGACAGCCTCAGTTCAGTCCAGTCTCTCAGTCGTGTCTGACTCTCTGCGACCCCATGGACTGCAGCACTCCAGGCCTCCCTGTCCATCACCAACTCCCAGAGCCTACTGAAACCCATGTCCCTTGAGTTGGTGATGCCATCCAATCATCTCGTCCTCTGTCGTCCCCTTCTCCTCCTGCCTTCAGTCTTTCCCAGCATCAGGGCCTTTTCCAGTGAGTCAGTTCTTCTCATTAAGTGGCCAAAGTATTGGAGTTTCAGCTTTAGCATCAGTCCTTCCAATGAACATTCAGGACTGATTTCCTTTAGGATCCTGCCTGACGAGCTGTAGGATCACGGAGAGTTGGACATGATGTAATGACTGAGCATGCACCCAGTTACATGGGAATCTTTCTTGCAGCCTTGGTTGTATAGGAGTTTTTCTGCCAATTCCCAGTTTACTGTGAGAATTTTTATACAAGTATTTTTTTTTTTTTTTATTGTGGTGGAGGTGAGCTTCATGTTGTCTACTCCCCCATCTCATTCCCCCTTTTAATTTGCTAAGTTTAGATTCCTTGGTTGGAATTTTGATCAGGAAAGAATTTGAAGCTGCCAAAGTTAGATCTGTACAGTATAAATAACTTAGCAACTCTGTTTCTTATTTCTACAACTTTTTGAAAATCAGAGTTTGTAGAAGCCTACATTTTAAACAAAGAATGTTTTATTTGAACTCAATCTAGCTTAATTTTTAATTATGTTTATCTCACTACAAATTCATTTAACAAGTCATTTGTTGACTACCTACCATGTGTCAGGAACTGCATTAAATTTTGGGACACATAGAAAAAGGGTAAAATACCATGCATATTCTTACTTGGGCTCCACCATGCTAGGCACGGTGGAGATAGAGATGACTTAGATATAGTTCCTGCCTGCAAGAGTTATGTATAGGCTACATGAGGAAAGAGAATGTAAAGAAATATAAGGGATCATTGACTAAGGTCTGGCCATGATGTAACATCTAAGACATACAGGAGACGGAGTTAAACCTATAAGATGAGACTCTAGACAGAAGAAGAGAGAGCGTGAGGTTATTGAAGTACAGTTGATGGGGCAGTGGATCTGATGGCATGTTGCATGCTGTGAGCATACACAGAGAAAAGGAAGCTAGCACTGAGTGCTCTTTACGTGATCAGCACAAATTCAAAAGGTACAGAGAACACGTGGGTGGTATAAGATATAGTCATTTTAATCTAAAGATTGCAACTTTGGGGTGCCAAGAATAATGTACATGAAATAATTAGAAAACAATTACATTATAGCAAGTGATTAGCTGCTAAATAGTGTGACTAATTCTAATGTGTTGTATGAATTACTAGGAGACCAAGAAGGCTATTGGGGTCATGGTTGCTTTCATAGATGTGGTATAGGACTTTAAGAGATAGGAAACTAGTTGATTTGTAATACTTTTACAAGTAACTGGTAAACTCAGACTATCAGATATATAAGATGCTATACTCTATGAGCTTATTTTATAATTCTTTTATCTGTATAAAATGTTCCTATGTGGTGCTCTTTTGAACATTTGCTAAAACTGAATTTTTGAAAGAATTAGCTTGTATTGTAAGTTAATGGTGGATTGACCCAACATAGGTCAGCCTTTTTAAGGATCAGAACCAACTGTCTGCTTGGAGAGTACAGGAGGATACAGAAAGATTTCTCATGGGAACCTCTGAAAAAGATGCCAAGATGGGCGAATGCATTTAGACCTGGAGACTGAGCATGGAGAACAGAGGTCAATAGGCACAGGAAAAGAGAAGTGTCCTCTCTCTCTGCATGTGCTAACACCCACAGGGTCACATCCTTCATCTGAATTCCCATCTCTTTAGTGACCACGGCCACCCTGTTGCCTTATAAGTGTCTACTTCAATCACATGACAGGCAATTTCGAATTTTCGTAATTATCTAAGGATTAGCAGTGGAGTAGGCTTTGTTAGTTCCCAATTGAAGGCTCAATTTTAGAGCCATAATTGGAAAGATTTCCAGTAATTTGTGGCTGTTGTATTCAGTGGGAGGAGTAGAGGTAATTTTTGTTACTTTATTCCTTTGCTGGGTCTTTATAATCCACATTTGACAGGGGTATGAGATAATCTCTGACAGTGTTCGTGTTGGACAAGGTTTTTCTTTGTGGCACCACTGCAGAGGAGGCTGGAAGCATCCTGTTCGGCTACTTGTTTGCCTTCTCTGAGAATTAACAGTCACCAGCACTTTTCATAACATAAGACAGAGCCATTATTGTGTCAACATGAACTGGTGTAAGTTTTGTCCCAAAATAATCAATCTATTTATTTTTTAGTCTGTGGTGGAGTTATTAAATAGTTGATGATCAAGTCAGTATAAATGATCAAAAATAAATGATAAATTGTGTCTGTACTGTGATGTGCCATGTACAAACACTTGCAAAGGCACAGGTTTTGCTTTCTTTGGTTAACATCAGAGCCAAATACCCTGGCTGCCACATACAAAACCAAGTGGGATAGAATCCTCCACTTCTATTGGGTGGTACTAAGAAAGCATTGATGCTGAAACAGACATATGGGATATGTATCTATTTGCATAGATGCATGATTGATACAAAAAGCCAAGAGTCTTTGTTAAGTCAATGAGAGGTTAATCTAATTTCATACATTTATAGATGAACTTTCAGGTGACCAATATTCTTGTCTCTTTGGGAGACAAGGACAAAAAAGAGATGATAACATATTTTTCCTATTTTCACTAAATTTGCTTGCATGCCAGGTAGAATAGCAATTAAAAGAAAACTTTTTGTTTAGCAGTTTTAGACCTAAACCATTGAATTCTGAATAGAAAAATAACCAATGGGACAATTTATTAGTTTTCTATAGTGCACTGGCTTTGTAAATCAATGGGGCCTAAATTTGAGTCTTGATTCTGATATATTAAGCTGCTTTTTACTTGTACATCTATAAAATGTAGAAGTTGGACTATATAGTAAATCTCTTGTCATGTAAAGTTCCTAAAACAGCCTTCAGAGCTGTGCTGCTAGACTTTAATGTATGTGCATTTTACTTGATGGAAAGAGGAGCTTCATCACTGGATAAAATGGAGAATAATTTACTGTTAGTAAAAAAACAGGGTCTAATGTGAACAACAGACTGGATCCAAATGGGAAAAGGAGTACGTCAAGGCTGCATATTGTCACTCTGCTTATTTAACTTCTATGCAGAGTACATCATGAGAAACGCTGGGCTGGAGGGAGCACAAGCTGGAATCAAGATTGCCGGGAGAAATATCAGTCACCTCAGATATGCAGATGACACCGCCCTTATGGCAGAAAGTGAAGGGGAGCTAAAAAGCTTCTTGATGAAAGTGAAAGAGGAGAGTGAAAAAGTTGGCTTAAAGCTCAACATTCAGAAAACGAAGATCGTGGCATCCGGTCCCATCACTTCATGGGAAATAGATGGGGAAACAGTAGAAACAGTGTCAGACTTTATTGTTTTGGGCTCCAAAATCACTGCAGATGGTGATTGCAGCCATGAAATTAAAAGATGCTTACTCCTTGGAAGAAAAGTTATGACCAACCTAGACAGCATATTGAAAAGCAGAGACATTACTTTGCCAACAAAGGTCTGTCTAGTCAAGGCTATGATTTTTCCTGTGGTCATGTATGGATGTGNTAGCTATCAGGATAAATATATATTTTTATTTTGTCTTTTAAAAAGAGCAAAAAAAAATCTAACAATATGTTGTGATTTATAACAGATGTCCAAGTAAAATGTATGTATTTAGTAGCACAAAGTATAAAAATGTTCTGTTACAATATTTTAATATACCTGAAAGTGAAGTCGCTTAGTCGTGTCCGACTCTTTTCGACCCTATGGACTGCAGCCTATTAGGCTCCTCCATCCATGGGATTTTCCAGGCAAGAGTGCTGGAGTGGATTGCCATTTCCTTCTCCAAGGGACCTTCCAGACCCAGGAATTGAACCCCAGTCTCCCACATTGCAGGCAGACACTTTACCATCTGAGCCACCAGGGAAGCCCTAATATACCTGAAATGGTATATTATTAATTAAAGGTAGACTTTGATAAGTTAAAAATGAACTTGTAAACCCTGGAATAAGCACTAAAAAATTATTAATCTGATTCCAATAGTTCAATCATTAGAAAGGGAAAAAAAGAAACTAGAATGCAAAATAAGTCAGAAAAGGAGAAAAAGAAGGGGCAGATAGGACAAAGAGACTGCTGCTGCTGCTGCCAGGTCACTTCAGTCGTGTCCGACTCTGTGCGACCCCAGAGATGGCAGCCCACCAGGTCCCCCGTCCCTGGGATTCTCCAGGCAAGAACACTGGAGTGGGTTGCCATTTCTTTCTCCAATGCATGAAAGTGAAAAGGGAAAGTGAAGTCGCTCAGTCATGTCCAATTCCTAGCGACCCCATGGACTGCAGCCTACCAGGCTCCTCCATCCATTGGATTTTCCAGGCAAGAGTACTGGAGTGGGGTGCCATTGCCTTCTCCAAAAGAGACAATTAGCAAACTCAAACATTTAAATCCAAATATTGATAATTTAATTAACTGTAAATAGCCAAAACCCTAATTAAAAGGCAAAGATTGTCAGATTAGATAGAAATGCAAGACAACTCTATACTATTAACCAACACCACACTTACACATATACACTATAAATATAAAGACATAAAAGTAAAAGGGTAGGAAAAAAGATATACTTTGCAAACGCTAAACGACATGGAAATGTCTTTTAATATCACACAAAGTTGGCTTCAGAATAAGGAATATTATTAGGATCTAAAGAGGAGAAATATATAATGATAATGTTATCAATGCATCAAAAAGATGTAACTGTCCTAAATATGGAGGCATCTATAAAAATGCTTCAGAATATTTCAAAATACATATGAAAAAATCTCAATAATAAATACATAATTATGGTTATAGATTTCAACCCTGTCTTATTAGCTGATGAAACAAATAGAAAATCATTAAGTATATAAGACTTGAGCAGCACTGTCAAATAGCTCTGATATATTACACTTATATGCACTCCACACAATAGAATAATGTATCTCCTTTTCATATGCAGAGGGAACATTTACCAAGATAGACCACATTCTGGACCATAACAAAAATTTTGCCAATTAAAAATAAAATCCTAAATATATGTTTTATGTTTACAATGAAGTTAAAATACAAATCAGTGACAGAAGGATACTTGAACCATCTCTTTGGAAATTAAACACTATACTTCTTCCTAGCCCATATGTCAAAATAGACAAAATAGTGTCTTGAATTGGATAAAAATGAAATGCAACATACCAGAAATTATAGAATATGGCTAAAGCAATGCTTAGAGGAATATTTTATGCTTATTAAAAATCTAGAAGTCTAAAGGTCCCACCTTAAGAACCTAGAAAATGTAAAGAGAGCAGAAAGAAGGAAATAATACTCAGAAATCAAGGACATTTTTAACTGAATGAGAGTTTTTAAATCAAATAAAAAATTTGTTCATGGAAAGAATTGATTAAACTGATAAACCACTAGCCAGACCAAAGAAGAAAAAGAGAAATTATTTACCAACACTGGGAATGGGAGAGAATATAGTACAGATCCTATAGATAATAAATATATCAAGGAGATATTATGAATGACTTTAGGTCAATAAAAATCATGATGTAGATGAAATGGTCAAATTACTCTAAAGATACAAGTTACAAAGCTCATTCCAAAAATAGATAACATGACTTACTCTGTGTCTGCTATAGAAATGTAGTTAAAACTCTTGCCACAGAGTAAGGGTTCCTGCGCTATTCGTTTCTATTTCATATTTGCTATAGTTTTTAGCCAGGGCAATAGGGTGAGAAAAAACTAAAGGCATGTGGAATAAATGGAACTCTCAAATCCTTCTGACCCAAATGCACACTGACACAGCCACCGTAGAAAATTTTTTGCTGGTTCTTACAAATTCAGTCATATATTTCTGTCACCCAGCAATCCCACTCCTACCCAGGAGAAATCCAAACTAACATGCACATGAAACCTAGACAGAAATATGTGTAGTAATCTTACCTATGGTGGTGGTTTAGTCACTAAGTTGTGTCTGACTCTTGTGACCCCATGGACTGTAGCCCGCCAGGCTCCTCTGTCCATGGGATTCTCCAGGCAAGAATACTGGAGTGGGTTGCCATTTCCTTCTCCAGGGGATCCTCCTGACCCAGGAATTGAACCCAGGTCTCCTATAGTTGTCCCAAATTAGAAGCTACTCCGTATCCATCAGTTGTGAAGCAATAGAAAATTATATTGTGTTCATAGGATGGGCTGCCCTTTGGTTCAGACTGCTTCGATGTTAATACAAACAGCCTTTGAGCATAGAGGTTGTCTTCTTAAACAAAAGCTTATTATCTCATATAACCAAGATGATGTTTCCCTCAATGCTTATTACTCATTATAAAAGATTCTGGAATCTAAGCTCAGAGTCTCTCTCCTATAACTTTACCCACAGTACAGGCAGGTATCCACCTGATGTGACCGCACCACTCTCCAGAATCTCACCCTGTTGAGTCCTGGAACCTCAGAAACCATGCACCGTGATCCTCTTGTCCTGTTCACGGGTGACGGCACAAGATTATTTAGCCACATATTCATTCTGCTACTATTCAGTGCTTGTTCTCCTCCAGTTCTTCATGTTGGGCTTCTTCCCTTTGGGAACCACATTCAGTTTTAAACAGATTTGCTCACTCTGCTTTGACTTAATGTGCCTGGCTGTTTCCCAAAGACCCCACTTCTTTTTCATATTCTGCAGAGGAGACACTTTGCATTGCCATAACATACATAGAGTGAGATCTGGGGATGATTTTGAAATTTAAGTTCCTTTGAGACTGATTTGTCTGTAGCCAATGCAATAATTCTCCCTCCTCTGTAATGTATGCCACCCTGCTGTACCATTGATTATCTAACAAACTTCCCGTCATTTGAAAGCCCCTTAGTTTATGCTGTTGAAAACTTTGGCTGAAGCAAGCTTTCCTTTCTCGACATCACCTTTACTGCCAGCAGCTATGGCAACCTTAATACTCATCAGTTCAGTTCAGTTCAGTCACTCAGTATGTCCGACTCTTTGCGACCCCATTCATCGCAGTACACCAGGCCTCCCTGTCCATCACCATCTCCTGGAGTTCACTCAGACTCACGTCCATTGAGTCCGTGATACCATTCAGCCATCTCATCCTCGGTCGTCCCCTTCTCCTCCTGCCCCCAATCCCTCCCTTTCCAATGAGTCAACTCTTCCCATGAGGTGGCCAAAGTACTGGAGCTTCAGCTTTAGCATAATTCCTTCCAAAGAAATCCCAGGGTTGATCTCCTTCAGAATGGACTGGCTGGATCTCCTTCCAGTCCAAGGGACTCTCAAGAGTCTTCTCCAACACCACAGTTCAAAAGCATCAATTCTTCAGCGCTCAGCCTTCTTCACAGTCCAACTCTCACATCCATACATGACCACAGGAAAAACCATAGCCTTGACTAGACGGATCTTAGTCGGCAAAGTAATGTCTCTGCTTTTGAATATACTATCTAGGTTGGTCATAACTTTTCTTCCAAGGAATAAGCATCTTTTAATTTCATGGCTGCAGTCACCATCTGCAGTGATTTTGGAGCCCCCAAAAATAAAGTCTGACACTGTTTCTACTGTTTCCCCATCTATTTCCCATGAAGTGATGGGACAGGATGCCATGATCTTCGTTTTCTGAATGTTGATACTCATATTACTTCTATAAACCCGTAAGAGGCTTGACCTTACCTGTTTGAGGACATCCATCATGCTTCAGATGTGTGGCCTCAATCTGGGATTTATTTTGCCTGGAAAAATGCAGTACACTTGGATCATCTAAATTTGTAATATACCAGTATCCAATGACCAAATTCTCCAAGATTTTTCCTTTGTTTTGTTTCTACTTAAACTATCTGCCAGAGTTTTCCTGGTAGCTCTGATGATAAAGAATCTGCCTGCTATGCAGGAGACCCAGATTCGATCCGTGGGTTGGGAAGATCTTCTGGAGAAGGGAATGGCAACCCACTCCAGTATTCTTGCCTGGAGAATTCGAGGGAGAGAGGAGCCTGGAGGGCTACAATCTGTGGGGTCGCAAAGAGTTGGACACTACTGAGCGACTTTCACTTTCACAGGCTATCCAGAGATCTTGTTGAAACTGTGTGGTTATACTGAATACTTTTCCTCTCCTGGTGTAGCCTCATGGTGTCTCTGGAACCATTCTTTGGATGGTCTGCTCTTCAGTGTCCTCTGGGTTACTGGACAGGAGAGAGTCTTCTCATTTTGCCTTGTGATGCACTGCTATTACAGTAGCATGTGGCAGATTCCATGTGTTTTCCTCCTCTCTTTTAGAGGGATGTAGGCACAGCCAGGCCTGGGGTTTTGGCTTTTTTTTTTTTCCTATGTAGTCCCAGAACCTGGAGTGATTCAGAGACCATATGCATGACTGAACGAATACTTAGTAAATGAATTAAGAAGACTGTAGAATGAAAGATCTTGGTTTATCCCAGCAGTCATTAGTCTGTAGACAGAGGTGTCAGCATGAGGTCAAGATGACTCAAAGGTCTTTTCCTTAAGGGGGTGAGTGAACCTAAGGGAGGGTTATAAAGAAGAGTGATCAGCTCTGAATTCAATATATCAATCACAAGTATGTGATTGTGTCTCCTTGGCTTGCTCCTTGAGAAAATTGAAGCAGTTAATTGAAGGTAAGTGACATGATGAATTTCACCTATTCTGCCAGCTACAGAATACAGATTAGAAACTTGAGTCTTGTTGCAAATTTATTGCCTTGAGCCTTTAGCCAAACCACTGAACCTGAAAATGTTTTTTTCCTCCCAATACTATCATATTCCTAATTTGGAAAAAGAAGATAAACAAAAACATTTCTTTCAATCAGCACATAAACCCTCCTCCAACTTCTGACTCCAAGCAAATTTTTTTTACCAGTGGGTCAATAATTACAGACGTGGGAGAAAGAGAACCAGATTTTAAATCAGAATTTTTCACATTCTAGTGTGTAACTATATTTTTCACTTTCTTGTGTGTAACTTTGGGCAAGTCCATCATTTTTCTCAAACTAATTTGTAAATATGAATGCAATTTTAATATGGATAATAAATGTCAAAAGGCAGATAGCATAAGGAGAGAGATTAGAAAACTGAAAATTAGTTATACAAATATAAATTTTTTTATATATTTACCATTTAGTTAGCATTTCATAAGGGTGAAAAACAATATGTCACTGCAATGTAACTGATTTTACAGGAGACTAAGAAATGTTGTCCTCTGATGTCACAATTGCTCTTTGTGTATATCAGTTCGGTTCAGTCGCTCAGTCGTGTCCGACTCTTTGTGACCCCATGAATCACAGCACGCCAGGCCTCCCTGTCCATCACCATCTCGTGGAGTTCACTCAGACTCATGTCCATCGAGTCCGTGATGCCATCCAGCCATCTCATCCTCTGTCGTCCCCTTCTCCTCCTGCCCCCAATCCCTCCCAGCATCAGAGTCTTTTCCAGTGAGTCAACTCTTTGCATGAGATGGCCAAAGTACTGGAGCTTCAGCTTTAGCATCCTTCCTTCCAAAGAAATCATGATAATTCAGAGGTGAATTTCAAAAGATAAGGAAGTTTTCTCCTGGGATTTGTAAATTCTCCTCTATTTCACACTTAGCAGATTTGATGTTCTGTCTTGCTTGTATTGAATGTGTCTATTTACTGCCCTCTCTTTTCTGTTCCAATTAATGTATGATTGATTATTTCCAGAATAGAAAATTTGTGACAAAAATATATTAACACTGCTTTCTTTTTAATTGCAGTATATTCAGCATGCAGTATTATGTTAGTTTCAGGCTTATAATGTAGTGATTTGATATTTATATACATTGAAATTTGGTATCTAGTAATCGCCTTTCACCATACAGTTTTTACAGTACTATCTATATTCCCTATGCACCTTACATACCTGTGACTTATTTTATAATGGAAAATTTGTGTCTTTTAATTCCCTTCACCCAGTCCTCCACCCCCCACCCCTGCCCCCAGCTCTGGGGACCACCAGTATGTTGTTCTATCTTTGAATGTATTTCTATTTTCTTTTGTTTGTTTGTTTTTTAGATTCCATATATAACTGGAGTTACATGGGATTAGTCATTTTCTGACTTTAATACCCCCTAGGTCTATTCATACTGTGGCAAATGGCAAAATTTCATTCCTTTTTATGGTTGAGTAATATTTCATTGTATCTGTGTGTATTTTTTCTTCTTTATCCATTCACCTATTGATAGAACCCTAGGTTACTTCCATATTTTGGCTATTGCAGCTAATGGTGTGATGAACAGAAGGTGTGCATACATTTTTCTCAATGAGTGTTTTCGTTTTCTTCAGATAAATACCTCAACGTAGACTTGCTAGATTATCCTATTTTTTAGGTTTTCTTCAAAAAGTTTATTTTATATTGGAGTGTAGTTGATTAATAATGTTGCGTTAATTATAGGTGTACAGCAGAGTGATTCAGTTATATATATACATGGATTAATTCTTTCAAATTCTTTTCCCATTATGTTGTTAAATAATATTGAGCAGAATTTCCTGTGCTATACAGTAGGTCCTTGTTGGTTCTCTGTTTTAAATATAGCACTGTGTATATGTTAATCCCAAGTCCTTGAAAAAACCTCCATACTTTTCCATAGTACCTTCACCAATTCATATTCCCATCACTAGGATTCCCTTTTCTCTGTATACTCTCCAACACTTACTATTTTAGTGTTTCTCATAGTAGTTGTTCCGACAGATGATCTCTCAATATGGTTTTGATTTGCATTCTCCTGATGATTAATGATGCTGAGCATCTTTTAGTATATCTGTTGGCCATCTATGTGTCTTCCTTAGAAAAATGTCTGTTTACGTCCTGTCTCCATTTCTTATTTGGTTAATTTTTTTCATAGTGAATTGTGTGATTTCTTTATGTGAATTGGAAATCCATGCCTTATCATATATATGGTTTACAGATATCTTCTCCTGATCAGTAGGTTATCTGTTCACCTTGTTGATTTCTTTCGCTTTGCAGAAGCTTTCAAGTTTGATGTAGTTGCCTCGGTTTTTCTTCTCTTTTCCATGTCTGAGGGAGACATTCCAAAAAGCTGTTGCTAAGACTGATGTCAAAGAATATGCTGTCTTTGTTTTCTTCTAGGAATGTTTGTGTTCCAGGTCTTACATTTAAGTCTTAAGTCCATTTTATGTGAATAGTTGTGTAATGTGTTAAGTATTGGTCTAGTTTCCTTCTTTGAGTATAGATGTCCATTTTTTTCCAACACAGTTTGTTGAAGATACTATCCTTTCTCTATCCTTTGCTTTTTGTTGTAAATTTATGATCCATGTATGTGTGGGTTCATTTACGGAATCTGAAAGTCTGTTCCATTGATCTATGTGGTGTGTTTCTGTCAATATCATGTTGCTTGATTATCCCTACAGCTTTTTAGTACAATTTGAAATCATGAAGTGGGATACCTCTAGCTTTGTTCTTTTTGCCTAAGATTGCTTTGCTCTCTGGGTATTTTTTGGTTTGAAGCAAGTTTTAGAATTTTTTGGTTCTATATCTGTGAAAAATGTTACTGAGATTTTGATAGGGAATGCATTGAATCTATAGATTGCTTTAGGTAATAGGGCCATTTTAACAGTGTTAATTTTGCAATCCATTAACACAGACTATCTTTCCATGTTTTTGTATCACTTCTTGTTTGTTAGTGTTCTTCCACCTTCTTGGTTAAATTTTCCCTATAATTTATTCTTTTCATTGCAGTTGTGTTTTTTCTCAATTGGATTGTTTTCTTAGTCTTGTTCCACTGGTTTTTTGTTAGTGTATAGAAATGCAGCAGACTTTTGCATGTTGATTTTGTATCCTACAACTTTGCTATATTTATTATTTCCAGTAGTTTTTTGGTGGAGTCTCTAGTGTTTTCTATACACAAAATTATGTCATTTGCAGTGACAGTTTTACTTTCTCCTTCCCAATTTGGATGCTTTTTGTTTCTTTTTGTCTAATTTTCCTGGTTCAGATTTCTAAGATTATTATTATTTTACTATATTATATTACAATATTGAATAAAAGTGGTGAGACTGAGCATCTTTCTTTCTCACCTTGGGTTGCTTTTAGTTTTTCACCATTGAATATGATATGAGTTATGGATTTGTCACATATGACAATTATTATGTTGAGGTATATTCACTGTATATTGAGTTTCTTTTCATAAATGGATGTTGAGTCTTGTTGGATGCTTTTCTGCACCTATTAAGATGATCATAGGATTTTTAGTTAATTTGTTAATGTAGTGTGTCACATTGATTTACTTGTGGATGTTGAACCATTCTTGCATACCCTGCAATAAAACTCATAGGAGCATGGTGTGTGATCCTTTTAATGTATTGTTGAATTAAGTTTGCTAATATTTTGCTGAGGATTTTTGTATCTATGTTTCTGAGAGATATTGGCCCACACCTTTCTTCTTTTGTGCTGTCCTTGTTTAGTCTTGGTATCAGGGTAACGTTGCCCTTGTAAAATGAGTTACGAAGTATGCCCTTTTATTCAATTATTTGGAAAAGTTTAGGAAAGATATGTATTAACTTTTCTTTGAATGTTGGAGAGAATTTACTTGTGAAGACTGAAGACAGATTTACCTGTGAAGTCCCAGCCTCTTGTTTTGAGGGAAATTTTTTTTTTTTAAGAGTGGGAAACTTTATTTTATTTTTTTATGTATTTTTTTAAATTTTAACTTTATTTTACTTTACAGTACTATATTGGTTTTGCCATACATTGACATGAATCCATCACGAGTGTACATGCGTTCCCAAACATAAACCCCCTCCCACCTCCCACCCCATAACATCTCTCTGGGTCATCCCTGTGCACCAGCCCCAAGCATTTGTGTTTCAGTTTCCTTACTAGTGATTGATCTGTTCAGATTTTCTGTTTCTTCATAATTCAGTCTTGGAAGTGTGGTGTGATTCTACGAATTTATCTATTTCTTTTACATTGTTCAACTTGGTGCATAGCTCTTCACAGTATTCTCTGAAAATCCTTTGTATTTCTGTGGTATTCATTGTGGTTTCTCTTATTTCATTTCTGATACTACTTATCTGAGACTTTGCTATTTTTTTCTTACTGAATCTGGCTACGGGTTTGTTAGTTTTATTTATCTTCTCACAAAACAAGCTCTTAGGTTTTTGTGTGTGTGTGTGTGTTTTTAATCTCACATTGTCTTTGTAGTCTCTATTTCATGTCTTTTGACTCTGATCTTTATTATTTCCTTCCTTCTATTGACTTTGGGTTTTGTTCTTCTTTTTCTAATTTCTTTGAGTATAAGTTTAGATTATTTATTTGATATTTTCTATGTTTGTTTCTTGAGTTATGCCTGTATTGCTATGTACAATTGACCACTGAACAACATAGTTTTGAACTTCGTGAGCCCACTTACAGATTTTTTTTTTTTCAATTGAGTACTAGCACACTGCCTGATCCACAGTTGGTTGAGTCGGTGAATGTGGAGCCATAGATATGAGGGACTGACTGTAAGGTTAAACGTGCATCTTAAGCTACACTGGGGATCTGCACTTACTTTCTGCTTTTGCTGAATCCTATAGGTTTCTGTATGTCATATGTTCATTTTCACTTATCTTCAAATTTAAAACATTTTCTTCTTTGATATCTTTATTGCTTCAGCAGTTCAGTAGCATGTTGTTCTGTCTTCACATATATGTGGTTTTTCCAACCTTTTTGAAGTTCGTTTTTTTTGCTTTGTTTCATACCATTCTGATTAGAAATGATGCTTGATATGATTTTAATCTTCTTATATTGCACATTGTTTTGTGCAGCAGTATATAGTCTGTCCTTGAGAACAACCCATGTGCATGAGAAAAAAAAGGGTATTTTGTTATGTTTGAATGGAATGTTTTATATGCATCTGTTAAGTCCACCAGGTCTGATTTTTCATCAAAGTCAGCATCTTCTTGTTGGCTTTCTGTCTGGAAAATCTATCCATTGATGTAAGTAAGGTGTTAAACTCCCCTGCTATTATTGTGTTGCTGTCAGTTTCTACCTTTATGAGTGTTAATAGTTGCTTTGTATATTTTGACACTCCTGGGTTAGGTGCATTTATATTAATAACTATTATGTTTTCTTGTTGAATTGATCCTTTTATCTGTATACAATATCCATTTTGGTCTCTTGTTATCATTTATGATTTGAAGTCTGTTTTATCTGCTATGAGTTTTGGTGCATCTATTTTCTTTTGACTGACATATTCTTACAGTATCATTTTTCATCTCTTAACTTTCTTTTTTGTCTTTAGAGCTGAGTCTCCTAGAGAAAGCATAGGGTTGGTTTAATCCAACCAGTCCCTCTCTATCTTTGATTGGCAAAATCAGTCAATTTATATCTAGGGTATTTATTGATAGATGAGAGCTTAGTGCTGCCATTTTATCTTTGGATTTTTGTCTGCTTCACGTTTCCATTGTTTCTTTTTCCTTGTGTTGGTGATTTTGTGTGATGTGTTTCTCATTTTCCTCTTTTTTATGTTTTATGTCTCTGCCTAGATTTACGTTTTGTGGTTACCATGAGGATTTTGTACAATGTCTCATAAATGAAATGGTCTTTTCCTGCTGATGTCATTTTACCTTCATTTGCCTATAATAATTCTGTCCTTCTTTTCCTCTTACATGTTTTTGTTGCCACAAATCATCCCTTTCTATGCTGTGAGTTTATTTCAAACTTGAAGTGGCTACTGTGAACACTTTACTGTGTGCTCCTCTTTAACCTTTATGCTGTACTTAACTGTTTAACCATATATTCTGATACAGAGCTGCATTTTCTGATTCTGTGTGTCTACTTATTATATGACTCAAAGTTTTGTGTACTTTTGTGTTTTCATTTCAGGTAGAAATGCTCTTTTCAGGATTTCTTTTAAGGCTAGTCTATTGGTGATTAACTCCCTCAGCTTTTGATTGTCTCAGAAAGCCTTTGTTTTTCCTTCATATGTGAAGCACACTTTGCTGGACAGAGTATTCTTGTCTGACAGTTTTCAATTTTCAATGTTTTGAGTATTTTGTTCCACTCCTAGCTTGTAAGGTTTATGCTAAGAAATCTCCTGATGATAGCATAATGGTATTTCCTTTGAACTTTACCATCTTTTCCTCCCTGGCTGCCTTTAAAATTCTTTGCTATTGACTTTTGACAGTTTTAATAGAATGTGTCTTGGAGAAGGTCTTTTTTTGTTGACATGAATGGGTGTATCTTAGCCTCATGGACTTGTCTCTCCATTTTCTTCCCCAGGTTTGGGAAATCCACAAGTCTTACTTCTTGAATAAAGTCTCTGATCCCCTTGCCCTCACTTCTCCTGAGATATCCATAATCCTCACATTGCCCTTTCTACTGGAGTTGCATAGTTCTCATGAATTTCTTCACTTTTTATATCTTATTTCTCTCTCCTCTGTCTATATAATTTCTATAATTCTATCTTTGAGCTCACTAATTCTTTCTTCTATATGGCCTGCTCTATTTCCAATGCTTTCTAATGCATTCTTCATCTCATTTATTGAGTTCGTCAGCTCCAGAATTTCTGTTTGGTTCTTCTTTAGACTTCCTGTCTCTTTGGTGAAATTTTCCTTCTGTTCATTAATTTTATTTCTGAGCTCATTTAACTGCTTTCCTGAGCCTTCTTGTAGCTTGTTGCGTTTATCCATGGGAACTATTTTGAATTCTCTATCAATCAGATCACAATATTTTGTGACTCTATGTTTGATTTCTAAAGAATTGTCATTTTCTTTCTGTGATAGTGTGTTACTGTGGTTTTTCCTGGTGTTTTATAACTTGTTTCTCTGCTGACACATTTGAAATAGTGAATACCTTTCTTTAGGTAAACCTTTTATTATTTGATTCCAACAATTCAACAGATTGGTAATTAGAAACATTTCTTTTGTTTTTCAGTAGGTGGCGGTATAGCACAAGTTTTAGTTTGCTTTACCTGCGCTGCCTCTGGCAATAGGCAAGAACCAGTGCTTTCCCCCTTTATGGCCTCTGCCGAAGGCCCTCACTGGCACTGCTCGGGCCTCTAGAATGCTGAGCCTTGGTACCGCCCGTGTTGCTGGTACCACTGGTGAGGCTATCAGGGACTTCAAATGATGGACACCTCCGCTGCATCTGGAGATTCTTGGGTTGCAGGCACTGCCATTTTTGGGTGAGGTTAAGGGGTAAGCTGGGGTTGCAGGTGCCTCTGCTACCTCTGGTCTTGTCCAATGACCACGTGCCTCTCCAGCTGGAGGGAGGAAGTCACAGGTCCCACTGCTGCTGCTGCTGCTGCTTGCAGCCCTGTGCCCATGGATGCTGCTCCAGGAAGCTGGAGTTGAATGTGCTGTTTCCCCTGCTGTTCCCGAGCTCTCTGGGCAGCTGGCTAAGCCAGCATGGGGAGGGGGTCGGTATCACAGGCACCACCTCTGCTGTTTCCCCAGTCCCCCCTCCTCTGTGTATTCTGGTCCATCCACGTGCAGGTGCACGGACATGTGGATCTCTGTGGTGTCCTGGTGTGTGGGACAGAGGAGCCTTTGTTGAGATGTAGATGTTTTTACTGGTTATGGATTTGAATGGCAGAATTAAAGGCTGTGTCTCATGTGACTATGATACTGGTATTGCTTAATCCATCCTGTGTCTTTTGGTTAGAACATTTAGTTCATTTACATTTAAAGTAATTATTGATACACATACACTTTCTACCATTTGTTAACTGTTTTGGGAGCTCTTGTCTGTTCCTTTCTTCTCTTGTTCTCTTGTGAGTTGATGAATTTCTTTAGTGTTACATTTTATTGCTTTCTATTTTGGTTTTTGGATCTGTCGTAGGTTTTTTGTTTATGGTTGCCTTGAGGTTCATATATAACTACCTGTGTATATAAGTGTCTGTTTTAAATTGATGGTTGCTGAAGTTCAAGTGCATTCTAGAACACTACATTTTTAGTCCCTCTCCACATTTTATGTTTTTGATGTCATACTTATTGTCTTGTTGTCTTTGTGTTTTATGTAACATTTAACTACTTTATGTATAATTGCTTATACTACTTTTTTCTTTTACCCTTGATACTAACTTTATAGGTGTTTGGTCCACTGTCTATATTGTATGCTTACCTTTATCACTAAAGAGTTTTTTATTTTCTATTCTTTTTGTGTGTTTCTAGTTGTGGTCATTTATTTTCTATTGAAAGAAGGCCTTTCAATATTTCTTATAAGGCTAGCTTAGTGGTGATTAGCTTTCACTTACCTGAGAAACTATCTCGCCCTCAATTCTGAATGCAAACCTTGCTGGCTAGAGTGTTCCATCTGTAAGTTTTTTTTATTTTAGTGGTTTGAATATATTATGTCAATCCTGTTTGGCCTATAAAGATTCTGCTGAAAAATCAGCCGACTCTCCTGGTGGTGAAAGGGGTTCCCTTGTACTTATCTAGTGGTTTTTCTCTTCCTGATCTTAGGAATCTCTCTTTAACTTTTGACATTTTAATTATAATGCATCTTGGTGTTAGTCTCTTCAGGTTCATCTTTGTTGGAATTCTCTGTGTTTTCTGGACTTGGATGAATATTTCCTTCATCAGGTTAAAGAGGCTTTCAGACATTATTTCTTCAAATAGATTTTCTTTCTCTTTTTTCATCTGACCTCCTTATGGAATCTTTATAATGTGAATGTTAGTGTGCTTAATGTTGTCCTAGAGGTCTCTTAATTTAACTTTATTTTTAAAAATTCTTTTTTCTTTTTCCCTGTTCTGATTGGATGACTTCCAATATACTGTCTCCAGATTGCCAATCTATCCTTCTGCATTTTCTGTTTTTCTGCATCTTCCTGCATACTCTTGATTCATTCTAGTGTATTTTTCATTTCAGTTATTATATTCTTCAGTTCTCGTTTTTTTTCCCTCAATATTTTCTCTTTGGTGATGTTCTCACCAAGTTCTTCTGCTCTTCTAAGTTAGTGAACATTTTTATGACTCTCACCTTGGACACTTTATCTTCTAAATTGCTTATGTTTGTTTAGTTCTTTTCTGAGGTTTTGTCTTGTTCTCTTGTTTGGAAGGTATTCCTTTGTCTCCTGATTTTGCCTCACTTGCTGTGTTACTTTTTTTTCTTTTTTCTGTGTATGCAGTATATCAGCTGTTTCTCAGTCTTGAGAGAGTGGTCTTATGATGAAGATGTCCTCTGGGGCCCAGTGGCATAATCCCCTTGGTCACCTGAGCCAGGCGTTCCAGTGAGTGGACCGCATGATGGGCAGATGGGCCGTGATGGACCGTGATGGGCCATCTATGCAGATGGGCCATCATGGCTGCGGTTGCTATGGTGAGTGAGGCTGACCCTCAGGCCAGCTGGCTGTGAGGCTTGGCTGCGACTCTTGCAGCAGGCTAGTGGATAGTGCAACCCTCACCCAGAGCGGGAGACCATTTGTAGGGGTGTCATTGCTGGCCAAGGCCACCTGCTGGGTAGGGTAGGGCTGGATGTTTGGAGCAAGAGTTGCTTTGCAGAGGTACTGTTGTCACTGTGGCTGCCCACAGGGTTAAAGAATAACAATGTGATTTTTAAATTAATATTTTGAGTCTGCAATAGATGAGAAAGGATCACTTTTAACTACAGCATTCAGAAGGAGAAATTATATTTAGTGGATGGGTTGGCCAGCAAGTAATAGCTGCAACAGTGTGTACTGTACTGGATTTAGAAAGGTCAGCAGGAACCAGTTATGATGTACAAGCTGGGTCTCAGACTTCTTATGAAAGTGGGGCCACAGGATTCATGATGTTTTTCAACTTTGAAAAGTCCATGAATATGTTGTTTGGGAGAAAAGAGAATGAGAGGACATTCCTATAAGTAAATACATACATAAGAGAAGTTCCAGGATGGGGTGTTTCAGTTCAGCTCAGGTGCTCAGTTGTGTCTGACTCTCTGCGACCCCATGGACTGCAGCACACCAGGCCTCCCTGTCCATCACCAACACTTGGAGTTCACTCAGACTCCTGTCCATTGAGTCAATGATGCCATCCAACCATCTCGTCCTTTGTCTTCCCCTTCTCCTCCTGCTTTCAATCTTTCCCAGCATCAGGGCCTTTTCCAATGAGCCAGTTCTTTGCATCATGTAGCCAAAGTATCAGAGTTTCAGCCTTAGCATCCAATGAATATTCAGGACTGATTTCCTTTAGGATGGACTGGTTGGATCTCCTTGCAGTCCAAGGGACTCTCAAGAGTCTTCTGCAACACCAGATTTCAAAGGCATCAATTCTTTGGTGCTCAGCTTTCTTTATAGTCCAACTCTCACATCCATACATGACTACTGGAAAAACCATAGCTTTAACTAGACGGACCTTTGTTGGCAAAGTAATAGAGTGGTAGGATTATACTTTCCACAGTGGAACGGGTTTGGATAAGCTGTGTCTGTGCAGGCATTGTACAGTGTGTTTTAATCAATATGGAAGATGAATCCTGGATATCCATTCTCCTCTTCTGTATTAGTAGATCCCTTATTTTTCTCAAGGTGTCCATGTGCTGGGTTAAAGCATCCTTTCCCTCAAACTGCTCTGGGTTCACAAGGGGCCAAATGTCCTGATGAGGCTAATGAAATATAAGTAGAAGCTGCTAGGTTAGGCTTCCCAGACGATTTTTCAAAAGAGAGAGACTCAGCAAACATGTACTTTTGTTATTTCCCCCGTGACATTTTGACTTTCTCCTTTTTTTAAGCCAGAACAATGAATCGAGGCTTGAAGTGAAGGAACCATCTTGATGTCATGGCAACAGAAGCCAACAACAAGGATGGTAGTGCAAGAACCCAGAAGGGCCCATGATCAGAGGTAACGTGCTTAACTATCTTGCCCTCCGAGTTGTCTGTGTGAAGCAAATATATCTGTGTTTTTTGGTTTTATTTGTTAGTATTTATGCATTTTGCTGTACCGGGTCTTGGTTGTGGCATGCGGGATCTTGGATCTTTGTCGTGGCATGCCGGATTTTGATCTTTCTGTGCTGTGTGGCATCTAGTTCTAGTGAGTAGGGATCAAACCAGGGTTCCTTTCCTTGGAGTTTGAACCACTGGGTCACTGGTGACGTCCCAAATCTCTGTGTTTTAAAGTACTGCAGTATATTTTTCTCTTGGGTACATCTGACCATAGTACTAACCAAACACATAGTTTTATATAATTTAATGGCCATAAAATGACTTAAAGAGATTTCACATAATTGAAATTGAATTTCTGGGAGGTTGAACAGGTACGTAATATCACAGAGCTGATGAAGTCATAGAGTTGGAACTTGGACTTTCAAGTGGAGGTTGCTGCAGTTCATAGCACAGTTTATAGGCAAAGAAATGGCTATGCATGGCAAGCAGGCACTGCTGAGAAGGCTCTCCACTCTTCCCAAGGAGGCTTCAGAGATCCAGGGCAGGAGAGGAACTGTAGAACACCACTATCTTGTCTGACCCCTTTCCTGGCCTGAAAAGACTGGCTAAAAAATGGCATCCCCATTCTTAGATCCAAGAGAAAAGGAAGTCACCTGGCTCAGAAAATAGATCTGAAAAGGCACGTGCCCCTCTTTTCTCTGCCCCTCCTCGTTGTCCGAAATGGGAATGGGTTGGAAATATGGACTGGCCTCCCATAGCCAAACAGGTACACTGAGCACCTAGGCAAAAATGAGTAAGACTAAGATTTGTAACTTGGCTAGTGAGTCTTGAAGAAATGAGTCTAATTTAGACTAAAATTATACACATCAACACTTTGGGAGTTTGAAACTGATTGCTTTTCCAAGTGATTTTATACCATAGACCGAGAAGAAATAAGATATCACCACTCCCAGCTACATACGTGAAAATAAAAACAGAAAATTAAGAAATAGTACAAGTTGTATGGGCCTTTAGTGATCTGTTTCACAGAACCACAGTGTACAGATTCGAGGTTGAGAATCAGTGAGGTGGGCTGTGTGAGCGAGTTCTGAAAGCAGAGGAAGCGAGAAGAGGGACATGCTAACACGTTTGCTGTTTCACGTGTTCTACTTTAACACCGTCTGCAAAGCACACCCAGGATTGCCTTTTCCATAAGTAGGAAGTGTTTAGGAAATATGAGGGGCTTCCCTGGTAGTTCAGCTGGTAAAGAAGCGCCTGCAATGCGGGAGATCCTGGTTCGATTCCTGGGTCAGGAAGATCCTTTGGCAAAGAGATAAGCTATTCGCTCCAGTATTCTTGGGCTTCTCCGGTGGCTCAGTTGGTAAAGAATCTGCCTGCAGTGTGCGAGATCTGGATTCGATCCCTGAGTTGGAAAGATCCCCTGGAGGAGGGCATGGCAACCCACTCCAGTATTCTTGCCTGGAGAATCCCCTTAGACAGAGGAGCCTGGCGGGTTACAGCCCATGGGATCATAAAGAGCAGGACACGACTGAGTGACTGAGCACGCAGTAAATATGGAGGAAATTAACTGTGATGGATGCATAGATGAGTCTCCTAGGAGTGAAGATAGACGTTCGTGAGTGATAAAGGAAGACAGATATGTAATGAGTGATTATACATGCCTGTTGTCCTGGTGTAATTATTTTTATCCACTCCTTTTACTCTCAAAAGGGCATACATTGGACAGTAAATAATATGGTCACCAGTTGTAAGCATACACACAAAAGTAGACATCACTGGAGATATTTTTCAAAGCATACATGGCAGACAGAGTTGTGCAGCTCAGATCCCCTTTAAGCAGCGATTTGCTGGCCAGCTGTGCAGAATTTCAACTGACAAACTCTCTCTGTCAGGGTCCTCCTCCCGAGTTGGTATCATGTTTTGAGAAGCTCTCAGTGACTGAGCAAGCCATTTGTAGCTGAAGGCACATCTTCTCAGGCTGGTCCTCATCGGAAACTCAGTATGCTGATGGTACAAGGCACTCCCATCTGGCACAGGACTCCTCTGACAGACGAGTTTTACCCCAGGGCTCCCTGTTGTCTTTGTCAAGTGTGCATCGTGATCTACCAAACCTCCATCTGCTGCTGGTCCTTTTCCTATCCTAGGAAATGTTCCCAGACAACCCAGTCCCCTAATCTGAACATTTAACTTATACTCACTTATGGGCTGGAAATGTAGCAACATCAAACTATTTTAAAGTATCCAAGTTCAAACCAGATGACCAGTTATTAAATGTGATGCAGTTTAAAGATCAAGGTAACATGTTCCACGGGCATCTAGCCATGGACCAGTGTGAAGAGTGGTGGACGGAGCACCTTTTCCAAGAGAAAAGGCTACTTAGAACTTGAAATCTCTTTGCTGAGGGAAAACTACCCTTGAAATCCATTCTGCTCATGGTCCAACATGGACAGGAATTTTTTTTTTTTTCTTTTTTCCTCTCTGCTTTGCTGCAGGAGAAAGGAAGCAAAGGCTTGAGCAGGGAATTTATAAGGGCAAATATAACCTTTGGTTTGATGCTCAGTAAGCTGACAGTTAAAGGTGTATCATGCTAGATAAATGTCAAAAGTCAAATAAAAGCCTCAATAATAAGCTGTCCAGAGGCTAAAATCCAGAACCCTAAAGCCATGAGAGGAGGATTAATCTTTAAAAACAAATTTTAACCCAAACTGAAACTGGCCAAGGTGACTTAGAATGTTCTGATAAACTTGGGGTTTGAGGGGAGGGTGTGTGTGAAGAAAAGAAAGAAGAGAGTAATCCAAGATGGAAAATACACCTCATTGTTCCAAGATTTTTGTATTTACTTAAATCTTACTCTAAAAATAGTAGAGTGGAGCTAAACCCAGTGAGTATCACTGTGAGCTTCACTGTGTCCACACTAAATCCCTATGTTGAAGTCCTTAAACCCTGGTACTTCAGACTGGAGTATATTTGAAGAAGGGGTCTTTAAAGCAGCAATTAAGTTAAAATGAGGTTGTTGGGAGGGATTCAGATTCAATAAGACTGGTGTCCTACTAGTAGGAGGGGATCAGCACACAGATACAGGGAGGGCTGTGTGATGACACAGGGAAAGGACATACGTCTCCAACACCGTGGTGACATAGGAATGCGGAGACCTTTGCAGGGGACTGCCTACAGGTGGAAAGTCTAGTAAAGACTATTTCCAGCAAGAACGAATTCCATGTGATATTGGCACAGCTGAAGTGCAGGAAGTTGGAGGAGCATTCATATGGCCATCTGTTGCTGTTGTTCAGTTGTGTGCAACTCTTTGCGACCCCATGGACTGCAGCACACAGGTTTCTGTGTCCTTTGGAGCTTGTTCAGACTCATGTCCATTGAGTGGGTGATGCCATCCAACCATCTCGTCCTCTGTTGTCCCCTTGTCCTGGTACTCTGTCATACCTTCTGTCCTGGTTTTTTTCCTTTTTTTTCCCCTAGTTACCTGTGCCAGCTCCTAACTTAGAAGATGCATGGATGGTCTTTATGCTCGTAATTAAAGTCAAAAATTCAACTGTGATGTAAATATTTCCCGAATACTACCAAGGGGTGATATTTTTTTCCAAATGCTTATTTTGTTTAGTAGAGTACAGTCTTCGACTTATTACTTTCTTTGTTAGAATTAAATCTCTATAAAATGAAAACATTTCCTCGTATGGAAATGCTCATGAGGGCTTTGCTAGTCAATTTGAAAAAAATAATCTACTTGAATTTCTGGGGTCAGAAAATCTCTAAGAAATGCTCTGTGGGTTTTGGTTCATACTAAAGAAAAAGCATGTGTGCTAAATTGATTCAAGGAGTCTTCAGATTACTCACCCATCATGTGAAATATTTAGTTGAAGTGAAGTGAAATGAAGTCACTCAGTTGTGTCCGACTCTTTGTGACCCCATGGACTGTAGCCCACCAGGCTCCTCTGTCCATGGGATTTTCCAGGCAAGAGTACTGGAGTGGGGTGCCATTTCCTTCTCCAGGACATCTTCCTGAGCCAGGGACTGAACCTGGGTCTCCCAGATTGTAGGCAGATGCTTTACTGTCTGGGCCACCAGGGAAGTCCTAGATAAAACGTTTTAAGGATCAGGATTCCTTAAGAGATTACTTACTAAAGTTTATGAGCTCAACTCTCAATGAATGAACTCATCCCATAGTGGCAGCAGCACTTGTTTTATTTATTATTATTGGATTTCCTAGAGATGAGGCTCCATTGCAACCCATTATTCAGATTGGATAACAACAAATCATTTTGCCTTACCTCCTGCTGTCACGTCCTGACATGCTTAGTGGAAGATTTAAAAAAAAACAGAACATGCTTTGGGATGCGTTGGCCCATTCCCATGTGGTTTCTGGGCGTATAGCATGATTTTCCTTTTTTAAAGCATAAGAAAGGGTTTTCAGAATTCAAAGGCTCTTTCTCATCTATCATAGCAGACCTAGAGTCAAGAATAACTGGTGTTTCATATATCATAGCGGAGAAGGCAATGGCACCCCACTCCAATACTCTTGCTTGGGAAATCCCATGGACAGAGGAGCCTGGCGGGCTGCAGTCCATGGGGTCGCTGAGGGGCGGACATGACTGAGCGACTTCACTTTCCCTTTTCACTTTCAT
This sequence comes from Redunca redunca, assembly GCA_006410935.1. Classification (NCBI taxonomy): domain Eukaryota; kingdom Metazoa; phylum Chordata; class Mammalia; order Artiodactyla; family Bovidae; genus Redunca; species Redunca redunca. The sequence continues at coordinate 70,834 of SJYQ01004457.1, forward strand.
GCATTGGAGAAGGAAATGCCAACCCACTCCAGTGTTCTTGCCTGGAGAATCCCAGGGACAGGAGCCTGGTGGGCTGCCGTCTATGGGGTCGCACAGAGTCGGACATGACTGAAGCGACTCAGCAGCAGCAGCAGCATATATCATAGAGTTAAGAGCCCCTCCAGAATGGTCTGGATGCTTGATAGTTCTGGAGATCTGAAATAAATAAGGGTTTCCTATGCAACAGAAGCATTCTTCCGTTGTTTTTGGCCACCTCCATCCTAGGGTTTCAGCAGCACCCCGTCCTCCATTCTGAGAAGAAGGATTCTTCTCAGCCATAATTTTCCCTTTTTATTAGGCATGTGGCCTTGAAAAATAACTTATGACACATACCATTATAGTGATATCATGTCAACAAGTCTATGTTTAAAGCATGTTTCATACTTATCTTGATTTGTGAGCTGTGTAGTGAGATGTGGGATAAAATTACTAGTGGATAAAAAGGGTAGCTTCTTTTTTTAAAAAAAGGAATTCATTTGGCTGCACTGGGTCTTTGTTGTGGCACTCTGGATCTCTGGTTGTGGCATGCAAACTCTTAGTTGCAGCGTGTGGGATCTAGTTCCCTGACCAGGGATCAAACCCAGGAGTCTTAGGGAGCATAGCATCTTAGCCACTGGACCACCAGGGAAGTCCCACAGACGGTAACTTCTTGGCCCAAATATTTTATACCCTAATTCTGTGGTTCTGGACACTGGCTACATACCAGCATCACCTGGAATAGTTTGCCCAGGTCCCTCTCCCATCAAGTCTGATTAAATGATCTACAGTGGGGTTGACACATTGATATTTTCATTTTTTTCTGGATTATTTTTGTGTGCAACCAGGATTGTGAGTGGCTGGTAATTGGGGCAATAAAGTATAGGCATGAGTATGAGTATGCTCATATTTATAAGTACCCCACTAAATAAGAATGAGACCTGCCCAGAGTTAGCACATATGTAGTGAGTTGGCCAAAGTAAAAGAATCCATGTATAGAAATAGATGGAGCTTTTCATTCAGTCTTCCAGGAAATTGAAGCTTGGGTAAATCTTTGCTGAATTTGTTTGTGACTTCCTTGTTTTTGTTTTTGTTTTTTTTTTATTTTGTGGTTGTTGTTGTTGTTCTCAATGAGTCATTCTTGGAAGCATGACTGGTCTACTTAAAAGCATAGATCTTGTCTTAAAATTTCTCCCAGTTGGACTCCCCCATACAATGTCTACATATTTCAGGTTTCCTCTGAAGGAGGCCTCAAGCTGAGTTTTTAAAGAAGTGAGAACCATGGATGGAATTGCAGGTTGGGAAAATTCCATGTGAGTGGAATATATGAAATGGGAGAAGCAAGTGAAGAGGGGCTGGGAAGGAAGGACATGATAAACATGCCTCCCAACCCCTTGGAGGGACCTCTGCCAGCGGCAGGATGAACCTGAGACCTAATGGTCTCATAATATTTGGAATGGGTTTTAGGTCATCTTTGAAAGCAGTAGTCCAGTTGTCCATCTTTTGGGATGCTCCTTTAGTGATTCTACTTTACATGATGTATATATGATTTGTTTACTCGGTTGTAACATAGTTAAATTATAGTCCCACAAAAATTTATTTCATGAGAGAATTATGAGAGTCTTAGTGTTTCCCTTAATTAAATTCTTAGAAAGCTAAATTGTGTTCCTTATAATAAATTAGGAGAGCATAGAAAATTATAAGAATTGAGTCATCTGCAATTCTGTCACCTGAAATAATCATCTTAAACATTTAGTGTCCTTTTGGGCCATTTTGGAAAGGCAAAACTTAGATTTCCTTTTCTATGTACCAGTCTCCTGATGGTAGCAAACAATGAGGAACACAGCTGACGCTTTCTGCGTATGAACTGAATAAATGCAGAGTAATTGAGCTCAGTGATGTCAGACCATTGACACTTATTTGGTGTCTACTTTGATCTCCACTTAGCTTTCAACTTCTGTGGTCTAAGTTTTGTCTTCACCAGTAATTTAGTCTGTGAAGCTTTGCTTACTTTCCCAGATCAAAGAACAAAAAGAAAATAGTTTCTCAGTTTTGCTCAAGTTGAAGAAATGGCAAGGAACTTTCAAATAGATCTGAGATGCTAGATCCATTGCCCCTATCACGGTTTCTATCTCTAGAGCAGTCAGGTGGTGTGTATGTGCAGTCAGCTGCGTGTGTCTGTGTGTGTAAAAGCTCTCCTCCTTACAAAAGAAAGAGCTAATAAAGTCCACCATTACAGTAATCTAAATTTACAAAGCAATTATCATTAGTTTGAGATAATTGCCTTCTGCTTAACAACTTAAAATTTCTGGATTTATTTGGGAACTGAAATTTATAATGCAAATATTATGCATGTATTGATAGATCATTTGCATCAGCAATATTGATAGTTTGCTTGAGAACCAGGACAGCTGTTACATACATCTGGGTACCTTCTACTAGCCCCAGTGTTCATGGGCAGAGTTTTCTGTTCTTTTGCCCTGTTCAGTCCCTCTCCAATGTGTCTTGAAGGAAATCTGCAGTACTGCACTCTGTCTGTTGGCTTGCAAGGACACCCAACACATTACTGGCTTCTTCTCTTCCAGGGAAGCAATTTATTCTCCTCAATTTCTGTTTTCTGTCCCAAATATTATTTCTGGCTCAGGTGTTGTTTCTCAGGCTCAGTACTATTGACATTTTGAGTGGATAACTCTTTTCTGTGCAGGCTTATCCTGTGCAGTTTAGGAGGTTACCAACACTACCAGTCTCTGTTAACTCTATGCCAGTTGCATCCCCAAGTTGTGACAACCAAAAATGTTCCCAGACATTGCCAAGTGTCTCTTATGGGAGGACAGTTGCCCCTAGTTGAAAGTGACAAGTGATCTTGGCACACATTAGCTTTCTGTACTAACCATCTCAGGTAACACGTATGCATTTGAGCTGGTGATTTCAAGTCCTTAACACTAGACTAGTGTTTCTCATACATGCACATTGGAACCCCTGGATTTACTGAAAATCAGTAAGGTCCAAGCTGTTCTCCAGGAATTGGGTCTGGAATTAGGCCCAAAGCATTTTTTAATTCCCAAGGTGAGTTGAAAGTGCAGAGAAGGTTGAACATCCTCCTAGAATGTATGACCAAGGGTAGAGAGCTGTCCTGATGTTCCATCACGTCATTAAGGTGGTAGCTATTCAGACAGCATCCTTAAGCAACTTCACAGATCTAGCTGGTCCTTCCCTGGTGCTCTCATAAAAGGATGTATAATGTCATTTAGAGGTCAACCCTGAGATGTGTATTTACTTTTTCTCCTGGTAACTAGCAAATGTCATCTGGAATATGATTGGCTCAGGTTTTATTAAAATAGGTAATGTGTTTTTCTAGGTAATTTCATTCTTGACAAGCATAAAGAACATGTTTAAGACAAAACTAAACACATAAAATTTTAAATCAATTATTGCTTTAAATAGAAGGGAGACACTTAAATAAAGGAAGATTCAGTAAATTCAATTTATACTGGTGTTTGTGTCATGTTTGTGTGTGAGCCTGTTGAATGTTTTGTAGATCACAGACATCAGTTATTAGCAAATTTTTACATAAAACTAGAGGTGATAGTTTTCACTATGAGGTGTTCTAAAGAAAAGAATTAGAATTTGGAAAAGGGAACTAAACGAGGACAATGTATCTATCTCCTTATGAACTCATTAGACAACATTTTGATATTCTGGGACACCAATCAGTTCAGACAAATGGGATTTTTGTCTGCCTAGCGTACTCTTACTTCTTCCTCCTGGAAAATGTTATGTGGTTTCCTTTGGAACATACACCATATTCCCCATGTTACTGGAGATGATCAAACCCAGTGGTCTGTCCTTACCTTTTAGTCACAAGCATAGTTGTGTGAAATAAGCTAGGCTAATCATAAACTAATATGGGATCACCATCACCCACAAAGAGATGTGAGATGCAGGCTGAGTCAGAATCCTCCCCTAGAATTTTCTGCCTTGGAGGATGAAAGATAACTCTCAATTTCCTCTTGGAACTTGAGCCAATATATATATAAGCCTTATGATATCAGCAAACACTCTTACTGGTATATAGGGAATGCCTGTATGAATTAGAGAAAATGAGGCCAGCAGACATGGGATACGAGAGTGAGTAATGGCATCTTTTTAGACCTATGTCAGATGACAAGCTGCCCCAAAGAATGTGATCCAATGAAGGAAAACTGCTTCACTGCAGCTTTGCAGATTCCATGTATAGAGGTAGTATATCTGAATTTCAGTTGTAAGAATTGTCAGTGAAGAATTGTTTTTGTTTCCTGTTTGGTTGTTTCTACCTATATGAAAGAAAAGTAATTCAGACCAAAACCTCCTGAAAATTGTAAAATCACTGCAATTTTGAATATTATGCCTCTGTGTTGTGTCTACTTAAGTCCAAGGGAATCAGATATTTTGGATGTCAACACTAACACAAGGTGAGTAGGACTGTATTTTCTGTCATACCAGATTTTACACATTAAGAATCATCATGTCATAGGACATGAATATTTGAACGACCCTTAAAGGTTGTCTTTTACTCTGGAGGAGGTACGCACATGTGCAGAGAAAAGCTGAGGTCAATGGCATATCACTTCTTTGTAGTTAAAGTACTGAAGTTTGCAATGATCTGATTCATTTCTTACAGACTAGGAAAGATTCAGAGTTGAAATTTCAACCTCCTGTGACTAGTTGCCAGTTGGTCTCATGTTCCTTACAAAGGGAGTTCTTGACTGTTTACAAATCAAATGGAAGTGTATATTCAATCACAGAGACCCAGAAGAAAAATAAGATTCCCTTTGCAAACAGAGACTTCTCTGGTGGCTCAAACAGTAAAGAACCTGCCTGCAATGCTGGAGACCCAGGTTTGCTCCCTGGATCGGGAAGATCCCCTGGAGAAGGGAATAGCTACCCACTCCAATATTCTTGCCTGGAAAATCCCATGGACAGAGGAGGCTGGTGGGCTATAGTCCATGAGGTTGCAAAGAGTCAGATGTGACTGAACAACTAACATTTGGAAACAGGAGATCATAGATAGCCATATGGAAGACCAGAGTCTTCGTAATAACACTCTTGAGAGCTTAAGGTAGCCCGCTGCTGTGTTCCTAGCCTGGAACACAGCCCACCTTGAGCTCCTGTTTGAGGTCTCCAGCTTCAGATGGACAGTTTTCCTTCTGGGGTGCCCAGTACCCTGACTAGTGCAGTATATCCAGAGAAACATTTGCTGCTTTCTTTGTAACGGACCAGGTTCCTTCCTATCTTTGTTTGCACTTAGGTTTCATGTAATCTCTCAGTAACAGAAATCCCGTCTTCCTTTGTGTATATTACATAGCTGAATCAGTTTCTAAATATAAGCTCTGATCACTTTGCTTGTTAATTTGTGGAATTGTATGTCCTAATCCTGCTAACAATTAGAAAAAATTTCATATGAAAGAAAAAGTTTTAAATGTATCCAAACTCAGATAATTTGTCTTAAGGAATAAGGTAAAATGAAGAGGCTCAGTGCTGTTGGCTTAAAATCTTCTGAGTCTCAATAATTCTTGTGCTCAAATTAAATGAATGGTTTATATTAGGAAGGGGAAGGTTTACAGTGGGTAGTGAAGCTTGTCAAAAGTCTTGAAGATATGGTAAAAACGGTAAAGTGGGGCTTACTTATGTAAAGTTTTTGCATTAATAGCAGTTTCAAATGTCACTGAAACAAATGATTTGTGTGAGCAGGATAAAACCATCTCAGGTGCCTCATTAAGACCAGCGCAGCACCTCCTCAGCTGAACTAAAAACCATTTTACCACCTATTTTATAGGTTCATTTAAATGATTTTCAACCTTTCAGGGAAATTGTTTTGCTTTAGAAAATGAGAAAGTCTGAAAATATTTCAACAAATCACTAGCAATCTTGGTTCAAAGTATCAGACACATTTTTTATAAATAAAACATGTCCACAGGCAATTTGTATATACAACTATATATATAAATATATGTGTGCTATATTTGCATATATATATGTAAGTTTAATTAGCTTTAAGGTGAAATTAAGGAAAAATAATAAAATATTACTTATGTAGAAGTGTCCTTCAATTACTGTTGTTTCAAACATAATTAAATATCTTCTTCAAGGCTTAAAGACCCCCATATTATTCAAATAGAATAATTGTTTCTCCCCCAACCAAAATGATTCATATAATAGAAATTTCATTCATATTAGTCCCCTGTTTGTCTCCTTTTCCTGAGTCAGTGGGACATCCAAAAGGAGAAAGTGCAAAATCACTGCCTCCAACCACCTCCCAAGACATAGATGCTCTCATGATAGAGACATGATACAAAGGCCAGAAGGGAGAATCATCAGAACCCTGAACAGGCAGGATGGGGAAGAAACCGGTTTGAAATAACTCCTTCTCTTGCACAAGTGTGTTGCTCCTTGGGAGTTACTGAAATTGGGACCAAAGTATGTTTTCCTTTACTCTGTGCCTGGCTGAGTACACCTTGGGGCCATCCAGTGCCTGAAAAAATAAGGCTAATTGATGCTGTCATCACCTGACTTTAGGATCTCAGCACATAACCAGTCATCTGTATTGGAGATTTTGATCTCTAATGGCTTGTTTCTTTTATTTAAAAAACACCTGTATTCCCTATAGTGCTAGGAAAGTTTATAGATAAAATCTCAAATTATTTAGCCACATATCAATAATCTCAGATATGCAGATGACACCACCCTTATGGCAGAAAGTGAAGAGGAACTAAAAAGCCTCTTGAGGAAAGTGAAAGAGGAGAGTGAAAAAGTTGACCTAAAGCTCAACAACCAGAAAATGAAGATCATGGCATCTGGTCCCATCACTTCATGGGAAATAGATGGGGAAATAGTGGAAACAGTGTCAGACTTTATTTTGGGGGACTCCAAAATCACTGCAGATGGTGATTGCAGCCATGAAATTAAAAGACGCTTACTCCTTGGAAGAAAAGTTATGACCAACCTAGATAGCATATTGAAAAGCAGAGATATTACTTTGCCAACAAAGGTCCCTCTAGTCAAGGCTATGGTTTTTCCAGTAGTCATGTATGGATGTGAGAGTTGGACTGTGAAGAAAGCTGAGCACTGAAGAATTGATGCTTTTGAACTGTGGTGTTGGAGAAGACTCTTGAGAGTCCCTTGGACTGCAAGGAGATCCAACCAGTCCATCCTAAAGGAGATCAGTTCTGGGTGTTCATTGGAAGGACTGATGCTGAAACTGCAGCTCCAGTACTTTGGCCACCTCATGCAAAGAGTTGACTCATTGGAAAAGACTCTGATGCTGGGAGGGATTGGGGGCAGGAGGAGAAGGGGATGACCGAGGATGAGGTGGCTGGATGGCATCACCAACTCAATGAACATGAGTTTGAGTGAACTCCAAGAGTTGGTGATGGACAGGGAAGCCTGGCGTGCTGTGACTCATGGGGTCTCAAAGAGTCGGACATGACTGAGCGACTGAACTGAAGGTGCTTGGGGTTTGTATTTTTCTATTTAATAAAAGGTAGAGGCTTTCAGCGGAGAAGGTGATGGCACCCCACTCCAGTATTCTTGCCTGGAAAATCCCATGGATGGAGGAGCCTGGTAGGCTGCAGTCCATGGGGTCTCGAAGAGTCAGACACAACTGAGCGACTTCAGTTTCACTTTTCCCTTTCATGCACTGGAGAAGGAAATGGCAACCCACTCCAGTGTTCTTGCCTGGAAAATCCCATGGACGGAGGAGCCTGGTGGGCTGCCGTCTATGGGGTCAAACAGAGTCGGACACGACTGAAGCAACTTAGCAGCAGCAGAGGCTTTCAGAGCGGGGAATGTCAAATTCACATTGTATATGTTGACTCTTTGGGCAGTATCAGTGGCTCTGTCTTTTATATTCTAGAATATAAGCTCTAAGAGCCACCTTACTTGTGCCTACAGCTTGGCCCTGCCAGGCCCTGGCATAGGATTTTACCTCTCTAAGCTTCAGTTTTCTCCTTTGTAAAATAAAGAGAGAGTTAGTAACTATCTCAGAATTGGAACAAACATTAAAGAGGATTATGGATGAAGGTGTTAAGTGTTTTTCCTCGTAGTTATTGAGCACTCAAAAAAGTTCTTATGAAGATTACATAGACACCTTTGCTCTTTACTTCCTGACAATTCTCTGTATCCATTCTTGTCTACTTTAAGATCCACTAAGACTGGCATTCCATTCATTATGTGTAAGAGACGATAAGGCAGTTGGCTTTATTTGGGCCTTCCCTGGTATCTCAGTGTAAAAAAATCTGCCTGCAATGCAGAAGACCAGGGTTTGATCCCTGGGTTGGGAAGATACCCTGGAGGAGAGCATGACAACCCAATCCAGTACTCTTGCCTGGAGAATTCGATGGACAGAGGAGCCTAGAAGTCTGCAGTCCATGGGGTTGCAAAGCCTTGAACATGACTGAAGTGACTAAGCAGCAGCAGCAGGCTTTATTTAAAGACAGTATTGATATACCTGAAAACATGTGATGGTTATTAGTTCACCAGTCAAGGGATTCATAAAGATCTCCTACTTTTCCCCAGAACATCCTGTAACTACAATATCTGTATTCATAATTTAGTAATAGCTCCTTGTTAAATTATCACTATATAATATTTTTGTTTGTGGTTTGAACTGAATGCTTAAGACAGCCACAAGTCTGACATAATATGACTAGAAATTAATATGATTGGAGCCAAACTTGGATATCCCAATGTGGTTATGTTTCTTAAAGCTGTTAGGTTGGAATTGCCACCAATGAGCCATACCACCTCCATCTTAAAGAGCTGTTACTCTGGAAATTTCCCAGCCTCCTTCCCTGCTAAATAAATTAATAACGGGTGAGTTTCCCGCAGTCTATTTGTTAGGACTTGGTGCTTTCTCTGCCCGTGGATCTGGGTTCAATACCTGATTGGGGAACTAGGATCCTGCAAGCTGTGTGGTGTGGCTGAAAAATAAAAAATACAAATGATGGAAGAAAGAAGGAGAGAAGGGAAGGAAGAAAAAAATTTGTATAAATGGACTGTAAGTACAAGGAATATGTGTGAATTCCAGGATGAGCTGAGAAGCAGCAAGTGGACAGTTTCTCCCTGATTTTCTCTGTCAGCTGTATACAGAAGACCTGGGCTGAAAGGGTGCCAGTGTGCAAGATAAAAGAGGCCATATCCCTGAATTGTTCCATGGAAAGCTATCCACTGAGCAGGAATGCCTGCATTGGTGGGTTGTGTAACAATGGATAAATTTCTCTTGTGCTGAGCCATTGAGATTTTTTTAACATCATTTCATGAATCTGTAACTAATACAAAGAGTAGTACAATTATCTCAGTGACTTGCTGCTATTTCAGATATTTTCAGGCTTTGTTTTTGGTGGGTTTTTTTTTTTTTTTGAGATTTCCTATCAGGGTTCCTTCTCATTGGCAAATGTTCTAGCTTAAGTTTTTTAGACACGACCAAAAGCCATGCATTGTCTTGATTTAGGAAATCTAGGTGTAGAAATTCTCAACCTATTATTAGAAATAATGCTCATGTCATAATCCCAGAAAACAAGCCCCTTAATACCGTAACTTCTTAGTATTTTTAAAGCTTTATTGATTTATTTTGACTGTGCTGGATCTTTGTTACTGCACGAAGCTTCTCTAGTTGCAGCGAGGAGGGGCTACTCTACAGCCTCGGTGCTTGGGCTTCTCATTTGCAGCAGTGTCTCCTCTTGTTGTGGAGCACAGGCTCTAGGCGCACAGGCTTCAGTAATTACAGCACGCAGCTCAGTAGTTGTGGTGCTTGTGGAGTCTTCCTGGATCAGCCGTCAAACCCACGTTCCCTGCGTTGGCATGTGGATTCCTAACCACTGGACCCCCAGGAGAGTTCTTCAGTATTTTAGTATGAGAGAATCACACTCAGAGCCACATAACAGAGCTTCTTTGTATCATGTTGGAAAGTCTTACCCAGTTGAACCTCAGTCCTCCTTAGAAGACCTGGTTTCTTATTTTTAGCTCTACTTAATTTTTTTCTGAGGTATAATTCCAAAAAGCAAGAGGATGATGAACTGTGAGGGTAGTATAGATACATATTTTATAAAAGGCTTGAAATTTGTAAAAATAAGTGACAGACTACCTGTTGCATGGTAAGTAAAATATCCATACGGCAGTGTTATCCAACATCACATCTTGTTGCAATGCATGATGGTATTATTTCCTAGATATATCCAAATTGTTCCCTATAAAAATAGCTTTATTTAAAATTCCAAAGCCATCTTGCAGTGAGCTAGCTCACATAATCGGATGAATAATATTGGGATATAGGATCATGTAATATTTATACCAACCAGCATGTTATCAGCAAGCCCAAAACAGCTGGAAAGCAAAGTTTAAAGGATTCCTGATACAACTGACTAGGTTTCTGGAGCAGGACTTGTTTGCTGTAAAACTGTGAGAAAAAAAATTATATCTTGCTCCTCCCTTCAAGTTTCCACATTGCTACTGTCTTCTCCATGGTTCTTCTTAGAGTTGCAGACCCTGAATCACAACTTCACCTTGAGTGTGTGGAGACCTACACAAATACTTTTTTAAAGACCCGTATCTATATAAACAATTTCATTTTAAAATATATATTCAAGATGAGCTTGGGGCATCTTACAGTGGCAGCAAGTTAGAAAGTACATCAGCACACCTGTCAATATTTCCTAGTGTCCAGGTACCATTTTTTCAGGCTCAAGAATCATTCCTTCTTTTTCATCATTATCAAATGCACCATTCTTGACTAATTTCATCTTTTCCTCTGGGACAGTTAGTAATGATGTTTTTACCCTAATGTTATGGCTTCTTAGAACCTGTTTTTATTGAAACACATAGATTCCTTTGCCTTTGCAATTTCTGAGTACTATTTACTCATGAGTGCGTCATCCATTGTGCCACTTTTCAATATTGGCTTCTAATGACTCTTAAAAGTTGTTGATGACGATCTCAAAAGTCTTATAGAGTATCTTATAGATAAACAATTAATTTTCTAGACATGATTAGATTTAAACTTTATAGTGCAGAAGTTGAAAGACACGTCTTCTAATCATGTCTTGCCTTGGACTCTTTATTCTGTTATTAGCATATCCTTAGGACATAATCACTGCAGATGGTGACTGCAGCCATGAAATTAAAAGACGCTTACTCCTTGGAAGAAAAGTTATGACCAACCTAGATAGCATATTCAAAAGCAGAGACATTACTTTGACGACTAAGATCTGTCTAGTCAAGGCTATGGTTTTTCCTGTGGTCATGTATGGATGTGAGAGTTGGACTGTGAAGAAGGCTGAGCGCCAAAGAATTGATGCTTTTGAATTGTGGTGTTGGAGAAGACTCTTGAGAGTCCCTTGGACTACAAGGAGATCCAACCAGTCCATTCTGAAGATCAGCCCTGGGATTTCTGTGGAAGGAATGATGCTAAAGCTGAAGCTCCAGTATTTTGGCCACCTCATGCGAAGAGTTGACTCATTGGAAAAGACTCTGATGCTGGGAGGGATTGGGGGCAGGAGGAGAAGGGGACGACAGAGGATGAGATGGCTGGATGGCATCACTGACTCTATGGACGTGAGTCTGAGTGAAGTCTGGGAGTTGGTGTTGGACAGGGAGGCCTGGTGTGCTGCGATTCACGGGGTCGCAAAGAGTCGGACACAACTGAGTGACTGAACTAAACTGAACTAGGACATAATCACTTTCAATATTGATTGCACTTCTGCCTCCATGACCACTAGCAGGGCTGAAGAGGCAGTGGCCCCTTGGACAGAATGAGAAAGGCGTTCACATTTGCCCAAGAAGTGTCCTTTCCTCACCCAGGTTGATTAAAAACCAGTTTGCTGCTGCTGCTGCTGCTAAGTCGCTTCAGTCGTGTCCGACACTGTGCAACCCCATGGATGGCAGTCCACCAGGCTCCCCCATCCCTGGGATTCTCCAGGCAAGAACACTGGAGTGGGTTGCCATTTCCTTCTCCAATGCATGAAAGTCAAAAGGGAACGTGAAGTTGCTCAGTCGTGTCCGACTCCCAGGGACCCCATGGACTACAGCCCACCAGGCTCCTCTGTCCATGGGATTTTCCAGGCAAGAATACTGGAGTGGGTTGCCATTGCCTTCTCTGAAAGACCAGTTTAGGAAAGCACAATGACACCATATTGGTCAAAGGCCAAAGAGGAAGTAGATAGATTAAGCAGGCCAGTTGATGTTATGAAGTCTTAGTTTCAGAATCCCTCTGAGGAGATATGTGGCCATATATCCATTGCATGGCGTCTTCCTCAGTCATGGCAGAGAGTCTGTGGAGGAAGTTGTTAGGACTTCCCTGGGTGACTTTAAAACCGTCTCAGCAGGGGAAGCTCTGTTGCCAAAAGGAAACCCCACCTCGGTTCCTGTGTGCTACTCCCCTCACGGCGCACAGGTTTTGGGATCAGACGCAGCCCTGTGGGTGGAACATGGCGGCTGGGGGCGTGCTCTCTGAGTGGAACATGGCCCCTGGGGGGGCACCTTCTGAGGGGAACATGGCGGCTGGGGGCGTGCCCTCTGAGGGAACATGGCGGCTGGGGGCGCGCCCTCTGAGGGAACATGGCCCCTGAGGGGGCACCTTCTGAGGGGAACATGGCGGCTGGGGGCGTGCCCTCTGAGGGAACATGGCGGCTGGGGGCGCGCCCTCTGAGGGAACATGGCGGCTGGGGGCGCGCCCTCTGAGGGAACATGGCGGCTGGGGACGCGCCCTCTGAGGGAACATGGCGGCTGGGGTCGGGCCCGCCCTATGGGAGGACCTGTGGGAGAGTGTCGGCAGCCTGGAGCCCCGAGCTTGTCCGGCTTCCAGAGTGAGAGCCGTTCCAGACTAGCGCATTGGTGCCGCTCTGGCAACTCCGTTTCTCATAACCTCCCAACGAAATCGCTCATCAGCCTGCTGGAACGAACGAGCAGCTCGCCCTGCTCTGCTGGCACTCAGCCCCAAGGACCCTGGGATGACCACAGGATGACCACACATCAGTCCCAGGGGCATCTAGAAGATTCCAGAGTTGGAGGGGGAGGACCAGAGGGACTTGTGAATGAGAAAAGTAGGGATTGAGCTGGATTCCAAGCCACTGGAAACATAGAAATACATGATTTCCACAAAGATGCTCCAAAATTTGAGACTGGGGGCCTGGGACAGAGACTTTCTGCTTGTCGGCTCTAAGAGCGACACTGCTTGTCCTCAGTTTAAGAGATGAGCAGTGCAGCCATGCCGACCCTAGACCTCCAACCCCCACCAGAATAAGGCAGGAGCAGATTGCAAAGCAGCGTGCAAGCTCCTTTTCTGCCGCTGCTGTTCGGCGCTTAAAGAAAGTGTATCTATCCTTCACCCTATTCCTTCAGGTCCCCCGATATCTGATAATTAATTGGCAGAACTAACTCAGGCAAAGTTGTTAATCCTGATAATATCTTAATTCCAGATAATACACTTATTTAACGAGATTTTTTTTTAATGCCTAACACCAAGTTGTAACTCTGACTACACTTGTTGAAATGCATATATTCACAGTTAACTGGCCACAGAGCCCTGTTGAGCTCTAGCTGCTGATCGAGGATTATCATTTTAAATTTACCCTGCTGAATACATTTAAAACCTCAACTAAGAGAAGCAATATTTATTTAGAACTTTGGGGGCTGGGTAAGGAGGAGAATGATCCATCTGTTTTCCACACTATTTCAACATCTAGCCCTGAAACAGATAATTAAGAAGCCCTGAGCTTGTGTGGAATATTAATCCTCCCCCCTGCCCTCCCCAATCTCCCAAATCCTGTGTTTGGGATTGCTTTTCTTGACTTTCTGTTTTGTTATGGCCCCATCCATCTAACTTTAGAGAAAAGGAACCTAATTAAACTTGACATGTTCTCTGAAAATGTGTTTTTGATGATCTTGTTCATCAGAATACATACCTATGCGAGGACTTGGAACAAGGGGAAAACAGTTTAATTTTTCTGAATAGCTAGTTGGCTTATACGGGTAGAATACGGAGATCTATATATATGTCTTCTTGATTCCTGCTGGAGAACTCCTAGCAATGTTAGCGGCTCATCTCTGAAGGAACTTCCGGGCATCACAGGGTTCCCTACATTTGACTTCAGTCATCTTATTTCTCGGGTATTGCTTTCCTGTGTCATTTTGCTTGAATCCTCTTGTGATGTTTCTGGATTTGTACGTTAACCTTGCCTTCTTTTTGGAACAAGGAGAGCTATAAATAATGAAGAAGTTGTAAACAGAGTGCTCTAGAGAGACTCTTGTTGTTGTGGAATGAGTGTGGGCTTTGAAGTGACATAGATTTGGATCAGCTATCAGGTCTGTTTCTTGTGAGTTCTGTGACCTTCATGTTTCTTAAGTTAATGTGACACCTTCCAGTGATGTCATAACTGCATATGAATCCCCTCCTTTTAGTCCCCAGTGCTGTCTTCTCTTTGTGTGTTTTCTACCCGGGTGTTGATTTCCAGTACAGTTCTCTTATGCTGGCAAATGAGGTGAGGCAGTCTTACACAGTTTTCACCTAGAAATGAATACCGACAAGAAAAGCGATCTAGAGAGCCAAGGAAGAGCTATATTCTCTAAGAAAACTAGGACTGAGCTTCACATTCCCTTATTTAGATTATGGTAAATTGTACATCCATGACTGAAGTGACTTAGCACACATACACACAAAGTATACATCCTAAACCTTTAATTCTTTATTCCGCAACAGAATTTCAAATCTGTCCTGCTGCTTGATTTGCACTGCCTATTTTAGTGGTTTCAATCAGAAATACAAGACAAAGCACTTAATTTTTTTGACTACCATCAATATTTACCCCTGTTAATAAAAACAGAACTACTTCTCAGTGATACATCAAAGGGATAGTGTCTATCCTTGAAAGAAACAAAGCACAGATCAGAGCCTAACAAGTCTCTTCTATCTAATGAATGAATTTACAGTTTCAAAGAAGAATAAACCTGTCAAAGGGAATTAAATGATATCTTGCACCAGGAATAACTTCTGTGTCTGGCATTTCTGTTAGGTTGTTAGTAAGAGGAAAATAGGACATGTGGACCTTGATAATAAACCTGTCTTTGATATTATTGTTAAGCCTGACTCCTGGAGATTAAAGTGGCAGGTAGTAAAATGTATCATGCCAACGTAAATGGGATATTTTTTTTTTTTCTATTTTAACTTTCTCATGGAAAATGGTTTTGCAATGGGTCTTTGAACAGCACTTTATTTATAATCCTATTTGCAACTTGGAGAGATGTTACCTCAGAAGGCGAGTGAGCATATTGCTCTGGCTTTTGTGATTCTGCAAATGTCACCGCTGTCATTTGTCAAATCTGCCTGAAATCTGTCTTTTCAATAAGTAACATCTCTCACTCCTTTTGGGTGAAACTTTTCATTTTTTTTTTTTTCTCTCAGAGAAAGGAGTCTAAATAAAAAAAAAAGAGAAAGATTTGGATTCTTCATTTTACAACAGGATTGAGAAATTAATTTCTATATATTAGAACTACTATATAGCAGTTATTTCAATGCAGCACAGTTAGAGAGTATTGCACTTCTTTAATGTTTTTACCTTGGGCTGGGGTAACATTTTATTACAATCATAAAGTGGATTATATTTCTTTTTGCTTTGGAAAAACAAATCTCATGGAGCAAAAGTTGCCTTTTCAACGCGAGTTTGTGTGGGGTCCATCATGTCTGACTCTTTCTAACCCCAAAGAGTGTAGCCCACCAGACTCCTCTGTCCATGGGATTTTCCAGGCAAGAATGCTGGAGTGGGTTGCCATCTCCTCCTCCACCCAGTGCAAGTAGCTGTTTACAAACTCCACCAGAGTTGATTCTTTCCCATCCTGTCTGTAAGCCTTGGAAAATGCTTTTTTCCTCTTGCTTAACCTGCTAAAGTCCACATGATCACACTTTCTTTCCAGGGGCTAGGAATTTGCAGTCCCTGCGGTCAGTCTCCCGAGTGACCTGAGTGTCCTTTGGCCCCTGGCTTAACTTCTCTGCTTTTGGGTTGCATTGTCTGTGAGATGCAAACTGGACCTTCTCACATTCTGGGGGATGCTGTGAGGATTAATTACTGTTTGCAGTACACATGGAAGCTCAGGCTGCAAGATGCTTTATAAATTTGAAATACCACAAAGTTAATAACAGGCTTAGCTATGAGAAAGCTGCTAAATACAACCCTTCCCCTCTCTGGAGCTCAGTGACCTTTCTGACTGTCCCACTGATTCCATGGTGTCTCCCAGAGGGGCATTCTGTACCTCTTCAACCTGGATTCTCATCTAACTTAATAAATGCGGCAAACCTGGAAAGCATGTACAGAATAAAGTAAGGATTTATTTATTTAAGTGATGCTCGTTCACCTGGAACATAATAGCAGCTGGATTCCTGCTGAATCAAGAATCTATTTGTTCCGGCAGATCAGCCGACGTTGTTTATCAATTTTCATTCCCACTAACAGAATTAGGCTCCCAAACCATTTCTAATCAGTTTTCTCGCCATCATTTTGGAGGCTTTCAACTGAACGCATATATTTAGCACAGTCATAGCCCATTACTTAACAGAGAAATGGTGGCTTCTTTGTATCCGTCAGAGGCTAGCTTTCTAGGAAAGCATTCCCTACCCAAGATGTCAGTTGATGTACAAATACCATCTCTTTATTGCATATGGGTCTTTGGAAAGGGCACATTTTAAACCAAGTGCTCTACAGTTTCCTGGATATGATAGTTTTGCAAAGGTTTTGCTTTTAAGATGCCTTTGTTATGAATTATCTCAGCCTAGTGATTAAACTTAGGTCTTTGATAAAAATTCTTAATTATTATTTTAAAAGTTGCCTCAAAGTCATTTCTTTTTGTATTATTTTTCTAATAATGAGTGTAGATTCTCTTAGAGTCAGTCTATGCCTTTTAACTTGTTTCTCAGAGGGCCAAGGAGTCAATGACTTACAGTGTCATAGCTGGCCAGAGATGGACAATCAACAGTTAGGCCTAAAGGAAAATAGAAACGTAGCCAGATCTTCACTTGTTGTTCCTCAGTCATGTCTGACTCTTTGTAACCCCATGAACTACAGCACGCTAGGCTTTCCTATCTTTCACTGTTTCCTGGAGTTGGCTCAAACTCTTAGCTATTGAGTCAGTAATGCCATCCAACCATCTCATCCTCTGTCGCTCCCTTCTCCTCTTGCCCTCAGTCTTTCCTAGCATTAGGGTCTTTTCCAAGAAGTTGATTCTTCACATCAGGTGGCCAAAGTATTGGAGCTTCAGCATCAGTCCTTCCAATGAATATTCAGGGTTGATTGCCAGTACTGACTGCCATTCTATGGAGAAGGCTGCAAGGGTCAAAGCCATGAAAATCTATAGGAGAGAGACAGTAGCTCAACGAACACTGTAAAAACTCAGATGGAGTCCATTCTAGCAGTGAGGCCAGCATTCAGCACAGAGGCAACACACTCAGAAGTGCTGCCTGGTCCTATAATGACCACAACTGCCATCTTTCTACTCTAATCTATATGTGAAAAGTCCTGTGGTGAATACCCTAGCCTTACTACCCTAATGTCAAATTCAAGCACAGAGAGGCTGTGTGGCAATTTCAAGTGTACAAAATGAGTATGTGGAAAGGCTCAGAGCCCAACCAAAGTGGTCCAGCTCTGGATGTGAGTGTTCTTCGTAACTGTGCCCTATGCTTCTTCCCGAGTTCATGTTTAGAGCTGGACAAAGTGCAGCTTTGTTCAGATAAATACTGTTTGATTCCACTTATACATGACACCTAGAATGGTCAAATTCATAGAGTCAGAAAATATATATTGGTAGGGACTGGGGCTGGGGGGAAGGGGTGGGGCTGGGGAATAGGGAGATAGTCTTTAATGGGACAGAAGTTCAGTTTGAGAAGGTAAAAAACTCCAGAGATGGAAGATGGTGAGAGTTGCACTGCAACCTGAATGCAGTTAGCGCCGCTGAACTGTACAGTTCAGTATGGTTAGGGTAGTCTGTTTAATATTATGTGACTTTTACTGCAATAAATTTTTTTAAAGAACATGTGTTGTAGAATCACAACTCTGGGGTCTATGTGACCTTGGACAACTTGCTTAGCTTCTCTGTGCCTCACTTTCCTCATATATAAAAAGGAGATAGTAATAGCACCTTCTGCCTGAAGTTATTGAGATGATTAAGTGAAATAATGCATAGGAAGCCTAAGAAGAGTTCTGGATACATAGTAAGCAATAAATAGTAGTTATTGCTAAATTACAAAAGAACTAAAAATGCAGAATAATCAAATGCTAGTGGACCAAAGTAATTAAACAGGAATATAACCTTGAGGCGTGTAGACTAGGAGAAGTGTGAGGAAATGCCAGTACCTATACTTCATTGTAGGTCTTGTGGGTATAAAATAAGCAACAATGACATATTGGAGTTCCTTTTGTTGGGCTTGTGTTGGGATTTGGGATGGTTTTATGGATTTCTCAATGGCAGAGTTCACACATTTTTATACTTTCTTCCTGATACTATAGTAAAATGAGATGGAATCTTCAAGTTAGATTAAATGCACAGTAGAAATTAAACTAAAAGGGTGACCACTGGTGGATTAGAGATTTAGTATATTATCTAGATGATTAAAAGTGATAATAAAAGATGATTCAGTTCAGTTCAGTCACTCAGTTGTGTCCGGCTCTTTGCGACCCCATGAACTGCAGCACGCCAGGCCTCCCTGTTCATCACCAACTCTGGGAGTTCTCTCAGACTCACGTCCATCAAGTCAGTGATGCCATCCAGCCATCTCATCCTCGGTTGTCCCCTTCTCCTCCTGCCCCCAATCCCTCCCAGCATCAGAGTCTTTTCCAATGAGTCAACTCTTCGCATGAGGTGGCCAAAGTACTGGAGTTTCAGCTTTAGCATCATTCCTTCCAAAGAAATCCCAGGGCTGATCTCCTTCAGAATGGACTGGTTGGATCTCCTTGCAGGCCAAGGGACTCTCAAGAGTTCTCTCCAATACCACAGTTCAAACGCATCGATTCTTTGGCGCTCAGCCTTCTTCACAGTCCAACTCTCACATCCGTACATGACTACTGGAAAAACCATAGCCGTGACTAGACAGACCTTTGTTGGCAAAGTAATATCTCTGCTTTTCAATATGCTATCTAGGTTGGTCATAACTTTTCTTCCAAGGAGTAAGCGTCTTTTAATTTCATGGCTGCAGTCACCATCTGCAGTGATTTTGGAGCCCAAAAAAGTAACTAACTTATTTTTTTGTTTCCACTGTTTCCCCATCTACTTCCCATGAAATGATGGGACCAGATGCCATGACCTTCATTTTTGAATGTTGAGCTTTAAGCCAACTTTTTCACTCTCCTCTTTCACTTTCATCAGTTACTTAAAATGTGACCACTGGGGAAAAACCTAGCAAAGACTGCACAGGACTTCTGTGTACCACATCTGTAATATGAATCCATAATGATTTCAAAGTAAACAGGTTTTTAAAAAAAAAGCCCAAATCAATTTGAAGTAAGAAAGACTTCTCCCAAATTGTACAAAAGTAGGATTCAACATAAGAATAATCATAGGTTTGAAGATAGAGTTGAAAAAAATCAGATCAGAAAGTTGAAAGAAAAAGTCAAGAAACATGAAATATGTCCCTGGAAGAAGGGAATAATATTTTGTCAAACATTAAAGTGATTCAGTCTTAATGCTGTAAGAATTGTTCATTGGTTGTCTATTTTTGGAGTTATCCCATGAACAAATCACAAATCAGAAAGTAAACTTTTCAAATATAAAAAGATATAGTCACATGGCTGTAATTATGGATTATGAATCTCTTATCCTTTCCAACCCACTCCAGTATTCTTGCCTGGGAAACCCCATGGATGGAGGAGCCTGGTAGGCTACAGTCTATAGGGTCGCAGAGTCGGACACGACTGAGCGACTTCACTTGTTTTTTTCTTTCTTTTCTTTATCTTTTCCTACAAATGTGGAGTTTTACCAGCAGCCCCAGTTCTTGTTTGGTCTACTCATGTTCTCTCTCTGACTCTCTTCTATTTTTTTTTTTAATTTTGTTGGATTATAGTTGATTTACAATGTTGTGTTAGTTTCAGGTGAATAGCAAAGTGGATCCATTATTCATACACATATAATCACTCTCTTCTTAGATTCTTTTCCCACTTAGGTCATTACAGAGTGTTGAGTTCCCTGTGCTAAACAGTAGGCTCTTGTGAGTTATCTGTTTTATATGTAGTAGTGTGTATATGTCAATCCTAAACTCCCAATTTACACCCTCCCCTTTCCCCTGGTAACCATAGTTTGTTTTCTACACCTGTGACTCTACATCTGTTTTGTAAATACTTTCATTTGTACCCTGCTTTAAAATTCCACACATAACTGATATCTTATGATATTTGTCTTTCTGTGTCTGATTTACTTCACTCAGTATGATAATCTCTGGGTCCATCCATGTTGCTGCAAATGACATTCTTTCTTTTGTTCTTTTTTATGGCTGGGGTCGCAAAGAGTCGGACACGATTGAGCAACTGAACTGAACTGAATATTCTGTTGTATGTATCTTCTTTATCCATGTCTCTCTAGACTCCTTCATTATTTCTCCTCCTCTTCATTCATTCTCAGATCCTCCGTTTATCCATGTGGTGGTGATACCTGAAGTTTTTGTCACAGCTACCCAAGGCTAACAACTTCTCAGAGATTACATTTGAGGTCTGGGGAAGTTGTGGGTGGCATGATAGCATTATAGAGGCATGGAGGTACTTATTTCAGGTGGATTTCTGGTTTAATTTTTTCCTTTGACTACATTGTATGTATCTGCATCAGGCCACGCAGGCCAACCTAGTGGTTTAGAAAAGTCCAAGTCTCTTTTTAAAAAAGGCCCAGTCTGTGGCCCCAGATGTAATACTTCCCAGTTTCAGTGTCTTGGGAAATGCTTGGAGTGTGGGTGACTGTGTGGTCTAATTGTCTCATTTTACAGATGAGGAAGCTGAGTATAAGGAGGCTGTGTGTTTTATACTGGTTTCTAAGGGCGGGCTTGTAGCTAGAATCCGCACCATCTGACTCTACTCTTGATGTGTGTCAAAATGGCAATACTTATTCAAAAGAAAAAAAAAGGACTTAAAAAGTTAGCAGTTCCTCAAAATCAAGAGAGACTACTTGTAATTCTAAAGAGGAAAAAAAAAATTCCAGTCTTGTCTTCGTTTCACCAGATTGACCTCCACTTTTCTTCACAACGAATAGGGCTTCTTCATTGGTTCTCTTCTCTCTGTGGGGCAAAGGGCCTCTCTAGAGCCCACGTTGATTTCTCCAACATTCTTATTTGTTTCAAACATGAAAATTTCCAGTGAGCACCCTAAAATAATTCTTATTCAGAAGGTTGAACTCAAGATTTTTAAAATAATATATTACTAAATGATACTTATACAAGAGCTTGTAGGGTTATTTTGAGGAGATTGCACGAGACCATGAGTTTTATCAAGATCTAAATTTACCAAGTCTTATTCACATAGGACACAGTGATAACCACAATATTTTTACAAGTGAAAATCAGTCATGTGGTCAGATGGGTGATTTGATAATGGGGCAGAATTTTTTTTATCTGGGATATATATTGACATACACATAACAGACTCTCAGTCAAAATTTATTGATAAGAGATTAGCTCCAGGCCTTAACAACCCAATGGAAAGCAACGTCTTTGTTCAGTCTATTGTCCCGAGTGAATGAAGTCTGGTTTATTGCAGGCTTTGAAATGTTGCCTCAAACTAATTCTGGAACTCCTGTCACTGGTCTCTTTCCATCTGTCAGGCAGGTATCAGTTCTGAAGGTTTGTCACTATATTGACAGGTTGATTCTTCTAATCCTGTAGAGTTACAGAATGGGAAATATAACTGTTCTTCCATTTTTCTCTTCACATATTTAAGACAGAGGTATCATTCACAGTCCCATAGAGTATGGAAAGGGGAGATGCAATGGAGCCCGAAACACTAGAGTATCAATTTCACTCCTGCCACTTAGTGATCTTGGGTATATCAGTTTCCTCTGTTAAAGTAACTGCATTTTTTTTCAGGAGGTGGAGATAAGACATTTATTGGTAACGTGCAATGTTTGTACAACAAATGTTAGTTTCATTCTCTTCTTTCTCTCCTGTCTTCTGCACTGTGTTGCCAAGAGTTCCCCCATCAATGGCGAGTCGTACTGACCTTATAAGACAGATCAGGCGTATGTGAATCCTATAGCATTTCTTCAGTGACTGATCATTGTTCGTCAGAGTAGTATTTGGTCTCAGCACAGATGGAATGGCATAATAGAAACTTCTAGTGGAACAATGGATATCAGCAGAAGTGAATGTATTTTGGAGGCAGAACTAATAGGAATATCTGTTGAGATTTGATACGTTGATTTGTAGGAGGAGGTGAACCAAGAATTAAAGGCATATTTTTGGATTGAGCCGTTATGTGGGCATTGGACCCACACATGGTAAGACAGGAAAGCAGAAGGAACAAGAATATTGGGGGGTGGGCACAAAACAGAACCAATAGCTCTACCTTGGACATGCCAATTTTGAGATGCCCATTATACCATCAAATAAAGATGCCATTTGGTGGTTACATATGTGCCTCTTAAATCCAAGGGGACAGATCAGGGCTAGATATAAATGTTTTGATAAAGGATGGGACTGAATAAAATCACACTGGAGAGAGCTTAGATATGTGGGGTTGTGGGGAGAGGAAAGCTTACTGCTAGACACTCGTTATTTCAGTATTTGGCAGTGGAGTAGTGCAAAAGGAACCAACATGGAAGACTGCTAAGGCAGGCCCAGAGGCAGAATGCAAACAAAGGAACTCTCATGAACAGTGTTTCAAGAAGTGAAGAACAGTCCAATTTGAGAGGATATTGCCTATTGCAGCACAGAGAACAAGGATAACTCTGGCAAAAGCAGTTTCATCTGAATGATGGAAACAAAACACCATTTGGTGTAAGGTGAGGAAAGGAGAGAAAAGTGATTTTCTGGTTAGAGAATCTTTTGTGTATGATATCTCAACATAAGCCCCGATATGAAATTAAGGTGAGCCTTGTAAGTTTAGTAGCAAGCTTTCTCAAACTCTACTTCCTGTAAAGTTAAAAGGTTGAGTCATAGGTTATAAATGTTTATGTCCTGTATTCTCTTAAGTTTAGCAAATAAGTGAAACCAGTTGTTTTACCTTTGGCCTAAGATCTCAGCAGCACAATTTCTACTTGATTGGCATGACAATGTCTTGGGTAGCATTACATTCTGGTCAAAAGTCTCCGTCAATGATGGTGGCTAAGTTGTTGCTGGGAGACAGTTGACCTTCCTATTGCCATTATATAAAAGAATTGAGAAGATTCAAAGGGAAGGACAATGCTGAACTTCCAGTTAGGAAGAGGAATGGAACCCAATTTTGTGTGACCTTTCAGCTCAGAGTCACATTTACACTGGGAGATAAAAGAATGAATTTGTACAAATCAAGAGGCTTACATGGTCAAGAAATTTTCTGCCAGTCTCAATGGCTATCATGTCTGTTTTTACATGTCTGTGAGTCTGATGTATGGTTGGATTTTTTTTTTAATTATGAACAAGAGATGGAGAATAAAAGTACATTTATCAGTCTGTGGTGGCTATCTTGGCTTCCCACATGGCTCAGTGGTAAGGAATCTGCCTGGAGACACAAGAGACATGGATTTGATCACTGGGTCGGGAAGATCCCCTGTAGTAGGAAATGGTAACCCATTCTAGTATTCTTGCCTGGAAAATTCCATGAACAGAGGAGCCAGGCAGGCTACTGTCCGTGGGGTTGTAAAGAGTCAGACACGACTGTGTGACTAACCTACACAGGTCAACTTCTTTATCTACACAGGTGTCAATATTCTACACAGGTTGAATTTTCCCTTCTGGTGGAAGCTAATAACTTGTGGTTGAGATTGAATATAGAACCGCTTGTCTCTAATTCAGATGTCTAATCTATTTCATATGGCCAAGATATAGAAGAAACTAATGCCTAATAAGATTCAGATAAAAAGTTCAAACCTTTTGTGTCTTGAGCCTTTCCTTCTTTATTGGCTTGGAACTTTAGAAAACATCCTCCTGCTTTTAGCATCAGTCATTTATGGCAAGTTTCAATGCCTGAAGCGTACATTGCATTTCTTGTCTCTATATTTTTGGTCATGTTGGCAACATGATGTAGACTTTCCATGTCTCTCCTTCCTTTCAAATTTACTAAAAATTTCTTTATGGTTTTGTACATAATCAGTTTGTGTAAATATCCTACATTTGCCTGAAAATGATATTTATAGTTTTAGGGTCTTAGTGTGTATGTGTATGTGTATGCATATATATATAAGCAAATCAAGGGGTAAAGAATTTGCCTGCCAGTGGAGGAGACATGGGTTTGATCCCTAGGTCAGGAAGATCCCCTGGAAAAGGAAATGGCAACCCATTCCAGTATCCTTCTGTATTGCTAATAATTTGTATTGTCTTGAAGACAATTGAGATTGATGTGGATAGAGCTACATTAGCCTTTATGGATAGTGTTTGGTACACATAGAATTTTAATCTTTTTAAATGTCCACTGTCCTTATGTTATCAGTTATGATTTTTGCAGTTTCACTAGACACGTTCACTTCAGTAGAGTCGCTCAGTCGTGTCCGACTCTTTGTGACCCCATGGACTGCAGCACTCTAGGCTTTCCTGTCCATCCCCAGCTTCTGAAGTCTGCTCAAACTCATGTGCATCGAGTTGGTGATGCCATCCAGCCATCTCATCCTCTGTCATCCCCTTCTCTTGCCTTCAGTCGTGTCCACAATCAGTGTCTTTTCCAACGAGTCAGTTCTTTATATCAGGTGGCCAAAGTATTGGAGTTTCAGCTTTAGCATCAGTCCTTCCAGTGAATATTCAGAACTGATTTACTTTAGGATTGACTGGTTGAATCTCCTTGCAGTCCAAGGCACCCTCAAGAGTCCTCTCCAGCACCACAGTTCAAAAGCATCAATTCTTCGGCACTCAGCTTTCTTTATAGTCCAACTCTCACATCCATACATGACCAATGGAAAAACCATAGCTTTGACTAGAGGGACCTTTGTTGGCAAAGTAATGTCTCTGCTTTTGAATATGCTGTCTAGGTTGGTCATAGCTTTTCTTCCAAGGAGTAAGCATCTTTTAATTTCATGGCTGCAGTCACCATCTGCAGTGATTTTGGAGCCCCCCAAAATGAAGTCTGTCACTGTTTCCACTGTTTCTCCATCTATTTCCCATGAAGTGATGGGACCGGATGCCATGATCTTCGTTTTCTGAATGTTGAGCTTTAAGCCAACTTTTTCACTCTCCTCTTTCACTTTCATCAAGAGGCTCTTTAGTTCTTCTTCACTTTCTGCCATAGGGATGGTGTCATCTGCATATCTGAGCTTATTGACATATCTGAGGTGATTGACATTTCTCCCAGTAATCTTGATTCCAGCTTGTGCTTCATTCCAGCTTATGCTACTTATCTGGCATTTCTCATGATGGGCTCTGCATAGCAGTTAAATAAGCAGAGTGACAATGTACAGCTTTGATGTGCTCCTTTCCCAATTTGGAACCAGTCTGTTGTTCAATGTCCAGTTCTAACTGTTGCTTCTTGACCTACATACAGATTTCTCAGGAGGCAGATAAGGCGGTCTGCTGTTCCCATCTTTTGCAGAAGTTTTCACAGTTTGTTGTGGTCCACACAGTCAAAGGCTTCGACGTAGTCCTTAAAGCAGAAGTAGAAATTTTTTGGAACTCTCTTGTTTTCTCGAGGATCCAATGGGTGTTGGCAATTTGATTAGACATATTAAGTTTTTACAGTGTGATCCTTGATATGTTTTAGGGCTCTTAATTCTGTTTCATTGTCCTACATGTCTCCTTTTATGCCAGTAACATACTGCTTCGATAATTATAACTTTGTAATATGGCTTTGAGATCAGGCAGTGTGATGACTCTGTCTTTCTTCTTCTTTCTCAAGATTTCTGTGGCTATTAAGTGTCTTGTGTTTCTGTAAAATTATTTGGATTTTTTTTTCTATTTCCATAAAAACAAGTCATTACAAATCTTATAGGGGTTGCAGTGAGTATGCTTTGGGTAGTATGGACATTTTCACAATATTCTTTCATGCATAAATGACGTCTTTCCTTTTGTATCTTTGTTAATTTCTTTTTTTTTTTTTTAATTTCAAATCATTCTCTTCGTTTCTTTTGACTGAAACACATGTCTTGTGCCATCTTATTTTCCCAACCAGGGATTGAACCCAGGCCCTTGGCAGTGAAAGCACAGTACTGACCCCTGGACCACCAGGAAATTCCCTCAGATCTCTTTGATGAGCCTGCATCACTACTCACACAGCTGCGGAAGCCTGTGCTGGCTGCTGGTGCAGTTCTAGGGTTCTGGTGGAGCTTGCTGCAGGGGTAAGGGAAAAGGAAAAGAGTCTCAGGTGAGAGTTAGCAGATGCGAATACCTCTGGGGCAAAGGCTAGGGAAATATGCAGCAGGGTGCCGCGGCTTTGCTGGCTGTTCTCCAGCTGCAAAATCAAATCTGCTGGATCTGTCTGCTGAGCAGGTGACAGCTGTGATGATCCCACTATGCAGCTGCTATTGGTAACCCTGCTTTTCTGATTTTTTTCCTCAGGCCAGCCCACTTTTGACTTTTGCCATCAATTCATTAACAATATTTTAGCTGAATTCTTCTTACCAGCATGAATGGCATCCTGAGGCGCTGAACCCAAGCAAGCACTTCCTTGGGTTCCATTTCAACTCGCCGTTGCCTGCTCTCCTTAGATTTTTGGCTAGCAGGTTGCCCTGCAGCACCAGCTCTCTGATAACTTTGAGCAAAGGTATGAATTTGCTTTCATCCAGTGGGTTTGATTATTATTAAAAAGAAGAGTGACACTCTTTTCCAGATTTCTAAGTAGTAAGCAGAAGTCAGAAGTCTCATCATTCTTGACAGTTTTGTTGTACATGGAATTCTAGGATGGCAGTTAATTTATCTTAGTTCCTTGACGATACAGTTCTATTTCTTTATAGTTTCCAAGATTATGCCTGAGAAATTAGCTGTCATCGTAACTGTTATTATTTGAGGTAATCTTTTCCCCTGGGATGTTCTTTAAGATCACTTCATTGCTTTTCACATTCTGCAGTTTCACTGTTGTGTATGTATTTATAAATTTTATCTAGCCAGTGAAAATTTCAGAGTGATGTGTGTAGCATCAACTTGAAAAATTCTCATCCATTATCTTCTTTTTGGATATTACATACTTTACAATATTCAATTTTGCTGAAGACAGTATTGAAATATTACCTATTCTCTTTGCTTTATAACTTTTCTTTTATAATTTATTTTCACATATTTTGAGGGATTTTTTGTAACACATTTTAGTGGGTTCATTAGATTTAATGTTTAGTTCAAGTTCTCTCTTTTATTGCATCTAATTATTGTGTTTTTTAATCTATTCCAGTAATTAGATGGAATTAGAGATATATAAATATAGACAGATACATAGCTTGGGTTGAAACTTCATTCCTCTGCAATGGATTTGCATGTGGGTCAGTCAGTCCAGTCAACTGTCTGCTAACCCAGAATTACTTTAAATTTCCAGTTTGTACTTTTGGAGGGCATACAGGAAGTGTGCATTCTAGCCTGAAGCCTGCTTGCAGACTGTTAATTGGGAATCCTCATTAGAATCTTCCCTCCGTTTTTCTGCTATACTTCAAATAAAAAACACAAATATTCCAGTAGCCCATGAGGCACAGCATTTTTCTTGTATACACGTTGAGTTTATTGTTATTTAGGAAAACCTTCTTTATGGAGGATTTTTTCTTTCAATGCAATCTTGCATCTTACTAGGTTCCCAGACTTGTGTACCCTCCATTCTTCATTACCCAAGCCTAACTTAAACCTCATGGCTCTAGAACATTATTGGTCAGGGAGTAATTTCTACTTCAGTTTCACTATCTTATATGGATTTGCACCCCCCCCCCTTTTTTTGCTACTCTGATATTCCCTTATTTATCCCTAGTTCATCCGTATGTCAAAAAATATATTTTTTAATGGGCTTGCCTGGTGGTCCATTGGTTAAGACTCTGTGTGTCCACTATAGCGGGCCATAGGTTCTTCCTAGTTGGGAAACTAAAATCCTTCATACCACATAGCATGGCATATATATATGTGTGTGTGTGTGTGTATACAAAAACAAATGTGTGTGTGTATATAGGTTCTTCCTAGTTGGGAAACTAAAATCCTTCATACCACATAGCATGGCATATATGTGTGTGTGTGTGTGTGTGTGTATATATATATATATAAACAAATGTGTGTGTGTATATATATATACACACACACATTTGTTTTTATAAAATAATGAATACAGAAGGCATATATGCATATATCCACACATATATACACATCATACATATTTAAATTTTGCTCATTGTTTTAGGGCCCAGGTGAAATGCCACCCGTTCCATGAGTTTCATTCTTTCACCTATAATCAGAGTTGTTTTTTTCCTATCTTCCAGGTAAAATATTTTTCACTTAAATTCATCTTTTGCAATTTTCTGCCTTACAGTCAAATTTGTGGTTTATATGTTAGTATCCCCTTCTGGATAGACTGACTCTTAAAGGAAGGATGCTGTGTTTTAAGTCATGTTTCTCTTAGCCAAGAGAAAGGCATACATTATGTATTTAATATATGTAGATAAATAAATAATCTGATGAACAAATTAATGAATAAAAGCATAGATTTGGCACTCGCAGATGAAATTCAGTTTAGGTGTTATATTGAGCACCTAATATGTCATGCTTGGTGCTAAGAGCTAAGTAAATTGAAATAAATGAAACAAATTCCCTAAAGAGAGGTACTACTCTTTAATTTTCCAAAATGGAGGTAGAGGCATGGGAGAGGCAGTATGTTGATTTCTGTGGATAAAAAGAAAGTATATAAAAATGTGACTGTGATCAATGAAACATTCATAATGAATCATAGAAGAGACAAGGGTTTGGGGGCATTAATCTCATCTTTGATGGGTTTATCTCATGCATGCCAGCCATATTCCCTCCCTGGAGATGGGAAAGGCTACCCACTCCAGTATTCTGGCCTAGAGAATTCCATGGACTGTATAGTCTATGGGGTTGCAAAGAGTTGGGCACGACTAAGCGACTTTCACTTCACTTCATACTCCTTCACTTTTCATTATTGGTAGAAGACTGTACTCGATAGGACAAAGGCTGTGCTTATCTGTGCACACAGCTAAGAGTGTGCGTGATTTTACAAGCCAAGAAGAACTGTTGTATTACCCTAATCCAAGCATTGGTATAAACATATTTATGATTATGGAATGGGTTATTTTTGGTTTATAAGAGCTATGCAGGAAATATCCTACTTCTTATACATAATGCACTTTTAAAACACGTGTGTCGAAGTTTACTGTATAAAAGCCAAATAATAAACTTACATATTTTAAGTTGAGGACCCAGACATGGAGAGCTAAAGTGTCCTCAGTTACACTTCGTCTTTAACACAGATCCCTATGATTTATCTCTAGAATTTCTAACATGTTCTTGTTTGTTATCTTCTGTTCACAACTGAACAAACAGTTGACTGGCTTAAGCCCAATGAATGTCTTGTAGATTTACCACTTTTGGCACTCAGAGTGATTGCCATCTTTGTCTCAACTATATTAGGTTTACGAGATCTATACTTCTCATATCAGCATTTTCATCTTCCATTTGTTTTTGTAAAATAATGAAGACAGAAGGCAATAAAATATTCAAGACACAAACACTGCTGTACAATTATGCTGCCAAAATTGTACCACAGTCAGAGACGCCATGTACTACCTGCATATTGCAGCTTATCAGCTCTGTAGAGAGGGCCAAATTGAGCTTAGAAAACCTAGTTAGGGCTGTTGGGGCAAACGAATGGATTCTATGGAAGTAGAATGAACCAAAGTCAATGAACCAAAGTCATTGAACCAAAAGTGATAACTAGAGTTGTGACATGTATGTGTCTTCTTTGACTTGTGTACATGAAGCAAAGAGCAAGCCTCATATTTTTGGAGCCACAAATCTCTCTTCAGGAATATAACAAAGATGATAACTCTCTGAGCATCTAGAAAGGAGAGTGCTCACAACTGCATGTCAACATTGATAAGGTGATAATATTAGTAATAATAGTAGTGTATCAATAATTTTGGCATATAGGTGTTCATTTAAATATAATCTCTTTTTGTGTGTGTGTTTGATTTCTCATGAAAGATGGTTTAAATAAATTGCAAGGGTAAGACTATCCTCCTCACTGACAAGAGAATTTTCTTCCCATTTTTATTCAAGGAATTATATTCATGTTATCATATCAGCCCATGTATCTATATTATATACAATGGCTTTTCTTTGTGAGAGTCTAGGCAATATTAAGGTTCCAGTGGAAAGCTTGTCTTTCTACTTCTCATCTTCTCCTTTTTTGTTGCCTTGTGACTTTCAGCTTTCTTATCTCTTTTCTCAGTAATCTGTTCTTGGAAAAAGGATGTACGATTCACCATTGACACTTTGAGCTCAGGTCAGTGTATATTTCTACAAGGTAATTTTCTAGTTAATTATACTTACCAACTAAAAATATTAGTGGAGTTTTTGTTTTCAATAAGCAAGAGAGCAAACATTTGGAAAATTGGGAATAAGTTTGTTTATGGGTGAGAGGAGACTCTTAGTCTCTTGATTTCACACCAGAGAAGTCACTTCTGAGTACCAGCGGCCATATGGACAGATGATTCTAGCCAGCTTTCTACTTCTCTTCCTTGTCCTAGCCTAAAACTTTCAGGACCCTGTGAAACAGTTTGAATATAGACTTATGGGGAATTTATTCAGCTACCACTCCGTATAAATAATGCTGAGGAACTGTGTGGTCTTGTGCAGATTACTGGGCTATGAATCAAAGTACTTGGGAATCTCCATACTGTTATCCATATGATTGTACCAATTTACGTTCCCACCGGCACTGGAGGAGGGCTACCTTTCTCCATACCCTCTCCAACACTTACTGTTTGTAGACTTTTTGATGATGGCCATTTGGCTGGTGTGAGGTGATGTCTCATTGTAATCTTGATTTGCACTTCTCTAATAATTAGTGATATTGAGCAACTTTTCATGTACCATCTGTATGTCTCTTTTAGAGAAATGTCTATTTAGGTCTTCTGTCCATTTTTTGATTGGATTTATTTTATATGTATATATATTGAGCTGCAGGAGCTGTTTTTAAGCTTTGGAAATTAATCCTTTGTTGGTTGCATTATTTGAAAATATTTTCTCCCATTCTGTGGGTTGTCCTTTCATTTTATTTATGTAGTATGGAGGTTCCTTAAGAAAATAAAAATAGAGCTACCATATGATTCAGCAATACCACTTCTGGGCATATATCGAGAGAAAACCATGGTTCAAAAGAATACATACACCCCAATGCTCATTGCAGTACTGTTTACAACAGCCAGACCTGGAAGCAGCCTAAATGTCCATCAACAGATGAATGGATAAAGAAGATGTGATACATCTATACAATGGAATATTAATCAGCCATTAAAAAGAATGAAATAATGCCGTTTGAAGAAACATGGGTGGACCCAGAGATTGTCATACTGAATGGAGCAAGTCAGACAGAGGAAGAGAACTACATGTGGAATCTTAAAAAATACATACAAATAAACTTATTTTCAAAACAGAAACATACAAACTTAAGAGAAGGAACTTACGGTTACTGGCAGGAAGAGTGGTAGGGAGGGATAGTTAGGGAGCCTGGAATTGACATATACACTCTAGTATATTTAAAATGGCTGACCAACAAGGACCTTCTGTATAGCAGAAGGAACTCTACTCCATATTACGTAAGACCCAAATGGGAAAAGAATTTGGGAAAGGGTAGATGCAAGTATATAACTGCATCACTTTGCTTTACATCTGAAATGAACGTAGCATCATAACTCCACTATATTCCAATATAAAATAAAACATTTTTTAAAAGTACTTGGATTGTAGCTCCTATTCTGTCATTAAATTAGTATAAGATTTGGAGCAAGTTATAGTCCGTCTTTGTGCCTAAGTTTTCTCATGAGTAAATAAACTGTTGTTCAGTCTCCAAGTCGTGTCCTGCTATTCATGAACCCATGGACTGCAGCATGCCAGGCTTCCCTGAACACATGGGACTGAACTAGTGTGCTCCAACTCGGAGGCTCAGTAGAATCCAGGAAGCTCTTTAAAAATACTAATGCCTGAGCTCTGTTCCTGGATATTCTGGTTTACACTGTGTGAAGTGGAATCAGTGTGTGTTGGAAAAGCTCCTTGGTGATTCTAACATGTATCCAGTGCTGAGAATTGCTGGGCAGGGCGATCCCTGGAGTCTTGTCCAGGGAGAGAGTGTATCATAGGTGTTAAGGGGACACATGTTGCAGGCAGATGGAGTTGAGTGTGAATTCCAGCTCTCTTACTTCCATCCTAAATACACTTGGGCAAGTTTTCATTTCAGGACCCAGTTTCCCCATCTTTATAATAAAGATACACTTGCCTCATTGGATTGTATTAAAGATTGCATGTAATACTGGGTATTAAGTAAATAGCTCAGGACTCTGAACAAGGTGGGCATTTAACACAAGCTGATAGTAAAGAGAACGATTTCTATGATAAAGCTGATTATCCCCATGGTCCTCCCCACCAAAAATCCTTTCCTGAGTGGAGTATTGCTTCAAGAAGAGAAAATAGAATATTGAAACAAAATAAAGACCAGAAACAGGCCTGCCGAGTACCTCCAAACTTGGTGTATCCCATGACTGCATTGGATATTGCCAGGGGCTATGTAATAAATGGTGCTAGACTGACTGATTACAAAAAGGAAAAATAGCACAAACAAAATAAAAATCTTCTTTTGTTCTTAAAATAGGTTTCAGATGAATGAAAGACTTAAAAATGACAAAGCCAAACTTGAACTATTTAAAATATTTATATTATAGTTATAGTCATATAGTTTAACAACTAACAGTATAATAGTTATATTGGAATAATCCATTAAAATTGGAATAAAAAATATTTAAAATTTTCCATTAAAAAAATTGGGACTTCCCTGGTGGCTCAGACGGTAAAGCGTCTGTCTACAATGTGAGAGACCTGGGTTCAATCCCTGGGTTGGGAAGATTCCCTGGAGAAGGAAATGGCAACCCACTCCAGGACTATTGCCTGGAAAATCTCATGGCTGGAGGAGCCTGGTACAGGCTACTATCCATGGGGTCGCAAAGAGTCAGGCACGACTGAGTGAATTTAGAGAGAGAAGAGTCTTTATACACAAAAGATAAGTCATAAGGGAAAGGATAAAAATACTGACTGCTTTGAAATTTAGTGTTTTATATCCCCAAAATACTAGAAATTTAAGATATTTATAATACATACATATATATATACATACATATAATACATACAAGTTACATATATCCCTGTAACTTATTTTATACACAGTAGTTTGTACCTCTTAGTCCCTTGCCATTTCTTGCCTTTTACTCCATCCAACTCCCCATTGGTAACCACTAGTTTAGTTTTTATATCTGTGAGTATGTTTCTTTTTTGTTATATTCATTTGTTTATGTTTTAGTGGTAATGGACAGTATTTGTCTTCAACTGTCTGATTTATTTCACTAAGCATAATGCCCTTCTGATCCATCCATGTTGTTGCAAATGGAAAAATTTCATTCTACTGTATGTGTGTGTGTGTGTGTGTGGGGGGGTGTATTGTTGTCATTGTTCAGTCGCTCAGTCATGTCTGATTCTTTGTGACCCCATGGACTGCCACATGCTAGGATTCTCTGTCCTTTACTATCTCCAGGAGCTTGCTCAAACTCATGTCCATTGAATCAGTGATGCCAACCAATCATCTCATCCTCTGTCGTCTCCTTCTTCTCCTGCCTTCAGTCTTTCCCAGCATCAGGGTCTTTTCTCATGAGTTGGCTCTTTGCATCAGATATATATCATTAATGCCACATCATTTCAGAATAACTGGGGCTTCTCAGGTGGCACTAGTCGTAAAGAACCCATCTGCCAATGTAGGAGACATAAGAGACGTGGGTTCCATCCCTCGGTCGGGAAGATCCCCTGGAGAAGGAAATGGCAACCCACTCCAGTATTCTTGCCTGGAGAATCCCATGGACAGAGGAGCCTGGTGGTCTACAGTCCCTGGGGTCGCAGAGTCTGACGCGACTGAAAGCAGCTTATCACTAGCATCTTTGTCCATTCATCCGTTGATGGACACTTAGATTGCTTCCATATCTAGGCTGTTGTAAACAATGTTGCTGTGAACGAGATGTGTGTATCTTTCCAAATTATAATTTTCATTTTCTTTGAATTAAATGCCCAAGAGTGAAATTTCTGTGTCATACAATAGTTCTATTTATAGTTTTGTAAGAAACCTCCATCCTGTTCTCCATAGATTTAGATTGTTACCAACTGTGTAGATAGTTACCTTTCTTGGCAGCAGAGGTGAATGTGACCCTGAGAAGCTATATAATCTCTCATGATCACAGTGCTGGGATGGGAGGCTGGGACTGTGGGACTCCAGAGACCAGGTTACTAACCACCACACTTTGGAAAGGTTGCAACTGCTTGAGTGTATGACAAAAATATTTATTGTGTGAAGCCATCTTTCTTTTGTTATCAGTGTGGAAAACAATGAATACTGTGAGTTGTTTGCATGGTGAGTCTCCAGTTCAGTTCAGTCGCTCAGTCGTATCCGACTCTTTGTGACCCCATGAATCGCAGCACACCAGGCCTCCCTGTCCATCACCGACTCCCGGAGTTCACTCAGACTCAAGTCCATCCAGTCAGTGATGCCATCCAGCCATCTCATCCTCTGTCGTCCCCTTCTCCTCCTGCCCCCAATCCCTCCCAGCATCAGTCTTTTCCAATGAGTCAACTCTTCCCATGAGGTGGCCAAAGTACTGGAGTTTCAGCTTCAGTATCATTCCTTCCAAAGAAATCCCAGGGCTGATCTCCTTCAGAATGGACTGGTTGGATCTCCTTGCAGTCCAAGGGACTCTCAAGAGTCTCTTCCAACACCACAGTTCAAAAGCATCAGTTCTTCGGTGCTCAGCTTTCTTTACAGTCCAACTCTCAGATCCATTCACGACCACTGGAAAAACCATAGCCTTGACTAGACAGACCTTTGTTGGCAAAGTAATGTCTCTGCTGTTGAATATGCTATCTAGGTTGGTCATAACTTTCCTTCCAAGGAGCAAGTGTCTTTTAATTTCATGGCTGCAGTCACCATCTGCAGTGATTTTGGAGCCCCCCCAACAAAGGTTAGATGTGTTAAACTGTAGAGAGAAATACACAGTCAAAACCTGGGGGCTTCTCACACAAACTCATGCCTGATTTTTCTGAGCCTCTTACGTTCCTTGAGCTGCATGAATGTTCTTTAATCTCAGTTCCATTACCTAGCCCCCTTTCTCTCCATTAAAAAAAAAAAATGATTTCTTCGTACATGCTGAAGCCTAGGTTGTAAAACAGGGCAAAGAAGTTATTGGTGACCAGATCACAAAATCCTATGCCTCGATCTAAAGGAAGCTGCACCTTTAACTCTTAAATCCATTAACCTGAGAAATATCACTTGTCCAGAAACTAAGATAAAATAGTAGTAACTAAGTAGTAAGAAAACTCAGTTTGTTTCTCTGGTATGAGAAGTGCAGGTCAAGTATATGAGCAGTAGAACTGATCTTCCTCTGCTTTTCATGACCACATGGTTCATTTCAGCCCCCATTCAACAAAGATTCATCTTTCATTTATCAGAATAACAATAATCACTGGCATCTTGAACTGCTAACTTTGGAATTGTTTAGCTGTTGTGAAGAGCAGAAAACTCAGACCGCAACATCCAATGTGTTGAGGAATAACCCCAATATCTCACCTAGGTGACAAATGTAAGTAGGTGTAGAAAAGAGAGAGAAAAAAGAGAAAAGGTGGGAGCTTTAGTTCCTTCTTCACGAGCTATAAGGCCAGGGAAGATTTTCTGCATATTTTCTTGGGAATTGAAGCTTCCAATACCTACCATATAATTTCCCTTGGCCTCCTGCTTCACTCAAGGGTTTTCCACTTGAGGAACCCTCTCCACACTATCACTCGTTAACAGATAAGTGATACAGGATGAAACTGACTTCAGTGGTGAGTTTGCAAACAAAAACCTGGCTCTGACTGTACTGGACCTCAGAATCCCTGGCTCTAAGGCCTTGTTCAGCCTTTAGAGCCATCCTGTTTCAAGGACACACCGACAGTCGGCTCAGCTGGAGGCCTACTGGGGCTGCAGCCTTCCAGGGCTCTGTCGTTATCTAGCCCTGTCTTTATAATTCAGGGAGGGACTGTTACCAGCCAGAAACTGCTCTCTGCCACCAGTTTTATCAGTAATAAAGGCTGACATTTTGATCTCCGTTTGCTTGTTGCCTATGTTTTCTTTTTTTTATTTTTATTTTTCAATTGGTCCTAAAATCAAGAGGAGGAGAAAGGGGAGAAATTTATTTGCCCCCTAAAATCTTGACACGGCATCGTTGGGGAGATACATGAGGAGGCGAAAAGAAAGAGAGGAGCAGCGCTGAAGCTACAGCCCAGTCCTGCTGCACTCGACTCCGTGGAGCGCTGTGGATAGGAATGAAGCCAACAAAATTAAGAAGGAAATTCATGTTGTTTTAAAATGGCTTATTGAAGGAAATAATAGTAGCAGGAAAATCAATAAAGCGCATGATGCAGAGTAAAAAGCAGTGAAGTCTGGGGTAAAGACAGGCACTATTGTATTCAACAGAAGGAATCATGGGACTAATAACAATTATGTACTTTTTATTATAGAAACAAATAAAATGTTTCCATTGGAAGTCGCTGATCCCAGGAACTGGGAGTGCTGGAGAATCATAACAAGCATTCATAGTGTTTTCTTACCAGTTCAATGCTTGTGGTATATTATCAATATAAGTAAAGTGATACCTGCTGAGAAGAGAAGTCACCCCAGAATTATAACGCCAATTATGTCTTTGGAAGCATGTAAACAGTTTTCTCTCCAGAGCATTGCTGAAAGGAATTTTTTTTTTTTTTAATTGCTAGAGAGTCAAATCAGGACATTGGACAGAGCTCTTTTTTTCTTCCCAAGGGCTGGAAAAGGAAGAACATACTGAAGAACGTCATCAAGGGTATCAGCATGATAGGAAAATACAAAACAGCTCTAAGTGCACAAGACTAATCTTAACTCATACTTCCTACATCAAGCATGTGGTCCCTAAAGACATGGATCTGAGAAGGATGCTGAGAAGGAGCTATCATTACATTGCCTGTTGCCAGCCACTCCTGGCTAAGGTTACTCTTTTTTGTTTTTTTTTTGTTTGTTTGTTTTTTTGCTGCTTTTTCCTTTTTACTTTTTTAATGTCCTAGGAAACTATACCTTCCCTGGAGCAGAACATTGTCCCTACTCTTCCTTTCCCCCTTGCAGTCTGCTCATATATATCTCTTAATTGACCCAAATTGATTGCATCAAACAAACTAAGCCTTCCTTCTCTTTGGTTGCATGACCACAATTTATGCTTTGGGTACCATTCTTCAGACAAAACCTTCAACTCAAGAAAGAAATTGTTCTACCTTGGTATCCCAAGTTGAAAGACTGTAACCTCATTTGATCTGACCCCACTGCAAGATGCGTTGCAGTGAAAAAGTCCTAAACCCTTTGCCATTTGTCAGTGAGCAATAATCAAGGTCCTGAATAGGGACTTAGTCTCTAGAATGGGTACCGTTTTGCGGAGACTATGATGAAAGACCTTGGCATCGAAAGCAGCAGAACCTGGCAGCACCAAGGGGCAGGAGGGAGCGAGGAAATACCAAGAGAAGGAGAAAGGTTCTCTCCAGAATTTCGTGTGCCTCTGTGTCCTCTGCCTGAAATGGTACTTTCATTTTTTCTTTCTCGTAGGTTTAGTCTTCACGGTCCAGCTTAAGTGTTATCCCTTTAGGAGAGTCCTCTTTATTGTCCTTTGTCCTCTGCCTTTCCCTCTCTTCCCTCAGCCCAGTCAGGGTAACAGCTTTGCCCTCTGGGCTGACGTCGTTGCGTGCACACATCCCTCTGCCGGCACGTGCCTCACACTGGGTTAAGGGGTTCTGGGTGTCTTTCTGTTATCCCTCCCCAGACTGTGAGAGCCTAGGAAGCAGAGATCATGCCTTCCATCTCTTTCTATTTTCATAGATTGTTAAGCATCTAGTAGATATGCAATACAGGTAGGAATGAGTGCCCTGATGAATGAAAGAATGGAATGGACAATATTTTGCCTTGGGTCATCTGTGAAAAAAGTGCTATCTAATTAACTGGTATGATGAGTAATTCTATCAAATAACTTCCAGGAAACTTATCTCTGACAGCTTTCCCATGGGCCCAAACCAAAATCTTGGGAATCATTTTATTTCTGTCTCCCACCCTTCCCCTTCCTGTCAATCTAATCCCCTTTCTGTTATAGCCATGTCTTCCATCCTGACTGGTATTCTGCTTAACAGCGTGACTTCTCCACAGCTTATCCCAGCCCCTGCCCACCCCAGCACTCAAAGGGCTGTTTCATACCAAGAGTAAAATGGATGTGGTTATGGAGGTAATTTTAGAACAGAGGTGCTAACTGTGAAAGGCATTGATATATGGCAATAAGTTAAAATTATCTGAGATGTTAGGGATGTTTATATAACAAATTGGAAAGAAGTGAGCATGCAAGCCCCTTATCCTTCATGATCACAGTGC
Source organism: Redunca redunca (assembly GCA_006410935.1). Taxonomy (NCBI): domain Eukaryota; kingdom Metazoa; phylum Chordata; class Mammalia; order Artiodactyla; family Bovidae; genus Redunca; species Redunca redunca. Next base: position 109,650 of record SJYQ01004457.1, read on the forward strand.
AAACTCAAAAGCAGACTCCCCTGTGTAAGTGAGGAAAACGTTTTAAAAGATTAAAACATTCCAAGCACCGTTGCCTCTGATGATGACATTAAATAATTTCCCACAAGGAGTGGGAATAAAATGAGATCTAATAACAAGGGCCCATACGTGGTTGCACAGTGGGAAGATGAAGGATGCAACCATTGCAGAAGGGATGGCCTTGACACACAGAGGTGCCATGCAATTCACAAAATCCTACATGGAGGTAAGTTTCTGCCTGACGCTTGAATAACACAAATATCTCATCGTAACTGGTTTTAGCTTATGTTTCCCCCCTGGCCTTTCTGTTTCTATTTCTTAGGGGAAGCAAATAACCTATTATCAACTCTTGATATATATAATGGTTTTAACTTGAGCTCCTGAAGCTGAGTTGTGGGAGCTGGTGAATAAGACAACATTTCTCTTCACATTCTGTTGTTGTAAAAACATTCTTGGTATTTTTCTTATTTCCTATGCCTTAGAGAGCTCAGTAGGGTGCTGAATTGCAGTCAAGATACAAATGTACTTGCAAACTTGGCATTGATTAATCTTGATATTTCCTGCAAGGTGAAAATGGAGGTTGTTTTTGCAGTACAGACTTCTCCATAAGAGTTTGACTCCTAACATCTCTGGTGGGTAGTCTAACTGGGTTTATAAGGTTGGATGAAGCTTGTTTGGGGAAAAATGAAAGGAGCACAGAGGCTTGAGGGCAGCGGATGTTTATTTACCTATAACTCACTCTATTTCAAAAGACTCTTAAGCCACTGCCAGCTCTAAGACTACTTCAATGTTTTTAACATATAAATGGAAACATTATAGATTACTAATTTGATACTTTCTCAATAACTTTTCTTGGAAGAAACTCAGTGTTTTCATATTTTCTTCCAAATTAAGTATGCCAGTTTAGTCTCTTTTCATCTCTGGTAATCCTCCATGCTATATATCTTGTCTTTTGAATATAAGTTTATATTTTTCAAGAAATAGAGGACGTCTTATAACCATCAAGAGCCAAATAATAGGTTGGATGGGAACCATGATATCTACACCTCTGATTATTGTACCCTGATCTCTTCCCAAAGAAATTCCAAATGCCAAGGCATAGAAGAAGAGAATTCAGTTTTATCTTCAGTCTTATCCTCTCCAATAAATGGATATTATAGGATTCACCGGAAAATATTTGAATATACTATTGGAAAAGGGCTTCCCTGGTGGCTCAGATGGCAAAGAATCTGCCTGCAATGCAGGAGATCCAGGTTCAGTCCTTGGGTTGGGAAGATCCGCCGGAGAAAGGAATGGCAACCTGTTCCAGTGTTCTTGCCTAGAGAATTCTATGGGCAGAAGAGCCTGGCGGGCTACAGTCCATTGGGTTGCAAAGAGACACGACTGAGCAACTAACACGCACACACCATTGGAAAGTGAAGAATTTGAATACTGTAGTCTAGATGCAGAAAGAGCGTTTTTAAAATGTATTCTATTAGGTAAGTCTAGTGCAGTATTGATAGCCCTCTACTGAGAAGTAATTAAAACAGCAAATGATTATATTCTAAGGAATTATTCTACAAGGCATATGTATGGAAAATCTGAGTGTGAATACGCATGCGTGGTGCTTGGAGAGGATGCCGAAATTTGAGTTTTCTTCTTGAAATTGCTCCATTAACAATCCCCATCAAAATGTTCTTTGTGCTCGAAGTAACTAGAACTGTGATTTCAGGAGAAACATCACACCTGGGACACTGTGCACAACCAGGAGAGACAGGAAGCTGCTACTGCTCCCTCAGTACTGGGGCCTCTCTGTTTTACCCTCTAGCGGGAGGGTCCAGCTGGGGTTCAGAGGAAGATTTGCTCTTGTTGAACTGCAGTAAGAGCTACCTGATTCCGAGCCACCTGGCGCCCGCCTGTCGGCGTGGCTTGTTTGCCTTGACTCTGCTCCCTAACGGTGACATTAATCAGTAGTCTTCTCCTCTCTGAAGGCACCAACCCACTAAAATGAGGGGAGAAGGGAAAGGAGAGGTCTCTGGGGTACACAAATCACTTGGCAAAGCCCAAGGTTTTCTAAAACAAAGGGGAATGTTTATGTTCAGCCTTACCAGAAGACCCCAGAGTTTTCACATGTTAACTAGTTTGTATCATCAGATGAGAGACTGGAGACGGTCAGACAAGACTTGTCTTTTAAATCGCTTCCAGTCCCTGAGCCGTAGGATGTGGCTGAGTAAACGTGACCACAACCCAAAGACCGAGATGTGCCCTAACGCACTCTACTCCAAACCAGATGTGAGCCTAGGAGTCACAGCCCCGGGCTCATTCTACCTCTGCCACTGCTGATAAGCCCGGATGTCACGCCAAGAAAGACCACTCTCCTGATGACAGCAGAGACCTCCGTGGCACCCACATGCAGAGGTTGGTAGGGGCCCAGTGTTCACAGTCTATCTTCTCCTCCATAAACAAGGCGAGGTGTTTTATGCTAGCAGCAAAGTAATGATGCTAAGAGACTGAATGATTAAATGCCAGTCTGCCAGCCAGAGTACATTTGTTTTCTGCTTGAAAAAGCCACTTTCATTTTGTATGACAGCTTTCTTAACTGCAACATAGCTCAGAAAATGACAGAGAGCGAATGAGAATAAGTGATTGTAAAACGGCAAACAACTATTTGCTACTATTTGAACTACCATTTAACTGTTCATTCAATTTCTAGTCAGAAGCCATCACTCAGCTGTGGAACCAGAATGTAGGCATTATTTATTTGGTGGCATTACAATGCCATCTAATCTTGGGGAAAATCTTAGAGGCAAAAATCAGAATATCCAAAAATTGCCTTGACATTCAGTGGCAAAATACAGTGCTTCACTGTGGCTTTTTACTTCTCCATATTCTTTTTTCTCATTGTTGCAACTGAAATACTTGAATTCCATTCTCATTCTAGTGTTACATCCTCAATAATATGATTTTTTTTCCCCACAAGCTATCTGTTAGCACTGGGCAGAGCTGAAGTTTCGTAAGACGGGCTTGGACTAGACCTGGTTTCCATCGAGTACCGTGAATTTCTGTTGGGAATAGGCACATTCACAGTTTGCAGGTTCTCTAAAAGAGTTGCTCTGCATTGAAGAACTAGGGGTTACTGCAAAATGAGGTCAGCTACTAGACGCTCTGTGTATTTTATTTTATTTAAACTTCTTTACAATCTTGATGGCTTTTGGAGTGTCTCAGCGATAAAGAATCTGCCTGCCGATGCAGGAGATGTGGGTTCGATCCCTGAGTTGTGAAATTCCCTTGGAAAAGGAGGAAATGGCAACCTACTCCAGTATTCTTGCCTGGGAAATCCCATGGACAGAGGAGCTTGGCGAGCTACAGTCTTAAGGAGCTGGACAAAGCTTAGCAGCTGAGCATACACATACACAGCACAGCAACCTAATGAAGTAGGTAGTTCGCTTTTGTTAGAAAGAAGCTGAGGCATATCTGAGTTTAATGATTTCCTAGAGAGTTAGAATTTGACCCCCTGATCCTAGGCTCATCCTACCACGAGGCTTCTCAAAGGAAGCTCCTCGTGGTACAGCCTCTTCCACGGGAAGGAAAGACATTCAAATGTTCAAAGGGAGTCACTTAGCACTTACTGTGTGTATATGGTTGTAAATCTGAAGGAAGGGGGCAAGTAGTTTTCGGACAACTGTCGCAGAGTTACACTTTCACATAGGAGCTAGCTTTTTGCTTGTGAATATGGGAAGGTTATATTTTTAGTAGTTTAAGGATCCTGACCATGTAGAAAGCATCTTTTGGGGCGTCTTCTAAGACCTCCTTCAGATCTGGAGTTTTAGGCACTTTCCTGTTTGCCTGCTTGCCTACTTGTTTGCTTGTTTGTAATGTTAATTATTTTCCCCAACTTTTTATCCTCTAAAAGTGTACTTGGTGTTTGATAACAAACCATGTTAATTTGGGGTCAAGTTTAGTGTTAGTGAACAGATCAAGTGACTTAATGTCATTTTGTGTCTAAAAAGAACTGATCCTACAGTAGCTGGATATGAGTTAGTGCACCTCATAAAATGGAATGTGTGAGTATTTACAACACTGTCATAATGGTTCCTAAGGGTGTTAGTGAGAAGAGAAAATCTTTTTGGAGAATGTTTTGGCAGTATGTATCAAGAGCTCTACAATTTACTATTTTGGTCAAACAGTTTCACTTCTAAAAACTTACACTAAAGATGTAATCAAAAATGTATGTTAGGATTTTTTTCTGGGACACTCATCAATGTGTTTTTAAAAGATACAAGAATTAGTACATCTAATATGGGCATGCGTGCTCAGCTGTGTCCGACTCTTTGCAACCCCAGGATCCTCTGTCCATGGGATTTTCCAGGTAGGGATACTGGAGTGGTTTTCCATTTCCTCCTTCAGAGGATCTTCCCAACCCAGGGATTGAACCTGTGTCTCTTGTATCTCCTACTTTGGCAGATGGGTTCTTTACCATTGGCACCACCTGGGAATCCCAAGTTTAACATGGGGAAATAATGAAATTACTATTGATTATTTCCCCAAATAAATATAAGATAGAATACTAAAACCTTTATTTAAAACATTGTTATAGAATGATATGTAATTCTTCAATAAATATTCACTACATATTGATAAATATTTTTTAAATATTTTAAGTATAGTTATATTTGATGTATTATTCTATGTACATTGTGTGTATATCAAAAGGTATCAGTGATTTTTGATTGGGGTTTTTTTGATATGTTTTCTCCACAAATTTCTTATAGTATATAATAATTTTGTAATGAGGATATTTTAAAACCTATTAAAAGTGCTCAGTTTAGTATATACTTATACTTTCTAAATTATAGTAGGTTAATCACTTGATTTAACTAATGGAAATTTAGCATAGCCTTATTCAAAAACACAGCCTTCAGAGACTTAGAGAAAATATTTGCAAAGGACACATCTGATACAGGCCTGTTAGTCCAAAATGTGCATAGAACTCATAAACCTCAACAATAAGAAAATGAACAACCTGATTCAATGAGGAAAGGACCTAAATAGACTTCTCACTAAAGAATATATACAGATGGCAAGGAAGCACATGAAAAGATGTTCAATATCATATATCATTCAGTTCAGTCATTCAGTTGTGTCTGACTCTTTGTGACCCCATGGATTGCAGCACACCAGGCCTCCCAGTCCATCACCAACTCCTGGAGTTTATTCAAGCTTATGTGCATTGAGTCGGTGATGCCATCTAACTATCTCATCCTCTGTCGTCCCCTTCTTATGCCTTCAATCTTTCCCAACATCAGGGTCTTTTCCAATGAGTCAGTTCTTCACATCAGGTGGCCAAAGTATTGGATTTTCAGCTTCAGCATCAGTCCTTCCAATGAACATTCAGGACTGACTTCCTTTCGGATGGACTGGTTGGATCTCCTTGCAGTCCAAGGGACTCTCAAGAGTCTTCTCCAACACTACAGTTCAAAAGCATCTATTCTTTGGCGGTCAGCTTTATTTATAGTCCAACTTTCACATCCATACATGACTACTGGAAAAACCATAGCTTTGATTAGATGAACATTTGCTGGCAAAGTATATATCATTAGGGGACTACAAATTAGAATAACAGAGAGAAACCACATTGCCATTCCCTTCTCCAGGAGATCTTCCTGACCCAGGGATGAAATGGGTCTCCTGCATTTCAGGAAGATTCTTCACTGTCTGAGCCACCAGGAAAGCCCATATGTACTTGTTAGAAAGGCCAAAATCTAGAACTGACAACTCCAAACGGTGGTGAGGATGTGGCAGAAAAGGGAGTCTCCTTCATTGCCGATGGGAATGCAGAGTGGTTCAGCCACCTTGGAAGAGAGTTCGGCATTTTGTTTTGTTTTTTATAAAACTAAACATACTCATACCAGGCAATCTAGCAATAGTTCTCCTTGGTATTCACCTAAGTGAGCTGAAACTTATCTGCACCCAAACTCCTCCATGCTGATGTTTATAACAACTTTATTCATAATTTTCCAGTCCAGGAACTAACGAGCATATACCTCAGTAGGTGAGTGGTACATTCAGACCATGAAATATTATCCAGTGATACAACGAAAGGTTGTATCAGGTCATGAAAAGACATGGGCAAACCCTCAGTACATATTACTAAATGGAAGAAGCCAGTCTGAAAAGCCTACGTAGTGTGTGATTCCCTATGTGACTTTCTAGAAAAGGCAAAACTATGGAGGCAGTGAAAAGATTCATGGTTTCCAGGGTGTAGAAGGGAAAACAGATGAATAAACAAAGTATAGGGGATATTTAAGACAGTGGAGCTATTCTGTATGAAAGTATCATGGGAGATACATGGCATTATGCACTCATTGTAACCCATAGAATATACAGCCCCAGGAGTGAAGCCTAATGCACCTTACTTTGGATGATGGTGATGTATGCGTGAAAGTTCCCTTGTAACAGATCTGTCATTCTTGTGTTGATAATGGCAGAGGCTGCTCATGAGTGGGCACAGGGGTTATATAGGAACTCTGTGCTTTCTGCTCAGCTTCACTGTGAACCTGAAAATGCTCTAAAATAAACTAATAAAATCTATAAAGCTTTAAATTTTCTATCTGTAGGAACTTACAACGAAAAGGAAAGAAAACACTGCTGATAGGCTAGAGAGTTAGCAGACTGAATTTCTGAAAAATCTCTCTGTGGATGTGTGAGGAGATCTATGAGTTTAAAGTGAAGTTGTGCGCATTTTCTTTAACAGGCCACTTGGTAACTATTTCTGGATTTGGCACAACTGCTCAGCTCTGTATGGTGAAAGCAACCATCAAAAAGATGTAAGCAAACATGTGTGGCTATGTTATCATGAAATGTTATTGTCCAGCACAGGTAGTCTGCTAAACAATTCCACTTCTGGGCATACACACCAAGGAAACCAGAAATGAAAGACACACATGTACCCCAATGTTCATCGCAGCACTGTTTATAATAGCCAGGACATGGAAGCAACCTAGATGTCCATCAGCAGACAAATGGATAAGAAAGCGGTGGTACATATACACAATGGAATAGTCAGTTCAGTTCAGTTGCTCAGTTGTGTCCGACTCTTTGCAACCCCATGAATCGCAGCACACCAGGCCTCCCTGTCCATCACCAACTCCCGGACTTCACTCAGACTCACGTCCATCGAGTCAGTGTGCCATCCAGCCATCTCATCCTCCATTGTCCCCTTCTCCTCCTGCCCCCAATCCCTCCCAGCGTCAGAGTCTTTTCCAGTGAGTCAACTCTTCACACGAGGTGGCCAAAGTACTGGAGTTTCAACTTCGACATCATTCCTTCCAAAGAAATCCCAGGGCTGATCTCCTTCAGAATGGACTGGTTGGATCTCCTTGCAGTCCAAGGGACTCTCAGGAGTCTTTTCCAACATCACAGTTCAAGAGCATCAATTCTTTGGTGCTCAGCCTTCTTCACAGTCCAACTCTCACATCCATACATGACCACAGGAAAAACCATAGACTTGACTAGCTGGACGTTTGTTGGCAAAGTAATGTCTCTGCTTTTGAATATACAATCTAGGTTGGTCATAACTTTTCTTCCAAGGAGTAAGCGTCTTTTAATTTCATGCCTGCAGTCACCATCTGCAGTGATTTTGGAGCCCAAAACAATAAAGTCTGACACTGTTCCCACTGTTTCCCCGTCTATTTCCCATGAAGTGATGGGACCAGATGCCATGATTTTTGTTTTCTGAATGCTGAGCTTTAGGCCAACTTTTTCACTCTCCTCTTTCACTTTCATCAAGAGGCTTTTTAGTTCTCTTTACTTTCTGCCATAAAGGTGGTGTCATCTGCATATCTGAGGTGATTGATATTTCTCCTGGCAATCTTGATTACAGCTTGCGCTTCTTCCAGCCCAGCGTTTCTCATGATGTACTCTGCATAGAAGTTAAATAAGCAGGGTGACAATATACAGCCTTGATGTCCTCCTTTTCCTATTTGGAACCAGTCTGTTGTTCCATGTCCAGTTCTAACTGTTGCTTCCTGACCTGCATATAGGTTTCTCAAGGGGCAGGTCAGGTGGTCTGGTATGCCCATCTCTTTCAGAATTTTCCACAGTTTATTGTGATCCACACAGTCAAAGGGTTTGGCATAGTCAATAAAGCAGAAATAGATGTTTTTCTGGAATTCTCTTGCTTTATCCATGGTCCAGCGGATGTTGGCAATTTGATCTCTGATTCCTCTGCCTTTTCTAAGACCAGCTTGAACATCTGGAAGTTCACGGTTCACATATTGCTGAAGCCTGGCTTGGAGAATTTTGAGCATTACTTTACTAGCGTGTGAGATGAGTGCAATTGTGCAGTAGTTTGAGCATTCTTTTCATTGCCTTTCTTTGGGATTGGAATGAAAACTGACCTTTTCCAGTCCTGTGGCCACTGCTGAGTTTTCCAAATTTGCTGTATTACTCAGCCATTAAAAAGAATACATTTGAATCTGTTCTAATAAGGTGGATGAAACGGGAGCCTGTTATACAGATTGAATAAGCCAGAAAGAAAAACACCAATACAGTATACTAATGCATAGATATGGAATTTAGAAAGATGGTAAAGATAACCCTGTATGTGAGACAGCAGAAGAGACACAGATATATAGAACAGTCTTTTGGACTCTGTGGGAGAGGGCGAGGGTGGGATGGTTTGGGAGAATGGTATTGAAACATGTATAATATCATATGTGAAATGAATCGCCAGTCCAGGTTTGATGCGTGATACAGGATGCTCAGGGCTGGTGCACTGGGATGACCCAGAGGGATGGTACGGGGAGGGAGGAGGGAAGGGAGTNGGCTGGTGCACTGGGATGACCCAGAGGGATGGTATGGGGAGGGAGGAGGGAAGGGAGTTTAGGATGGGGAACACATGTACATCTGTGGCAGATTCATCTCAATGTCTGGCAAAAACCAATATTGTAAAGTAAAAATAAATAAATAAAAATGAAAAAAAAACAAACCCATAAACAAGGGATGGGATGTGGCTGGAAGAGCATAAAGTAGGTCTGTCCCAAGGCTTTGAAGTAGGGAGAGGAGCTCTGCTGTCTGACGGGTGGGGGTTGGAAGGAAATATGGAGAAGGCAATTTTTTTTATTTTCTGGAATAGAAATAGAACAGCGTGTCTCTACAGTTCCTAGGGTCTCTGAACAGTTGTGTTAGGTTCAAAGAAATTGCAAAGAGGTATTAGTCTTCCCTAATAGTACCTTCAGAAATACTACTTGTTTTCCAGGAACTAGCTAATCCCTCAAAGAAAAAAACAGTGATTGAAAATGGTAAAAGGTAACAAAAGTATTCTGCTGCTGCCTCAGGGTCTTCTCAGAAGGCAACTTGCTTCCCAGAATTCAGCTACCTCAATGTCTTTCATGGGAATAAGATCTGTAAGGAGACTTTTCTGTCTGAGAAATCATTACCTACATCAAAGCATTTCCTTTTACCAGAGAAAAGAGGAGATGGGAGAGTCATGCCTAAATAAAAGAAGAACATATTTGAAATCAAAACTACAGCGTATTATGTGGCACAGTTATATAAGCTTTGCTGTTACTGGATTGAAATTGACCTCAAAGTACCTATCCAGTTTATATTTCCCCAACTTTTTATAATTCTTTGAAGATGACATGTTAGAAAATCCCTTTCATAGAGTTCTTATATTGATGAGATGTAAGTTGTCTTGTTAAACCTCAGAAATGTGTGACTAAACAACTTTGGGAAGAATTCAGCATACATAATCATGGTAACCTTTGGCTACATTCTTTTAGAAGTAGACACGAAAATGAAATGCCTTCTCAGTTATATGTTTGAAGTTTATTTTTTTTTCCAGTTGTCTTAAGATATAAGCCTAAAAAGATAAACATTAGAACAACAAAAATATAAAAGAAAAAACTCATACATGCTATATTATACCTACATATCCAAATGAAAAAACAGGTTTCATTAAATAGATTTAATGATATCTTTAAATGTAATTCTAAATATCCAAATGTGTCTACTACAGGAAAACTAGAATGACAATCTGATATGAAGATTTATCTGAATGGTCTCTTCTAATATTTCTATGTTTTTGTGTGTAATGGCTACCCCATATTGGTAAAAAATTGATAGATAGTTGAACTCATCTGGTCCGGCTGGGCCTGGTCATGAGCCCCTGATCAAGGACATCTTTACGGCAGGGGATTCATGGATGAGCTCTGTTCTGCTTGTGTACAGCACAGGGCTTCTTTGCGGACCAGTGGATGATACAATCATAGGTTCTGTTCTCAGAGCTCCATCTGCCTAGCTACCCAACTGTGATTTGTAGAATCAAGAGAGAAAAATCTCTCTGTATGGGAATAAGCTTGCCTTTGTGGATTTCATGACCTTGACAAATATGGAAGACATAGTACTTTGAAACGGCTGTCAACATTCAGCGTCATAATTAATGTAGATCTACGCCCACTCCGTGTGGCTTTATGCAGCTTTCTCACTTCCTGCCTTTACTGAGCACCTCCAGTGTGTCAGATGGGGCTACTGGGTATACTCAGATGCACAAGACAGGGTTTCCATGTCAAGTGAGACCCTTAACAATCCCTGTGAGAACGGATCTGCTCATCAGGTTTATAGTGTTGCTCTGCACAGCAGGAGGCAAGGGAGAAATGATTCCTTACTGTATTAATTCTGGGAATCCGAACTGTGGCATGAAGTGGTCCCATTTCCATGTGTAGGTGATATCAGTTCAGTTGCTCAGTTGTGTCCGACTCTCTGCGACCCCATGGACTGCAGCACACTAGGCCTCCCTGTCCATCACCAACTCCCAGAGTTTACTCAAACTCATGTCCATTGAGTTGGTGATGCCATCCAACCATCTGATCCTCTGTTGTCCCCTTCTCCCCCCACCTTCAATCTTTCCCAGCATCAGGGTCTTTTCAAATGAGTCAGCTCTTCACATCAGGTGACCAAATATTGGAGCTTCAGCTTTAGCATCAGTCCTGCCAATGAATATTCAGGACTGATTTCCTTTAGGATGGACTGGTTGGATCTCCTTGCAGTCCAAGGGACTCTCAAGAGTCTTCTCCAACACCACAGTTCAAAAGCATCAATTCTTTGGTGCTCAGCTTTCTTCGTAGTCCAACTCTTACATCATACATGACTACTGGAAAAGCAACAGCTTTGACTAGCTGGACGTTTGTCGGCAAAGTAATGTCTCTGGTTTTTAATATGCTGCCTAGGTTGGTCATAGCTTTTCTTCCAAGGAGCAAATGTCTTTTAATTTCATGACTGCAGTCAGCACCTGCAGTGATTTTGGAGCCTAAAAAAATAAAGTTTCTCACTGTTTCCATTGTTTCCCCATCTATTTGCCATGAAGTGATAGGACCAGATGCCATGATCTTAGTTTTCTGAATGCTGAGTTTTAAGCCAACTTTTTCACTCTCCTCTTTCACTTTCATCCTGAGGCTCTTTAGTTCTTCCTCGCTTTCTGCCACAAAGGTGGTGTCATCTGCATATCTGAGGTTATTGATATTTCTCCTGGCAGTCTTGATTCCAGCTTGTGCTTCATCCAGTCCAGCATTTCTCATGATGTACTCTGCATATAAGTTAAATAAGCAGGATAACAATATACAGCCTTGACCTACTCCTTTCCCGATTTGGAACCAGTCTGTTTTTCCATGTCCAGTTCTGTTACTTTCTGACCCGCATACAGATTTCTCAAAAGGCAGGTCAGGTGGTCTGGTATTCCCATCTCTCTAAGGATTTTCCACAGTTTGTTGTGATCCACACAGTCAAAGGCTTTGGCACAGTCAATAAAGCAGAAGTAGATGTTTTTTTTCTGGAACTCTCTTGCTTTTTCTATGATCAGATGGATTTGATCTCTCATTCCTCTGGCTTTTCTAAATCCAGCTTGAACATCTGGAAGTTCATGGTTCACAGACTGTTGAAGCCTGGCTTGAAGAATTTTGAGCATTACTTTGCTAGCCTGTGAGATGAGTGCAATTATGCGGTAGTTTGAACATTGTTTGGCATTGCCTTTCTTTGGGATTGGAGTGAAAACTGACCTTTTTCCTGTCCTGCAGCCACTGATATACCACTGTAGGTGGTATATCACTGGTGAAAGAAGAAATGTAATTTCATGAAAAAGTTTCACTCCTATTCTGCTTGGTATTTTTCTTAATGAGAATAGAGTAGAATCAAAAGAGCATATGTGGTTTAAAATAAAATGAAGGCTGCAACTTCATCAATGTGTGTATATGTAAGTGTGTGTGTATGTATGTATACATACATATATGCACATATATACACATAGTATACATATACATATAAATACCTATGGAAAGTTTAATGCTTTATGAAATGAAAAGATTGCTGTATGTCTTTGTAAAGATACAGTGCACATACTTTTATTGAGAAATAGATTAATGAAAGGATGAGTACCAAAATATTGATGATTATCTCCTGAGTGTGGTACTTTCAGTGACATTTTCTTTCTGTGTTATTGGAGCGTTTTAAAGCAAGTATCTGCTCTTTATGTAATTCAAACAAAAACAGAGCTGATTTCATTATGAAGAAGGAGGGTCTACACAACACTAAATCCCTGCATTCCAAATTCTCGCCAAAGAATATACACTCTGATTGCCTGCCACCAGAGTTTTTTAAGTGCTCAGTCCAAAGAAACAGAACTTAGCCATAATCCTCTGACGGGCGTGCAGTTCATTTGCTTCTAAGGTCTTGTGCTCAACCTGAACAGCCCAGAGCTATGTCCTTGTATTGTCTTGCCCCGTTTTCATCTTCCCTGGCCACGTGCCTCTACCGGTTGGCATTTTGACATTGTATTAAATGAAGCAAACATAGAAAATCTACTGAAAGTCTAACTCACCCAAAGTCTACTATTAATCCATAAAGACACATGAAAGAACCCTCTGACATACAAAATTAGAAAAAGTTTTTCTTTCCCATAGAATTAAGTATGGTCATGAACTCTGTGGATTTTGACATTCATAGCATTTCCTATTTTGCTTTGCCTGACAGGAATCTTTAGTACGGATTTTGCAACCTAACCTCAGTCACTATTCACCAATGTTTTGCAACCATTTCCCCCTTCATTGCCTCCCAAAGGAGCTTTTTAAGGAATATTTGTTTCTAATCATCTAATTAGGCCCCCTTCCATGAAATTTTAAGACCACTGATAAAACGTGTATCTCTTTATGTACCATATAAATATATATATTTGTGCTTTATACAGAAAAAAAGTAAGTTGTTTTTTTTTTTCTTACCTGCCAAAATTTCTTAAAGCCCTATTGAGAAGGTGTGCTAAATGACAAATAATGGCCTATGTATTCTTCCAGTCATATTCCTCTGTCTAAACTTGTTATTTAATTTTCCCTAGTTCTCTATATATTTGTATGGAGAAGTGTGCATGCACACACACACACAGTCAAATATACTTGGTGGAAGCATTTTTGTAAAGATAATTTGATATATCATTAGATATAAATTGAGAGACCATAATCAATGCTACCGAAGGCAAACTTGGCACTGGAAATAAAGAGGTTCTTTATAGGCTAAGCTTTGATCATGATACTTATGTGACCTAGGGAAAGAAGACAGAGTCCATCTTGCATATGCTTGTGCATTTAAAAATATCAGCCATGACTGCAGGATGGAGGAAAGCAGTGTAAACCAGAACATTGTAACCAAAGTTTTTTTTCCTGTCATAAGTGTTTCTTTTAAAAATGCATCCATTTCCTTTAATATATGCTCCTACTCTACCAAGGCCCCCATACACACACGTGCACACACACACACACACACACACACACCCAGACATAAGTATATAAGTATATATATATAGTTATATATACATATATATACATATATATACATATACATATATATATATATATATAAGTTTCTGTTCTAGTCCCCATCTCTAACAGTTTTCATTACTCTCTTCTGGACCCTTTTGATCCTATCTACCTTGAAGGGGCACAACCTAAAGTACAAACAGTCTCACAAATAAAAGCGCTGCAAAACATACTTCCTAGTTTGGTGCGGCCAGACATAGTGTGTACTAAACAATGTTCAGGACAGATGTGCACATTCATTTCCAGGCACAAGTGAACTGTCAGCCTTGCTGAAATTATTTAAAGCCTACGTGTTTTATGTGGATTATTGTTGGGGCCACTTCTCTAAAGTACAGGAATAAATGCATTCAAAATACTTGGACAGGTCCAGATGACTTTTCAAAGCAAGATAGTATTGCCTTATTGTGGGAAATGAACCACAAAAATATAACGGTTCAGGAGTAATTGTTTCAGAAGAGTTAACAATCTTGAAATGTTTGACATGGGGAAAAATTTTGTCAAAATCGATCTACTTAATAATTTTAATTTCAAGAGATATATATGTCCTAGTGGAGACGCATGCGACATCAAGAGGATTTGTGTGATATTGGCTTTCTTTCCTAATTGATTATGAAAGAAAACTTGAACTATTTAAATTTATTCTATAGCTGCATAGCTTCATGCAGGCACATAAAGTGTTTCTGGGAATAAATGAGGGGAGATTGGAGAGCAGAATTTTAGGAGAGGGAAGCACTCATTCACATTCGTAAGGACTGCAATGCTTACAAATGTTAGAATCATTTAGGTGATGGTTTAGGCTAAAACTAAAGAAAAACTCATTTATTTCATTCAGCAATTGTTTATGGAGCCTCTTCTAAGGGCCAAGCATTGCTCTAGGTATGTGAGTTTTTATATGAAGTTTCCTACTGTCATAGGGGTTATATGTTCACAGTGGGAGTCACACGGATTCAGCTCAGGAGCCTGAAATCAAAGTGTCGCAGGGCTGTTCCCACTAGAGGCTCTGCGGGAGCCTCAGTTCCAGTCCTCTCCTGAATTCTTGGGGCTGCAGGAAGTCTTGGGCTTTCCTTGGCTTATAGAAGCATCATTGATCTCTGCCTTCATTTTCACACGCCTTCTCTGTGTCTTCTCATGGCCTTCCTCTCTGTTAAAAATCTCCCTTTTCTTTTATAAGGACACTAGTCATCGGGTCTAGGACCTACCCTAAACCCCGAATGATCTCATCTCAAGAGCCTTAACTTTGTTACATCTGCAAAGATCCTATTTCCAAGTAAGCTCACAGTCAGGGGTTAGGACTTAGATATATTTTGGGGGGAAGGCAATGTAACCCCCTATGTTGATATTTTGTCCAGAAGAAAGGTGACTCCAGGTTTGTTTGGATGTTGGTTATCACGGAGGACTCAGATTCTTTCCATTCTTTTTTTTTTTTTCCTCACTGTCGATCTGGGTGTGCTGGTTTTATGGTAATTAGTCTTCAGCGTGGTTGCAGCTACTGTGAGCGTCAGATCGGCTACATCACCATTTATAAGAAAGACAAACAGCTCCTTCATTGCTTTGCTCCCTAAGTGCAGGGCTGTGTCCCTTTTATTCACTGCAGTCTCCAGCACCCAGAGGAGTGGGTGGAATGTTGTAGTGTCAGCTAAAACCAGTTGAATGAATTATTTGGTGAGGAGTTCATCACGTGTTCATGCCTGCACCAAAGCATTATGGGAACAGGTGGGGGGGGCAGTGCTTTGAACTATCAACATTTCTAAGGCCAAGGCTGGCTTAGTATGAATGGGGCAAAAACGTTGCTGTTGTGCCAAAACGTTATTCTAGTTAGCAAGGAGAAAAGGGCAGTGTAAATGTTTATTGGACAAGTGATTTCAGTGTTTTAGAAAAGAGTGTGGCAGACAAGTTGTGGCATATGCTGAACTGGATCGTTCCAGGTCTCTGTCATAAAAATGTCAATGACATTTGAGAGATTTAAGGTTTAGATACACAGGCCATTTCTGAGAGACTTTCATCATCTAGCTATCAGAGGCTATCATCTAGCCTCCAGCCTGGATATGAATGTAATCTAGCTTCTCAAGACTTTCTTGTGTGAAACCTTCTGCCATATCATTAGCTTACACTCTGCGTTTATACACAAGCCATTTTCATAGTGGAATAATAAACTAGTAATTGAATAAACTGGTAATAAATTATTAAATGATTTAGCACAGATGGGCTAATTCCGTCAAAACCACGGGGTCAGAGTTTATGAGCAATCAAAACCTAAGACGACAGTGCTTTTTTTGGTGAAGTATTTTAAGGAAAAAGTAAATCCCCTCAAGTTTTTCTTGGTTTTCTCTTATCCAGTGTTGCACAATATGTTAATATAATGAAATGAGAGCGTTTATTTTCTAAATTAGTACCTTTGGATTCCATCCTGTTTTCTTTAGTATTCATGTTAAGAAAAATTAATTACAAAACAGCTGCTATACAAAAATCTCTCAATATGTGTATGCATGCCCATATATGAATCTAATTGCATTTATTTACATTGTGTATTATTTGTTTAGACAGATTTCTTTAGACACTGGAAGACTTAACAGCTGCAAAAATGAAAACTAACCATTGTCTGCACTGTATCCAAGGGCTGCAGAAGGAAATGGGGTGTAAAATAAAACCTCTGTGCAGTTAGCAGGTCACCTTTTCAGGATTATTGATTGTTCCACTAAGTGGGCAATTAAAAACGAAAACTGAAGAACTGAATATCCAGGTGTAAACAGACGCCTATTTGAAACTTTACAAAGCAAAGACATTAAAACATCTATTGTTCAGCATTTCCTTGAAGGTGAAATGGGATTCTGCAACTTGCTACATTTAGCTCATCAGAATTTACAAATAATCACCACCCCCTGAGAGAAAGTAAGAATACAGGAGGAACTAAGACAATGTGTTCAAATCCATATTGTGGGGCCAAATGGCTTCCATCCCAGACTTTCTAAAAGAGACTGGCTTCTTGTTTTGTTGCAACTGTCACAAAGAATTGATGTTGAAATTGCACAGTCCCTGAAGGATTAAGAATATTGAGTCTCTAAATTAAACAGTAGGGGTGGAACTGGGGACTAATGAATTTAGAATAGGAAATGGTAACCATAGGAGAGATATATTGAACATAACCTGGGGATGCAGTTGAGAGGGTCAAACAGAATCATCTATGTTTCCACAAAGAGTGTATGTACCTGGAACTAACCCACACTATTTTGTTAGGAACAGATGCTTCAAAAGAATCTGTGGCAAGCTGGGGAAAACAGCAGATTTGAAAAAGAGTTTCCATCCTATTCTATATGAGAGACCATCAGAACCAGCCATTATAGAATGAATGATGCCATAATTTGGTGTGTGTCTAGGTCAGTGTCAGGACACATACAGGGAGCATTTGTTCCCAACAGTGACCATGGCTACAGGGGGATCTGGCTGAAAAATGCCATTAGTTTTATTGCTTTTGTCTCACTTGATTGTGAACATGTGAAGTCTCTCAGTCGCGTCCGACTCTTTGCAACTCCCTGGACTGTCGCCTACCAGGCTCCCCAGGAGACAGTCTGTGGAGTTTTTTCAGGCAAGAGTACTGGAGTGGGTTGCCATTTCCTTCTCCAGGGGATCTTCACCTGAATAGCTAGGTCTTTTAGTATGGTTTTTGGAAGCACTTGTTACATTGTTTGGGTGACAATGAGTCACCTGGTTGAGAACAAGTTTTTCCTGAACAGATGCCATATGGAAAGCTCCGTGGTAAATGTTAGGTGAGAAATCAAGAAATAGACCAACATTCTTCAAACATGCCCTGAGCTCTTACTGTGAGCAAGGCTGTTGGCTAGATGCTGAGAGGGAAGGGTGGGTTGGAATTAGGAAAAAGACCGAGTTTTTGGTTTCAAGAAACATCCAGTGTAGAAGCTAAGATAGCTAGCAAAGATTTTGTCTATAGAAACTAGTTTTGAGCATCTACTGTATGTACTAAGGAGTTTATGATATGACAGTATGGTTTCTAATTATGAACAAAAGGTTGAGTAGAAGCTCCAAGGGAAGATATTCAAGGGTAAGATTGCAATTCAGTGGGTTACGGTGTAGGGAAAGATTTCATTAGTTGGGAGTGTGTGACGAGTATTTGAGGCAGCAGGAAAGGTATGAGCAATGGCATGGAGATGCTGATGCAGGGTTAAGTTCAGACAACCAGACAATGGATTTTGGCTGAAGATTAACGAATTTGGAAGGGAGTACAAATAACAGGAAAACATGGAGGTCCGATCCTAAGTAATGACCTTAGTTCTCTCTGTGTGTGGTAGTCGGTCAGTTTTATTCAACCCTTTGTGACCCCATGGACTGTAGCCTGCCAGGTTCCTCTGTCCATGGAATTCTCCAAGCAAAAATATTGGAGTGGTGTAGCTATTCCCTTCCCCAGGGGATCTTTCCAACCCAGGGATCAAACCCAAGTCTCCTGCATTGCAGGCAGATTCTTTATCATCTGAGTGGCTTTATCATCTGAGCCACCAGAGAAGCCCATTAATTCTGGTAACAAGACAATATTAAAAGGTTAAAATCTAATAGGTTTTATTCTGGCCAAGTTGTGGGATAGTTCATCCTCTGCACCAGAATGTTGACTCAAGTTGGTTCTAGAGATACTATGTTGAAAAAGTCATCATGGAATTTAATATCCAGGGAGAGCAACATCAATAGCAGGCACACTGCAGTATAAGTATTTAATAATAGCTCTTAGGATAATGTTGGGTATTAAGCCCTCTTTTTGTACTTTTTTATACCTCTCACAGAGATTTGGTCCACCTGAGTATTTTCTCTCTCTCTAGTCTACCTCTCACAAAATAATGGTTTTCACCATATGACTTATTCCACCATTTTTGCAAGGTGGCTGTTGCCCCAGATCTTTACCCAACAACATGTGAAGGAACCAGGGAGAATTTCCTTCCCAAACCTCTTGTAGACTTCTCCTGATGCACAGGTGTTTTGCCTGTGCTTTGGCTGCAAGAAAAGCAGACGACTTGTTTTATCAGCCCTTGTATTGGAAGCAGGCCCTACCAGCTAGGAAGAGGAGGCTTCCATGGGGATAAAAGCTATTGAATACATAACTTGATGTCTGCCACAGTAAACCACAACACAATTATTATACTTAGTTTTTAAATGGTTTATTATGATCATTTCTCAATGATGGTGTGGTCTTGATACTGTGTGGTAGAAGTTGGAAAGGTGCATACATTATTTATAATACTTAGTTACCGTGATGGTAGCTAGAGATAATAAATACGATCTCTATTTTCCAAATAAAAAGTTGCCTCTAATTCTCCAGTCATGGACAATTCGCTTTTACCATTGTCATCACTGTAATCCTCATCATTACTGTGAATCGTTCTCATCAAATAGCTTTCGTTTAGTCCTCTGCTTATATAGGATGCGGCATTATCTTTTTCTCTCAAAAATGTGGAAACTAATGCTTTTGGAGAAATTGGGGTATTGGGAGGATAAATGAGCTCTTGCAGGTGTATCCCATTGTATGTAATAGATAAAATCCTAAAAATACAAGTCTATATTGAAGTTTTGAAAATCGAATCAATTTAAAATACACTCGGGGAGGTTGGTATTTCAAGGAACATTGTAGTGAAACTGTAATGCTAGGACTCCATTCAAGATGCAGATATTCAGCCTCAAGTTCAGCCGTTTTCTAAACTATTTTTTTTCCGTGTTGGGCTGTTCTTACATTGGTTATATGCTTTTTACTTTTTCAGGAAAATCATTACAATCCAAGATTGTCTTTACTTCTAGGAATATAATATCTAGTCGTTTCCATTCATGTCTTAGAATGATTATCTTTATTATTCTTCATGTTTTCAGTTGAGTTCTATTTTAGACTAGCCATTTTGGAGGGTTCAAATAGTAAAATCTCAAAAATTAAAAAAACCTCAGGAATCGCACATAGTGGTCTATTGAAAATCTAGTTCAATGAAAGATTCATGCTCAGCGCACAAGCACATGGAACCTTAGGGGAAGATAAAGCAGCTGGAGATGAAAGGTGGAGGGTAGTAGTTCTTCCAGCTTGGTCCCTTCCTGGGTTCTCCCTCTTTTGGGAGGAGATGCTCATGTCAGCTCCTTGTACAGGCTCTGAAATCAGACCACATGATTCAAATCCTGGTGTTGCCAACCATGAGAGGTAGGCAAACTTGGTACCTGCTTGTCTTCTCTGTATCTTAGTCTTCTTATCAGGCTGTAAATGGTGGGTAATAATAGTCACTAGGTCAGTGAGTTGTGGAGGTGGTAAGAGTTAGGACCTGAAAAGCACCTGGAATGGTTCCTACCTGAAACAGGCACTTAGGAAAGTTGGCTGTTAACATTATCCTCTATAAAGTGAAAGCTGCTCAGTCATGTCTGACTCTTTGTGACCCCACGGGCTATATGTAGTCCATGGAATTTTCCAGGACAGAATACTGGAATGGGTGGCTGTTCCCTCCTCCAGTGGATCTTCCCAGCCCAGGGATCAAACCCTGGGCTCCTGCATTGCAGACAGATTCTTTACCAGCTGACTCACCTGGGAAGCCCTTCCTGTACAAAGTATTCACAAAACAATGTGACATGGAAGGACATCTTTTGAAATTTGCCCATCTAATTCCAAACCCTCATTTCACCAATCAGTGAGCAGAGTCCTTGAGAGGGGAACTGATTTGCCTAATGTCAGGAAGGGAGGTGGTAACTGGAAAGATGAGTAGCTTCAGGCTATGGAGGCCTCTTAGGCTTTCCCCACTGGGGCTTCACTCAACTCTAGAGGTTATTAGCACTTTTATTACAAGAACAAAAAGGCAATATGGCTCAATGATTTGTTTAGGGTAGAGTTTCTCTAACTGGGCACTACTGACATTTTGAGCCAGATAATTCTCTTTTGGTGGGGGGTTGTCATGTCACTGTAGGACGTCTAGCAACATGCCTACATGCCAGGAGCACAAAAATGTCTTCAGACATTGCAGAATGTCTTCTGGGGGACACAATCACACTTACGTGAGAACTGCTTTGTCAGTGTAGATGATCCTGCCAGGAACACTAATGAAGAGGCGTAGAGCCCCACAAGGGGCTGAGACCCACCCAGTGGCTCCCAAGGAACTTTCCCGAGGTGCTGATCGTGCTCCTGTTCCTGCCCATGCAGCAGTCTGCCTCCAGCTCTGAAATAGCAATAGGGCCATTCTATATTTACTTAGAACGTGAACAATGTGTTTATACAATAGCCACTCTCAGAATAATGTAGAGTTCCTCAAAAGGGTTTTGAATTTCAGACTCTGAATAAAAAAAAGTGATACAAGATTAATTATCTGAACCTACCCTTAGACCATATGAGCAAAAACCTCTGGACTTTTGGAATCAAGCAGAGTTGATTTTATCTTCAAGCTTGCGCTGGTCCATTACTAACCCCAGCCCCCTTCTTTAATCTGAGCCTCCATTCTCCCCTTACACCGTCTATCTGCTTCTATCATGCATAGAAACCTCTTAGTTAAAGTCTATTTTATATTCAAAAGAACACTTCTTGGAGAGCACAAACTCAATTTATGGGATATAACTATTGAAAAGATGATAGATTGTTTTCCATCATATATGCTGTTGTTTGTATACTCCCAGGTAGGCTGCAGCCTTAAATTTTCTATTAACATTATAATGTTAAAATTTTTATTAGTACTGTAATTTTGGTGGCTCAGATGGTAAAGCTCCAGTGTTCTTGCCTGGAGAATCCCAGGGACGGGGGAGCCTGGTGGGCTGCCGTCTATGGGGTCTCACAGAGTCAGACATGACTGAAGTGACTTAGCAGCAGCAGATGGTAAAGAATCTACCTGTAATATGCAAGACCTGGCTTTGATCCTTGGATCTGGAAGATCCCCTGGAGAAGGGAATGGCTACCCATTCCAGTATTCTTGCTTGAAGAATCCATGAACTGAGGAGCCTGGCAGGCTACAGTCTATGGGGTCACAAAGAGTTGGACATGACTGAGCAACTAACACTTTCACTGTAATTTTAGCTTACAAAGCTTCTTCATGTATAGTACAGTCTTTAACCCTTTCAGCAGTATTAAAGGGAAAATCAATTGAAAGAGAATGAGTAATGATTTGAGATTACCACATCAGTAACTAACAGACCATTACTCCAATTAGATCCTGTAAAGAAAAATTCATGTCCTTTTCACACTGCATTTTCTTTGAAATAAAGCTCCTGTGGGTTTTTTTTTTTAATCTGTATAGCCATTGTTCATAACTGTTTGGGAACTACCTTTGGAGACTGCCTTCAGAGCCTGTGGCAAGCTAGAAGCTATATCTAGGGAATGAGAAATATACCTGTCTCCCTAAAGCATTTATTCATCTACTTGGGAGAGTCAAGGTCAATTTTAGACAGAGTCTAGCTGTAACATCTCAGAAATAATTTAGGATATATTTACCAACTCAGTTGTTTTTGATCAATCAGTAGACCACTCCTTACTAAGCCCCCGTTTTGGAATATATATAAAAAGATAATGTATATTGACAGTATCCGAAAAATTTAGAATTGAAACTGATTTCCAAGCAGTGCTCAGTGGTCCAGTGCTAGATTCCCTTTCTAAAATTTCTTCTGAGACTTAAGAAAAGTGTAGCTGCCCAGACATCACCCCATGCAGGTCATGCTTCCATACACTTCAGGAAGAGCCCGTGAATCTGCATTTGTAACAAACATCCCAGATGGATCTGATGTGCAGCTGCATTCTGGAGCCACTCTTGTGGTCAGCTCCCTCATCTTATAACTGGCCCTGCCCAGGGTCAGAGGAGGGCTCAGCCCCAGATGTCTAGATGCCAGGCTGGCTCCCCTTCTTCTGCCTCAAACTGCACATCCTCTAAGGAAATCACCAGTCAGAGAGACTCTGTGATAATCTGGTTGGCTTTGTGTGACTGCAACTCTCCAGCCATAAGAGTTGAAATCAGTTAACAAAAATTTGAAGGTCTGGTCTGCCTCCCACTCTGACATCAGTTCTTAAGGCTGAGAGAACATGAAGAGCTCCAAGCCAGAGGCTCTGCATGTGTGGGGCTGGCCAGTAAGTTTGTTTGTATTTATCCATAACATATTATGGAATGAACTTTGTGACCGACCCAACAGTCCAACTACTAATACATTCTACATTTCCTATTTTTTACCCAACTTGACCTGTCACACTCTAAAAACAATTTGGTGATTATCACAATATCATTGTGGATTTTTCTATGTCACCACCTATTTCTAAAATTTTCATTTTACATAGCTTGGGACAACATTAAAAGTCCCATGGCTATAAGGATTAGAAAATACTTCAGTAGAGTACACCGCCGCGTGCTTTGCGTCTGTGTCTGATTGTGCGGTGTTCACGGTGGCAGGGTCTTTGCCGTCCTACGTGGTAAACTTGATTGCCAGCAAGATCTTGGTGATGCTTCAGCCTCATGCCCTGCATACCATTTCACAGCATCCTTTATACACAGTAAATTCCATATTATATCTTTGAATGAGGGTGCCATTTTTAAAAGTGCATCTCAGCTGTGTTAAGCAGGTATGCCCTGAGCTATTAACAGTGCTGACCTGCTGGCAGAGCCAGGGGTTGGGGGGCATCTCTCAGCCAAGAGGCTTTCTGTGTAGGGAAGCTGGCCGGACTGTGCTCACATGGCTCTTTGAAGTGAATTTCACATCTTGGAGTTCCATGCACTATTAAAATGATCATGACTATGGCCTTTAATACTTATTTCTAGTTTTTCTCCATCTGGCAGGGAAATAAATACCATATTGTCCTGGAAACTGCCAGAGATTTCAAGTGGAGGCTCTTGTTTTTTTTAAAGAATGTCCCCACTAGCTTTCATCACAGTGAAATGTTTAGACAACATCATCGACAAACAAACACACTGCTGCTGACCTTTTAGAAGGATGGAGCTTCTACCATAAACTTTGCATGTTTCTTCCACCTATGCCTTGGCAGATGCTAGTCCTTCTGCCTGAAACATTCTGCCCCTTTCCTGCCACCTGCAATCTACTATTAACCCCCTTACATTCACACACACACACACACACACACACACACACTTTCTTTGTTCATCACTGCATTATTTAGGGGTTCCAATATTATCCTGCTTATTTAACTTCTATGCAGAGTACATCATGAGAAATGCTGCACTGGAAGAAACACAAGCTGGAATCAAGATTGCCAGGAGAAATATCAATCACCTCAGATATGCAGATGACACCACCCTTATGGCAGAAAGTGAAGAGGAACTAAAAAGCCTCTTGATGAAAGTGAAAGAGGAGAGTGGAAAAAGTTGGCTTAAATCTCAACATTCAGAAAACGAAGATCATGGCATCTGGTCCCATCACTTCATGGGAAATAGATGGGGAAACAGTGGAAACAGTGTCAGACTTTATTTTCTTGGGCTCCAAAATCACTGCAGATGGTGATTGCAGCCATGAAATTAAAAGACGCTTACTCCTTGGAAGAAAAGNTGCGAAGAATTGACTCATTGGAAAAGACTCTGATGCTGGGAGGGATTGGGGGCAGGAGGAGAAGGGGACAACCAAGGATGAGATGGCTGGATGGCATCACGGACTCTATGGATGTGAGTCTGAGTGAAGTCCTGGAGTTGGTGATGGACAGGGAGGCCTGGCGTGCTGTGATTCATGGGGTCGCAAAGAGCCGGACACGACTGAGTGACTGAACTGAACTGAACTGAGCTTCCTTTCTTAGGGCAGCGTGCCCTGACCTGGAGTCCAGTTCCAGTATCACCCTCCTGTCCCTTCTTGGCACCCAGTGATGCCCATCAGATAGTGCCTATCACACTGAATTGCGCTTGTCTATCTGTTCGCTTCACCCTCCAGACTCTAAGCTCTGTAAGGGCCCAGATCCCGTTCAAGCTGTTCATGAGCATAACCTCAAAACCACAGGGACCCAAGCTAAGATGACTTTTTTCTGAGACAGTTATCTCTTACTGCATATTCAAAGATACTAAGGGACACTTTTAAAGTGTTAGTTGCTCAGTCGTATCTGACTCTTTGCAACCCTGTGGACTGTATGTAGCCCACCAGGCTCATCTGTCCATGGAATTCTCTAGGCAAGAATACTGGAGTGGGTAGCCATTCCCTTCTCCAGGGAATCGTCCCAACCCAGGGATCAAACCCTGGTTTCCTACGTTGCAGGAAGATTCTTTACTGTCTGACCTACCAGGGAAGCTCTTTTTTTTTTTTATTACTCTGTTGTAAATAATGAAGCACTTTTCACAAAGTACAATTAGGTCTGAGCTGATCTCAATCAATGACAGTTTTGTATGTTTAAACAGGTCACTAACATAATTAGGTTTTTTTTTTTTTTTTGAGTTGTTTTGAAAATAGCACCAGAGTTAGTAATTATTCCCAAGAATATGACCATAAGATTGTAAGTATTTGAGATAATCGTAAGCAAGCCTTTTAATAATCATTTTACTGAGAGCAATACCAAAAGCAGTTATGTTTTGAAGACACTGTTTCTACAGTTATAGAGCGAATGGAAAATGAGATTGCCCTCATGCTATGGTAATGGCTACTTGTGGGCCCATCTGTAGATTCAAATGGCTGCATCTCAGCTTAATAGAATGAGAACTGGGATGTGCTGTGAAAAATGGTGGTAAACATGAGTGAGAATTGACTCTTGTGGATCATGCGCATAGACGATGATGATGAGGATGCATATGAACAGGGTAAGTACAATTGCTGTAATGCAAAGGTGGATAAGATTATTTCTAAGTGAATGTATCATTCATCCTTCATGTCACTCAAAATATGCTGTGAGTCCAAAATAATAGATTATGTAAGTAGAATTTAGCTATTTTACTGACATCCCTAAAAGTTGTTTCTCATTTACATTAGCCAAAAAAAAAAAACAAAAAAAAACACAAAACAAAACATGGGAATCTTGTTATTATAAACATGGAAGATGACTTTAAAGAAATAGCATCTATATGGAGAACATACACAGCTTTGCTGCTTGTTGATTCAGTGAGCATTGGCCAATGGGCTTCCCTGGTGGCTCAGATGGTAAAGAATCTGCCTGCTGTGCAGGAGACCTGGGTTTGATCCCTGGGTCAGGAAGATCCCCTGGAGAAGGGAATGGCAACCCACTCCAGTATCCTTGCCTGGAGAATCCCAGGGACAGAGGAGCCTAGCGGGCTACTGTTCATGGGGTCACAAAGAGTCAGACATGACTGAACGATTAACACTTTCACACATTGGTCAATACAGGAAATAGGACTGTGATCTTTGCCATCCAGATATGTGGTTGAGTATGGATTGACTCAAAATTTCTCATATTTCCCTGAAAACTCAAGCCACATGTTAGTCAGAGCCATAGCCATTGCTTTTTGCCTCATCCTATGTGTATCACATCCCTGCCCACATCACCCAGGAACATGGGGAAAGGACATTTAGCCATGGTACTCGTGACTTCATTGGTTCCAAGAAGACCCAAGCCAAGCTAAGGAAGTCAAAAGCTTGTGATAGCTCGAGTAGCTGGAAAGTCTGTTCCTATGACCAGGCTGTTCTTGTGTTCTGCTTTCTGTCTCAGCTTTTATCAGGGCTCTGAAGGTGTTGCCAGGACTCTGCTTCCCTCCCCACTGGCTCTCTCCCCATCCATCTTTAGCCAGACTCGCCCTCACACTGCAGGAAAGGGGGCCACAGCCCCAGGCCTGAAGTCCTCGCGGCTCAAGTCCAAGGGGAACACGTGTCTGCTCTGCCCAGGGTCCCGTCACAATCTCTGTGCATCTCCTCCACCCTGGTGGATCCCCGTCAGGTTGCTCACACATCCGCATGGCTGGGGACATACCCAGAGAGCATCCTGAGATGAAGATGAGGAAGGTTTTGCTCTTCAGAGAGGGATGGGGATTCAGCTGTCCAAAGAAGGAGGCGTGCAACAAAAGCAACAGATGCCCACTCCTTTTTTATATGCTTCTGATTATAATGGTAGCTCATGTTAATTGTGTATCGTTCAGAATAATGGAAAGGAAAAAATAATACCACTCACAGCCTCATTTCTCAGGGAGCTCTGTGAATAACATTTTTCCTTGCTTCATCCTAATTTTGTTCTCTTTGCATAACTTTTATTCAGTGGCAGTCAGATATAGTCTTTGTTATTACTTAAAATAATAATTTTTCCTTACTGTGTGTAAACTTTTATAAACAATTTTGGTGGTTGCATTAAAAAGCATCCCATTTTCTATAATCACTTCCATTTTTCTTGTGTGGATCCACCCACCTGTACCAGATATCAGAGGCTGATCTCTGTCTTCCTGTCCTCCATCCAATCATTGAGGATGAGCTTGACTTCTTCGTGACCTCTCCCTGGTGGCTCAGATGGAAAAGAATCCACCTGCAATGCAGGAGACCTGGGTAAAATCCCTGGGTCAGGAAGATCCCCTGGAGAAGAGAATGGCTACCCACTCCAGTTTTCTTGCCTGGAGAATTCTGTGGACAGAGGAGCCTGGTGGGCTACAGTCCATGGAGTCACAAAGAGTTGGGCACCACTGAGCAACCAACATTTTCACTCAACCGCTCCGTATTTACTAAGACTGGACTGAGGCTTGGTCCAGTGGTCTAGCTTTGATGCCAGGACCCAGCTGCAGCACAGGGTGCTGTGCTAGGGCTGTTCTTTCTGACTTGGGCTATTCTCGATCTGTTTCCCGTCTGCTGAGACAAAATGAAAAGGTGGCTGGGCTCCTGGATCTCAGATCATCACTCTTCTTCCACAGCCACTGTGGACAATAGCAGTACGTCTATTCCTTTGAAATGTACACACGAGCAGTCATTCTACCAGTGCTGAAATAATGCTGGTAAGCCGAAGCATGGGTCTCCATCCTGCTCACAGTCTTGTGAGAAAGACTGGCGTTCCATGCGTGCATGTGATCAGCGACTTCAGTCATGTCCAGCTCTGCGACTGTGTAGGCTGTAGCCTGCCAGACTCTGCTGTTCATGCCATTCTCCAGGAAAGAATACTGGAGTGGGTTGCCATGTCCTTCTCCAGAGGATCTTCCTGATTTGGGGATCGAAGCTGGGTCTCTTAGGTCTTCTGCATTGGCAGGTGGGTTCTTTACCACTAGCACCACCCGGGAAGCCCAAGATTGTCATTAGTCAACATGAAATACAAAATGAGCACTGTTGAAAGTGGAGTGAAGAAGCGGGGAATGGCCTATGAGTCTCTGCCTTACAGGCATTTGATCTAATCAGGGGTGGACTTTTTGAGGAAGTAATGATTGAATGGAGATCTGAGGGACAAGTGACAAAAAATGATGGGATAGAGAAGATAATTGGAGAACCCTGAAAAAAATCTCCTGATCCCTTGACTTTCTGCCTTAACTATATATTCCTCTGGCACTTCTGTAAGAAAGGTGATCAAAGAAGGCTACCCTGAGAAAGTGATGTTTGAGAAGAGACCTCAAGAGTTCAGGGAGGACGCCCCCGGATATCTGAGGAGGACTATCCCAGAGATAGGAGGCAGTGCAAGAGCCCTGAGGTTGGACAGTGCCCCTGTGTCCCAGGAGTGGCAGGAGGACAGCGCCTGCAGCCCTGGACTCACTGCCTTACCAGGGAGGCAGCATCAGACGGTGGAGGAAGAGGGAAGGGTGGGTTCCTTGGGTCTTTTGAGAAGGAATTGGGTTTGAGTGGGATGGAGAACCATGGAAGGGTTTGGAGTTGGGTGGCTTGATCTGACTTATATTTAAAAGAAATAGGAGGAGACATTACATAGATTAAAAGCTGCAAATGCAGTGATGCTTGGAGCATATTTATATTTTCATTTTACAGAGAGGAATTGGAGGCTCAGATTTAAACCTGACTGAAATCTTTTAGTCCCTCGATTTGACTTGAACTAAAGGGTAGCTGATCCCTTTCTACCCTGCGGGAATTCTATATGTGTGTGGAGGGCAGGGGGAAGGCATATTAATTAGAAATGTAGGACCAAACAGTACTTGAAATTTGGATGTTTTTAAAAAAATCTTTTTCATGTAAGTTGTTATAAAATCTCATGACTTTTTTTTTTACCCCCTATGGCATCATCCTTAAGTCTTATACCTTAGTTCATTGTATNTTTTTTTTTTAACCCCCTATGGCATCATCCTTAAGTCTTATACCTTAGTTCATTGTATAGATATACTGTCTTCAGGTAACTCATCTCCTATTATTATTATTTTTTAAATTAAAAACCTAAGAAAATATGTGCATCAAAAATGTTTCCATACTTTTCAGGGAAAAGATCAACTATCCCAAGGAAAATATTTTAAAGCCTGTTTCCGTCTGCCGACAAGTTGATAGGTGCAAAACTGCTTTACAACTTGAATGCTGCACTGGCCTTTTTACTTTGAATTACTTAAAATCATGTCTAAAAAATCACATTTTCACATTTTGTGAAATCAGCATGAAGCTACTCCAAACTACTAATTAAGCAGAGTTGGAGATGCGGTCCCATAGTTCATGATGAAAGACTATATTGTGTGTAGAAGTTAAAGTGCCTGTATTTCCATATGTTAAAGAAAAAAGTCAATGGGAAAATGTTCTGTCCTCACCTTCCAAAAGATTAGATTTGAATGTTTTCATTGGTTTTGATGATGTTGACTTTATATATTGTTCAATTCTCCTTAATCCTGTTGCCCTTAGGAGTATAATTTTTCCCCTGTTGTCTTTTCTATTACTTTCCCTGGATTTACAGGGTCAGCCTTTCTTTTCTGGCTTTCAAGTTTCCCTTGCCTCCTTTACCATCACACCTCAAAGAAGAGAACTTGTCTCCTTTTCCTTAAGAGCTCTCAGTGCTGTGGACTTGAGCGAGCCCACAATGTGTAAGAAAAGACATCACAAGTTTTCTCAGGATCAAGGCCAGCAGTTGGTCCTTCTACAATACATCACACGGTAGGATGAGAAACAGACAATTATTCAATTAAACCTCTGTGGCTCACCACTGTAGCAACAAATAGGTTATTTCTGCAGCTGTTTTCCCAGCCTTAGAAGGAGAATTCCCTAAGTACAGAGAAACAGAGTTGTACCAAAGAGCCAATTTTTAAGAGTATTCAACTGCAAAAGTGATGCTTTTCTACTTGCAAAAGAGCCTGCTTTTGCTCTTGTCTGAGACAGAAGGAAAGCTCCTTTTCCATCTTGGAAATTGGTGAGTCTTTTTCCTCCATTGTCGTGTGTTATGATAGAAAAAACTATCCGCGTTCCTGAAGATAACCCTGTAGAAGACGCTTGCAGCGACGGAGCCAGCGCTGCTGTCCCTATGGGGGAGAAGAGACTGGAGACTGGGGCTGGAGACTGCGGGTGGGAGGATGTGAAGGACCTGCATCCCAGTTTCAGAGGCTCAGACACCGAGCATTTTGAGCCAACGTCCCCCAGAGCCAGGGCGCTTCCCAGGTGGCGCTAGTGCTAAAGATTCTGCCTGCAGTGCAGGAGACCCAAGGGTTCAATCCCTGGGTCGAGAAGGTCCCTTGAAGGAAGAAATGGTAACCCACTCCGGTATTCTTGCCTGGAGAATTCCATGGACAGAGGAGCCTGGAGGGCTACCCTCCACGAGGTCATGCACTCCCAAAGCCCAGGTTAAACTTTCTCATCAATTCTTACAGCACGGGATCACGAGAACTTGTTCAGGTCACTCTCTTCTTGAGTTACTTAACCAGGACTTTACAAGAATACATGAGATAACCAAAGATACAACCTGTGCCCAAGGAAGGTGCCCCTCTTTACAGACCAGAGGTGGCACCTCTCTCAGGAGCTGGCTCCGATGGCAGCCTTGCTTCCTGGGACATGGCAGGCAGGCACCATGCCCAGCACACGGAGCCTGGCTATCCATGGGCAGGGCCCCCTCAAGTTTGAGCTCTTATGCTTATTAACTGTGTGATGTTGGGCTGGCAGTTCTAAGTCACCTAGCTTTTGGCTCCTCATCTGCAAGTGGGAAGAGCAGTACTTCACAAGGTTCTTATGAAGATTAAATGAGATAACATTTAAAGTTCCTAGCATAAAGCCTGGCACATGAAAGGCATATAACTGATGGCCGTGTGCTCCTCTTCCAATCCACGTGAAACCCAGCCTCTCTCCAGAGTCACACACATAGCCTCATTGCCTCTCACTCCCCTGATGTGACCATACAAAGCCACTCTCTTAGTTTCTCTATTCAGGCTTTATAATGTCTATTTGGATTTTAATCACTTGTAATACACAAATTATTAAATATATATTAAATATTATATTATTAGATAATATAGCCTAGTAATATGAATTAATATATGTATTGGGCTTCCCAGGTGGTGCTAGTGGTAAAGAACCCACCTGCCAGTGCGGGAGATGTAAGAGACCCAGGTTTGACCTCTGGGTCAGGGAGATCCCTTGGAGAAGGAAATGGCAACTCAATCCAGTCTTCTAGGGCTTCTCCGGTGGCGCAGTGGTAAAGAACCTCCCTGCCAGTGGAGAAGATGTGGGTTCAATCCCTGGGTCAGGAAGATCCCCTGGTGAAGGAAATGGCAATCACTCCCGTATTCTTGCCTGGGAAATTCCATGGACAGAGGATGCTGGCTGGCTACAGTCCATGGGGTCACAAAAATCAGACACAACTTAGTGACTAAACAGCAATATATATTAATATAATATTAAATATATAAATGTATATATTTACTAAGACTCATACTAACTTTAATTCCAAAATCAGTGGGAGGCACCCACATTTATAGGATAAAAGGAGGAGAGGGGATGTGAAAAATAAAAGGATGAGGACATATAGATTTGGATTGAAGCTCACTGTGAACAGGGAACCCCTGGATGTCCTGTTGGGTACAGAGCAGAGTGGCACTTACCACCCTCACTTGGATGTAGCGGTGTGGCCCATGTGGTATCACGTGACGGGGGGCTTTTCTGTGAATGCATCATACCATTTTCTCCCATCAAGCTTAATGTCAAGCTTACATGCTTTCTTCTCCTGCTCACTTGAAATCAAATTCCTTCTTTCCAATCCTTTATTTACAAATTGGATTTCTTTTTTTTTTTTCCGGGGAGGGGAATGGAGTTACTGAGTTCAGTCTTTTTCATTTTTTAGATGAATTTCATTGTTGGATCCTGTCGATCTTGTTGAACTTTAAATTAATCCACAAATACATTAGTTATTCCTTCCAGTTATATGTTGCCAGTTAACTTGTTAGGCATGTTAATATTTCTATCTGAAGTATTAATTGAAAGCATTTGTTGGCGGGGGGCACCTCACTGAAATCCAGATACGATTGTCTGTGACATTTTCCAGCTGCTTCAGTCTGTAATACTTTATTCCAGGTGAACCCATGTTGGCTTCTAGTGATCTTACACCTTTTCCTGAGTATAGATCATTTATTTATAGATCATAGATTATAGTATTTATATTTATAGATCATATGTTTAATCATTAATTGTTGTCTCCTGCCTGGAACTGATTTCAGTCTCACTTGCCTGTCATTAGAAATATCCGTAGCCTTTTCATTTTTCCATGTAAATCCAGGAAACTTGACTATTTTCAGGCATAAGTGCCTCTCCTGTTCTTTAAACATTATAAAAAAGTGACTCAGCCATGTCTTTTTTGCAAGTAATTTTTGCACTTTAGAAAATATTTGAAACCAGAAATTTTGGATATTTTTAGCTCGTAAGCCCTCTAGGGTTCTCTCCTTATTGGGGATTCTTCTTCTACTATGCCCTGACTCAAATTACCTTCTCCTATCAGGTTGATTTAATTTCTGTTTCCAGAACTTTACTCACCCACAATCTCCTCAAACTCTTTGTTCAGTTAATAGTCCCAACAGATTCCTATTAATTCCAAGTCGTCTCTGATCACCTCATTTCCCCCTTCATCTAAATTATTGCAACAACTTGTTTTTAGTATTTCATGCATAAAAATTTTAAATTCTAGGCTGTAAAATATGTTTATCTTCTTTGTTTAGGTGGAACATTGCTTGAAAGCAAGAGCTCTTCCTTGTCCTTGTCCTATCCTTTAACCACTAAGTTATCTTATCTATGTAGTGGGTACTGAGAACAATTTGCTGACCTAATAATAATACCAAAACCTTTTCATTGTCAGATCATCACATACCTGGAGTTAGATTTCTGATGGCCTCTGCCAATCAAAAATGAGTTGCAAAGCTGTAACTGAATTAAGTCATAAATTTCACAGCAAGAGAATGTACTTTAAAAATCAATTGTTTTTAATTGGTTGAGTTGGGATTCTTTATGCTGTAAAAGGTAGACATCCTCCTTAACCTGAATTACATAACAAAAGAACTAATTGTCTCCTGTATCTGAGAAACCCAAAGTCCAGGCTGGCTTCCCACGAAATGACTTATTACAATGTCACTAAGAATTCACTTTCTTTCCAGCTTTTCCCTCTTATTCAACAGTGTGAGCTTCATTCTCATGTTCTATATTCTCTTCTATTGCTGCTCTAACAGGTCACTATATAGTGTCTTAAAACAACATACATTTCGTATTCTGTGGTTCTGGAGGTCAACGTTCTGTAAATGGATCTTATACTGCCACAATGAAGGCATCCCCAGGGTTGTGATCATCCTGAAGGTTCTAAGGGAGAATCCCTTTCTTGTTTTCCCAGTGTCTGAGATTACCTGCAGTCCAGGCAGACCTCTATACTGCAAAAGGAAGAATTTGTGTTGCGAAAGTCCCTAAATTTTCCAAATATATGTATACGTACGCATGCATGCATACATACATATACACACAGGCATGGTTTTATAAGGTTAAAATCAACGTATTGGCAGAGCTTTCTTCCTTCTGCAGGATCTAAGGCAGAATCTGGTTTTTGGCTTCTTCAGCCTTCAGAGGCTGCATTCCTTGGCCTGTGATCCCCTCCAGTAATGGGATTATTCTGCCCTGACCACCTGCTTTCCCCATCACATCTCCTTCCCTAACTATGATTTTATGCCTCACTCTTCTGTTTTCTCAGAACCCTCATGAATATATATGTTCATTAGAATAATCCAGGATAATCTCCCCAACTCATTGTTGTCACATCTGAAAACAGTCACGGGGATAGGGATTAGGAATGTGGAGGAGAGGAGGGAAATTATTCTAACTACCACAGGTTCCTTATAGGGAGCTGGTGGGAGCACCAAGACTTCTCCTAAAGCACCTCTGTTAAAGCATGTGTATGTGTATGTATACACACACATGCGCACAGGCGTATACATGTGTGTGTATGTGCAGCACTCATTTGTGTCTGACTCTTTGCAACCACGTAGACTGTACCTGCCAGGCTCCTCTGTCCGTGCAGTTTCCCAGGCAAGAATACTGGAGTGGGTTGCTATTTCCTACTCCAGGGAATCTTCCTGACCCCGGGATTGTCCCTGCATTTCTTGCGTCTCCTGCATTGGCAGGTGGATTCTTTCATTGTGCTGCCTGGGAAGCCCACACACGCATGCACGCACACACACACACACACACATATACATACACACACACACACACACACATATTGTTGAAGTATAGTTGGTTTACACTGTTGTATTAGTTTCCAGTGTATAGCAAAGTGATTTGGTTATACATGAAAGAAGTGAACTGAAGTCACAGTTGCTCAGTCGTGTCTGACTCTTTGCGACCCCATGGCCTATACAGTCCAGGGAATTCTCCAGGCCAGAATACTGGCTGGGTAGCCTTTCCCTTCTCCAGGGGATCTTCCCATCCAGGAATTGAACGGGGCTCTCCTGCATTGCAGGTAGATTCTTTACCAACTGAACTATCAGGGAAGCCATGTATACATATTATTTTTCATATTCTTTCCCACTGTTATTTGTTATAGGGGAGTGAATCTAGTTCCCTGTGCTATATAGTAGGACCCTGTAGTTTGTACATTTTATGTATAGAACTTTGTATCTGCATAAACATCTTAATTATCCCCAACCCCCCTTTCTTTTGAACTGTGGTGTTGGAGAAGGCTCTTGAGAGTCCCTTGGACTGCAAGGAGATCCAACCAGTCCATTCTGAAGGAGATCAATCCTGGGATTTCTTTAGAAGGAATGATGCTAAAGCTGAAGCTCCAGTACTTTGGCCACCTCATGCGAAGAGTTGACTCATTGGAAAAGACTCTGATGCTGGGAGGGATTGGGGGCAGGAGGAGAAGGGGATGACAGAGGATGAGATGGCTGGATGGCATCACTGACTGGATGGACGTGAGTCTGAGTGAACTCTGAGAGTTGGTGATGGACAGGGAGGCCTGGTATGCTGCGATTCATGGGGTTGCAAAGAGTTGGACACGACTGAGTGACTGGACTGAACTGAACCCCCCTTTCCCTTAGGTAGTCATGTTTGTTTTCTATGTCTGTGGGAGTGTTTTATGCTTCATAAATAAATTTGTTTGTGCCATAGTTTAGATTTCACATATAAGTGATATCATATATTTGTCTTTCTCCTTCTGACTTACTTCACTTAGTATGATAATGTCTACATCTATCCATGTTGCTGCAACTGGCATTATTTCATTTTTTATGGCTGAGTAGTATTCCAGTGTGTGTGTGTGTGTGTGTGTGTGTGTGTCTATATATATATATATATATACACCACATCTTCTTTATCCATTCTTCTGCTAGTGGACATTTAGGTTGCTTCTATGTCCTGGATATTGTAAATAGTGCTACTGTGAACATAAGGGTGCATGCATCTTTTTGAACTATGTAATAGTTTTCCCCAGATATATGCCCACAAATGGGGTTGCTAGATCATATGACAATCCTATTTTTAGTTTTTTAAGGAACCTCCATACTGTTTTCCATACAGTACACTCCTACAAACAACATAGAAGGATTCTTTATTTCTTCATATCCTCTCTAGCATTTGTTATTTGTGGACTTTTTATTTTCTTTTTAACTTTCTTCTTTATTACTGTTTTAACAGGAGGATAACTGCTTTACGATGTGGTGTTGGTTCTGCTGTACACACATCAACATGAATCAGTCCTAGGCACACAGATTTACTGATGGCCACTCTGGCTGGTGGGCGGTAGTCCCTTGTGGTAGTTTAGATTTGCATTTCTCTAACAACTAAAGCTTACATGTTTTCATACACTAGAGGGAAGAGTCACAATAAACTGTGGAGTATTCTGAAAGAGACGGGAATACCAGACCCCCTGACCTGCCTCTTGAGAAATCTGTATGCAGGTCAGGAAGCAACAGTTAGAACGGGACATGGAACAACAGACTGGTTCCAAATAGGAAAAGGAGTACATCAAGGCTGTATTTTGTCACCCTGCTAATTTAACTTCTATGCAGAGGACATCATGAGAAATGCTGGGCTGGAAGAAACACAAGCTGGAATCAAGATGGCCGGGAGAAATATCAATCACCTCAGATATGCAGATGACACCACCCTTATGGCAGAAAGTGAAGAGGAGCTAAAAAGCCTCTTGATGAAAGTGAAAGAGGACAGCGAAAAAGTTGGTTTAAAGCTCAATATTCAGAAAACGAAGATCATGGCATCTGGTCCCATCACTTCATGGGAAATAGAGGGGGAAACAGTGGAAACAGTGTCAGACTTTATTTTTCTGGGCTCCAAAATCACTGCAGAT
>SJYQ01004457.1:147183-280161 GCA_006410935.1 Redunca redunca
AAAGTAATGTCTCTGCTTTTGAATATGCTATCTAGGTTGGTCATAACTATCCTTCCAAGGAGTAAGCGTCTTTTAATTTCATGGCTGCAGTCACCATCTGCAGTGATTTTGGAGCCCAGAAAAATAAAGTCTGACACTGTTTCCACTGTTTCCCCATCTATTTCCCATGAAGTGGTGGGACCAGATGCCATGATCTTCGTTTTCTGAATGTTGAGCTTTAAGCCAGTTTTTTCACTCTCCTCTTTCACTTTCATCAAGAGGCTTTTTAGTTCCTCTTCACTTTCTGCCATAAGGGTGGTGTCATCTGCATATCTGAGGTGATTGATATTTCTCCCGGCCATCTTGATTCCAGCTTGTGCTTCTTCCAGCCCAGCATTTCTCATGATGTATTCTGCATATAAGTTAAATAAGTAGGGTGACAAAATACAGCCTTGACCTACTCCTATTCCTATTTGGAACCAGTCTGTTGTTCCATGTCCAGTTCTAACCATTGCTTCCTGACCTGCATATAGGTTTCTTAAGAGGCAGGTCAGGTGGTCTGGTATTCCCATCTCTTTTAGAATTTTCCACAGTTTATTGTGATCCACAAAGATTAAACCCAAGAATTGGGCCCTCAGCATCAAATGTCATAAAGACTATGTGAAGATGATTAATTACACTAAATTCTTCCCTATGACGCTCATTCTCCTCCTCTTACTGCTCTAGTCTTGTTGTTTCCTTTTGTGCTGATAAATGGGCCTCACACGGCTGAGAGGAGCAGTGAGAAGGTGCTAGGTTTCCCAAGTATAAATTTTCTGTGAATCAGAAAATATTGATGATGTTTCTAAGAGATGGTACTGACATCAAGCTGGAGTTATCTCTCTCAGAAAAAATGATTGGACTACTGGGCAAGTGAGTATAAGCAACTGTCAGGAGTACAATGAATAATTGTGAAACCAACTAAGTATGTAGGAGGATGAGAATTTGATGATCTTTTTAGAAACTCATTGGTTGGTGGGCAGCTGATCTCTATGACTCAGCGTACATGAGTCAAGGACTATAGCGAAGAGTAACTTAATCACTATTTGTTCTATTAGAGTGAACAGTGTCAATTTAAAGGAATGTGAACACCATGGACCATTTCCCATCCTATCTTCCCATTGTTTGTGGACATTCTTTTACTGATGAAGAAAACAGAGGACTTCATCACTCTTTCAGGAAGAGACTGCAACTGTTTCTTCATACCATACTTTGTAGACCAGTGGTTCTTTCCGTTGTTTCAGCAGAGGGCATGCTTGTATTCATTTTGTACATGTAATGAAAGCCAAAGTTTCCCTCTTAAAGAAAAAAAGAGCATAAGCGCAGAAGTCAGTCATTTTTCATAAAATGTCAGGATGCTCATGAAATCCCTGAACCTGTCAGCAGGGGTCCCTATTAGGGGGTCCCTCCATGGACCCAGTTAAGAATCCTCATTCTTGACCCTGAGCTTTTATCTCCAGATACCTCATCCTCAGCTAAGGAAAGCTTTGAGTATTTTGAGAAATTTGGGGGTCAACAAAGAGTTCCATTCTATAGGACCCATTCATTTAAGTTATTTCTGGAAGTGTGATCTGGAAATCACAGGTACATTTTCTTTTAACTTTTTCAGGACAGAAAGGGATGGACATGGCTGATGATCTAGAAACATTGTTGTCAAGGTTTGGTATCATGGGACTTTTCCTGATGATTGTAACCTGTAGTTTTCATTTTCTCCTGTCAGACGCTAATGAATAGACAGGGTAATGCAGTGTGGAATGGAAAGAAGAAACTGCAGCTAAATAGCTCCTTAAAAGACAGAACTTCTACCCGAGTGGCATTTCTATTTATCGTCTTTGTGGCCAGTTTCATTCCTTTTAGGGCTGCCCTTGTGGCTCAGCTGGTAAAGAATCTGCCTACAATGCAGGAAACATAGGTTCGATCCCTGGGTTGGGAAGAGCCCCTGGAGAAGGGAAAGGCAACCCACTCCAGTATTCTGGCCTAGAGAGTTCCATGGACTGTATAGCCCATGGGGTCACAAAGAGTCAGACACGACTGAGCGACTTTCATTCCTTCTCCTTTCACTTATTCAGCAAAACGATAATGGCGTGTGTGCTATCTTAAGTCGTCTGCTACATCTGCCGGCATCCCTGGTGGCTCAGGTGGTAAAGAATCTGCCTGCAGTGCAGGAGACCTGGGTTCCATCCCTGGTGGGAAGATCCCCTGGAGAAGGGAATGGCTACCCACTCCAGTGTTGTTGCCCAGGGAACTCCATGGACAGAGGAGTGTGGCCAGCTACAGTCCATGGGATCGTCAAGAGCTGGACACAACTGAGCGACTAACACTTCCACCTTTCCTGCTCTACCTGTGAGGGTGCAAAGTCCCTCTTCTCAAAAGAACTTGAGATCCTGCAGTAGAGATAAAATTGCAAAGAAAGTCAGCTTAATGCAGTTGGCCTGTAAGGGCTCCACTGATCACCCTTCCAAAATTTCATGCTGTGTGTATGTGTTTAGTTTGCTTTATTTTATGACTCAGGGACTGGAGAAGTCCCTCTCTTGTTATCCCAGACCTTCTCCTCATTACACAGACCATCATATTTATCATGCTGCTTTATAATTATCCACTTAACGCCACTCTCCCAACAGATCATGAACCCCTGGAGGATAGAAGCTGAGTCTTATTAAACTTCACTTTTATTTCCTGGAAGCTAACAGGGTACATGGAACATGGTAAATGGCTTAAAACTGGTTGAATAAAGCATTGAATCCCGTCTCCAGAAGAGAGAACACAGGTGAAATAAGACATCTTACAGAAAGAGGACCCTAGCTGCTTTGTCAGGAAAGAGCAGACTGGTATTTGTCCCTTATGTGTCTGGACGTCAGTTTCACCCTCCCCAGAAGGGAGTTGGATTGAGTGATTTTTTTCCCCAAAGAAACATTCTATTTTTAAATAATGCGGACAGAGAAGGAGGGAAACATTCTGCCCCCTCCCCCCCGACTCAGCCTAAATACCTGCCTAGATTTTACAGTCAAAAATGATTTCCCAAAGATTGAATGCCAAAAGAGATAGCTGCAAACGCCGCTCCCCCCAACCCCTTGGCCAGACACTCATGGTATTTGCCAGACCCATTGACAAAAGTGACTTCCCACGCTTTGCCCACAGAGGGCATCCCTGCTCATTGATATGTAGACCCGGCGAATGCAGCTGCTGGAAGCCTCCTCCGACCGCTTTTCTTTTCTTTTTTTTTTTTTCCCCTCCAGCATCTCTCAGCCCCCACCCCCTCCCCGTGGAATCTTTGCCGGATCCAGTTCGTTTCCCTCCGGTCTCCACATTTTCCCTTCCAGCCCTCCACTTCTCCGGATCAATGGATAGTACGTATGGCTCCAACTCCTAGCTCACACATCTCCGGCGACACCCCAGTAACAAGTGAGCGCACTCCACCCCGCAGCCCCGGCCTCTCCTCCCTGGGTCCCCTCCGCGCTTGGAGGAGGAACGAGCAGTATCCTCAGCTTTCGCGCACGGATTCTCCTCTTCAACTTTACCCGGCCGAGGACAGGGAACCAGCCCCAAGCTTTTGATGCACCGCCCAGCCACAGGATCGCTTCGCGTCTCCTCTTGGTCCCTTCTGGATATCCTGTGTACTGATGCTTTGCCAGCCCCGCGGAGAGCTGCCTTCGCTCCGCCGCCGGTTCCCTCTGTTTCCTTGAGTTAGTTTCCCGAGGTTTTACTGGGGCTTGAGATCTCTTGGACCCAGTGGAACTTTTTGCTCCCTCTTTTTGCTGCTGATTCTGCCAGTGGACCAAGAAGAAGGCTTCGGAGGCAGAAGAGGCGCAGGGGAGGTGGAGGACGACGACGACGAGGAGGAGGGCGAAGCCGAAGGGGCTCGGCGCGCGCGTGTGTTTGTGTGTGGTGTGTGCATGTGTACACGCGTGTGTGAGTGCATGTGTGTGAGTGTTGCCGTTGCCCAGGACCCCCGGCCCCGAAGGTGTTGGCTGAAATATGGAGAATAGTCTTGGATGTGTTTGGGTACCCAAGCTGGCTTTTGTACTCTTCGGAGCTACCCTGCTCAGCGCACATCTCCAAGTCACCGGTGAGAGGTTCTTTCCTTTCTTCTCGTCGCTCCCGCCCCTCTCACCCTTCTTCTCCC
This sequence comes from Redunca redunca, assembly GCA_006410935.1. Lineage (NCBI taxonomy): Eukaryota > Metazoa > Chordata > Mammalia > Artiodactyla > Bovidae > Redunca > Redunca redunca. The sequence goes on from SJYQ01004457.1 coordinate 151,325, forward strand.
CATCTCCTTTGGCTCTAGTAGAATTGGGGCAGGGGGAGACCCGGCAAGATGCGGGGCTCTCGCTCCGTCCCCCATTTCCACAGTGATGATAAAAGATGGAAAGACCCCCCCNCCCCGCCCCAAACCCCCGCCGGGAGCAGAGGATGTTGGCGGCTGGGGAAACAGGCGCCCCTTCGCTTTTTTAAAAAAACAAATCTTGTGTTTCTCGCATGCATCTCTGCTTTGGCAAATACTTGCATTGGTTGGGAGAGCTGGAGGTCTGGGGCAGGGAGGAGGCAGGCGATGGGGATGTCGTTGAAAGGAACTGGGTTGAATCCTCCCCCTCGAAAAGCTACGAAGCAGGGGAATTGGGGCAATGAGACCAAGTGGAGGAGGTCCTGGAGGGGGGCTTGGAGGGGGGCTTGGAGGGTGTGTATGCGGAATGTAGCTTGTGGGGCTGGGGAGTCTGTATGTGATTCCGGACGCCTCCGGTTTGGATTTTTAGACTTACTGATTGAAAATCGAGAAAGGGCCAGCTGATGTGTTTCGGTACTTCGGAGGAGGGGTTGGTGGTTCCCGAAAGGGGTTGCAGAGTGGCCAGGAGGAAGGAGGCGTGTTGTGTTTCCTTTTTAACGGTGAATGCGGCTCTCGAGCTAAGTCTGCATGTATCTCCAGGACACTTCCAAACTCCGAATGATTGATATTCCGGGAAACCAGCCCCCCTGGCCCTGGTCCTCGGCAAGCGCAGGTTCCAATTAAAAATGGCAAAACTGTGTGGGGCCTGACTGGGTTAGAGCAGGAAGAGGCATCTGAGGGATGCTCAGGGCTGCGGCAGTCTCCGAGCTGGAGGAGCCTAGAGGTTTCGACGGCCGGGAGAAAATCATAAAACAAAACAAAACAAAACACCAAATGACTCATTGTAATGGTCCCCTCATTTGGCCAGCCTTATTAAACGGACACTGGGGTATAGGGAGTGGGCCCGGTGGGGAAGGATGGGAGAGCAGCTGGCTGAGCATTCAACTCCCTTCGGAAATGACCTTTCCCCAAATCCCAAAGAAAAGGAGCCGCGGGCAGGAGCCAGGCGCTGGGCGGGAGCTCCCCAGGCTGCGCCTTGGAAATGAACCGGCAACAGAATGGAAACTGTGTCCTAGCCCCCAACCTCTCCATAGCCTGAAGCTGCTGCTTTCTTGTTCCTGCTAAGTGCTGCTGCGCGGCCCGGGTTGCGATCGCTGGTGGAGAAGGCGCCTCTCTGGTTGCTAGGGATTCAGAGTCAAGCACCAGGCTCCCCAAGTCTGGACGCGGCTGCACAGAAGCAGGAATCTGCGCATCCACGCCGACTCCTCACCTTCCTTTGGCCTGACAGCAAGCCCGCATGAGCCTGCCAGAGGACTGTGTGTGTGTGTGTGTGTGTGTGTGTGTGTGTGTGTGCGTGCGCGCGCGCGCGCGCAGGGCACGCGTACCAACGGTTTGTGCGCCCTGCAGCCGGTCCTCCCTGGCTCCCTCCCTTTTCAGGCTGGTCTCCTCCTCCCGGCTCCTCTCTCCCGGAGCTTTGTCCTCGGCAATTACTCCCGCGGAAGGTGGGCGGGGAATATCCCGCAGTAAAGCGGTAATGAAAGGTGTCTCTAAAATTCCCTCCTGCAGCCCACAGACACTAGAGGAGCGCTGTCTTTAGGGTCCAGAAGATTGCCTTGCACTCTCAGCTCGGGAGCGGGGAAGTTCAGAGGGGCATGGTCGCTGGGTAGAAAGTCTACCTGAGCCAGGCCTGAAACGCATGGGCTGAACATACTATATTAGACAAGGAAGGTGTGCAAAAATCGATAACGATGTTTTTTCAGTTACCCTGAAATATTTCAAAGCCATTTCCCAAGTGTCTTTGGTGGAGAGTAGGGATAAATAAATGGAGATGTGTATATATATATATATATATATATATATACACATACTATATTTACTAACATTGAAATTAATTAAATATCCCCTTTCCACTTATTTATGCTCCTTATCTAAAAAGTTAAGGCCAGATAGTAACTCCTCAGTGGAGAAGTCTATGATTGAAAAAGGCAGACAAAAATCTATATATATGAGGGCTGTGCCTGTGGACAGGCTTGTGGGTCTCAATCTGTCAGCTCCTCTATGCTTTTAAATCCATTTCTGTTATTTGCAGATGTGGCGTAGTTTGCACAAGTCCCAGAAAAAGTGGAAATGGCGTGGTCCTTAGATATTGCTCCTTAATCTGTTTCTACTGTTTCTGTTAGTAGCAGTGTCCCCTCTTCAAGGATGTGGCAGGGAATTGATGAGGAAGAAAGCACAGCTCACTCTATGAAAGGACCAGTAGGAGGTGCCCTTAATAAGGCCAAGTGTCTGTTTACTGGCAGTGAAATTCCCATTCAGCAGGATGTTTTGAAAGACTTTGTTGATGGGTGACAAAGGATTATGCAGAAGAGCACAATAGCACTTGGTATTTCCCCACTTCCTGGATAAAGTCCGGAGCCGCTCTAGAGTTTTGTGAAATTGTTAGGACTTAACCAAGGGCATACCAGAGCAGTGTCCACATAGAATGGGGACTTGATGCTGGAGGCAGAGGCTACCGGCTTTTTAGTTGATGCTAGCTTCTTATATGTTTAACTTGAGCCCCAAGCAAGGGCACTAAGTAGAGCCCTAGAATCTCAGATGAAATGAAAATTTTATGTGGTAAATATTAATGAATGAAATATCAAGTATACATGTTAATTAATTCTTTATACATATATTTGAGGTACTTTCTATTGGAAAAAAAATCGATTTGCATTTATGTTGTTGGGACATGCTAAGTTGGGGCTTGCTGCCTCCCCTACTCACCTCTTTCTCATCTCCCCCACCCCAAGCTGGACAGATCCATGCTCTCATCTGGGTTTGCCATTGGGGGGAGTGTGGCAGGACCTGAGGGTGCCTGGGCTGCTCGGCTGTCCACTCCTCTGTGAGTGCTGTGGTGTAAATCACCAGGGGCCCGTCACAGCATCCATTTCCCACACAGCAGCCATTGCCCTCTGAGTTATGAAGCATGTGAAACAGCCACCACATGTGTTATATGTGAATATATTAGGCTTAGTGCATTTACTTTAATGCTCTTAAGAGCTGCGCTGGCTTGAGCTGCTGATAGGCATCCCCCCCCACCCCCAATGGGAAGAGATTTATAACTTCCCAGTGTGTATGACTTATATTTATTCTCGGGCAAGTTAACCTCTCAGCAAATTTCCTTACTGCTTTCATTGACGAGGAAGAGCTTTAACCCTCTCTGAATTCCTCAATGAATCCTCCTGTAAGTTTCGCTTGGAGTACGGGATATCTACAGGCTGTAGTAGGGTTTTCTCAGCCAGTGAGAAGCTTGACAGAAGATTTGAGGAGGTGAATTTTGGGGTGGAAGGGAATAGTTTTACTTGTTTCAGGAGAGGGAAAGGGTGACATGGTGTCTTCCAAGGGAATTCCTGCATTCTAGTTATCCTCAGAAGCATCTTTTATGAGAGGAAAAGTTTCTTCCTCTCAAGCTCAGATTTCTTTCATTTACCCAATAGTTTGAAATTCTTCATGCTCATGTGGTTTATTCCTAGAATGTTTCCTGCCGCACACAGAGCAATCATCCAGTACTATCTTTCTAAACATAGAAGGGTCATCTAATATTATCTTTCTCTTTTGGAAACTAGCTCTAGTTTATATCTTGACTTCTCAGCCCAAACACTTGTTATCTTTAGGTGATGTGGCATGTTCGCAGGTACCACTATTTATTAAGAGAGTATTTCTTTCTATGGAAGACTGGCCCCTGAGATTACATTTGAAAGCAAATATTCTTACTATTCTTTGGAAAACTTGTCACCTTAAACTTTTCTTGTGAATTGCTTTTCCCTCAGGCTTCTGCCAGCGAAAATAGTTCTGTTAGGAGAGGATGCAGTGGTTTCTGGCTTTTTCTTATGTTAAAACCCAATCATATATATGCAAGGAGGAGAGCACTTTAGCTCTCCATGCTACCTCCCCAAATGTATGACTTTAGGGTGAATTGAGATAGTGCTAATTACATCAAGATGCTTCTGGAAACCAGTGTGGTATTTATTGATGAGTGAACTTTCCTTGTCTCGCTGTATTTGTTACACAGCCACCAGCTCAAATGATCACTTTTTGACGGAGTACTCTACCTCAGATGATAATCTCTCAGATGAAATATATAGACAAATTTTGGGAAAACTTTGTTTTGCCTGAGTGAAAAGAATAATGACGTAAGCCTGCCAAGGATTACTTGGTTAATTAACTAAAGCTAAAAAGTCCCTTGGTTCTGGAAATGAACTGTAATCCCTAAAGTGGAATGATAAATGCTATGCACAGTTACAATTCATAAAATGTAACCGTAGAATCTTCCTTTTTCTCTGCTTTTTTTTTATTATGATTCTTTAGAAGGGGATTGAAGTTTCCTGGGTTGTCATATTGTCACGTGCCTTAATGAATCGTAGCCGGGGATCTCACTAAATCTCATTGAAACACTCAAATAAATTGCAATGTGTGCGATGCCTGGCATGTTGTTCTGCAGCCTGCCAGTGGGCTGCCTGCTCCTCTCCAGCCTGTCTACAGAATCACAGCTCTGATTTCTACACTCTGGAGCATCAACACTGCCTCCCTTGACACCATCCAGGAAAACCTTTCTCACTGTTTGACTCCAAGGTCTGATCCATAGGCACTGTGTTTAACATGCTGTATACTGCACTTTGCAGGGTCATGGGGATTTGCGTTAAAAACAAATTTTAAACATTTTTCANGCCTATAACCTACCTATTATTTTCATGCCGTACTTTAGCTAAATATCAGACATCCAAATTCTCTGACTTCTTGTTCACTCAGCCATTTCACAGTTTCAAGAGAGGAAGGACCTTTATACCAATTGTCATTAATCTCACGGGACTCAACAGGGGTCTGCATTGAGGTTTGGGGATTTCACTTTTGTTTTTGCCCATCCTTTAAAGGTTGATTTTTTCCAGAAGACTTCTCTTGGATGTATCTAGGGCAAAAATGTGCCACTGAATTAACTGAATCTCCCTGATACAGTTTGATGAAAATACCATCTTGTTAGTGTATCGTGACCAGATAAGACAGCTTATCAGTACCAGTGTGACTCTGGTTCTTATATTGGCCTTATGTAAGAGAATGAAGGAATTAAGTGGTTAAAGTTGCTTACCTTAGTCTTCTTAGTAGCTTAAGTTTCTTGTTAAATACAGTATTTCCCAATTTTATTAATTTTCTAAATCTTTAAAAATGTTTATCCATTCTCTTAGCTGCCTTTTAAGAATGTATAAAATAATTGAACCTGTCCTTAAGAGAACTTAGGTATAGCTGTGTCTCAGTTATTTTCTAATATTATAGGCATGATTTCTGAAGATACCGCATTGTGCAAGTCTTTTTATTTTCCATCAANTGGTCATGGTCTATTGTTTTGTTTTCCTAAGGCTTTTATTTCTGATTTGTAAAATCCACTTTATCTACTAATATCTGTTCACAACCAGCCGGAAGTTCTTGCTGTTGTAAGACTTCTTCAAAGCAGTTTTTCTCTTTTCTACTTTTGATTTGTTAAGAAGTAGGGGACTGCTTCTGTGTCTAAAGTAAAAGAAGAAATGCCAAATCAAGACCTGAGTCCTTCATTATTTAATTGATTTTCACTAATGGGTTATAGCATTTCTGAAATCTGGTATCACTTTGGATACCACTTTTCTTTATGCAACATAAATACTTTTCCTTTTTTAAATGACAGTGTGGAGTAGACCAATTCTACTTATATTACTAGTTTCAACATTGTATGATATAGTTGGGTTATGAGCTGTACTATATATATATAGTGGTGGGTATAATTAATCATAATAACATTGATCATGATAACAATAATTATAATGAAACAACCCCCATGTACCCACCCACAATTTCCTTAATTTTGTGTTCATTAGTCCCTTGCCTTCTTTATAGTTTTGCCACATATGTTTGAATCCTTAACATATGATTTTTCTTTGCCTGTACTTGGCCAATTGTAACATAAATGTAATGTATATATTCTTGTATTTATATTTTTGCTAAACATTAAATATTTGAGATTCATCTATGAGAATGCATCTTGCTGCATTTCAGTCACTTTCTATGCGGTATAATATTTTATGATGTTAATTAATCACACTTAATCCACTCTACCATTGATAACCTTCTAGGAAGTCAGTATTTTGCTGTTGCCAAAAATATGACTATGAACATTCTCGAACATGTACTGTGGAACAAATTTGCCATCATGTCTAGAGTGCATACATATTGGTGAAGTTGCTGAGTCACACAAAGGGCATCTGTATTTTCAGGGACAATGGCAAGTGGCAAGCATTGAAACTCCCACCAGGAGCATAAGACAGTTGTCTTTGTTCCACATCTCTATCGATACTTGGTACTGTCCCATGTTTTATTTGCCCTCATCTGCTGCATATGAACTGGCGTCTCCTTGAGGTTTTAATTTGCATTTCCTTTTTGGTTAATTAGGTTGAACATTTCTTTCCCCACAAATTTATTGGCCATTAGTGATTTCAGCAAGCTAGTTCTGTGATGCTGTTTTTCCAACTGAGCAACGGTTTGCTTTGAGGCATCAATACTATTAATAGTTACTCTGTTTTTCCTACTAAGCAACATTTGCCTTTAGGTGTACATGCAATTGGTCATCTAACTTTTAAGAGGTTGTTGTCTGATACAGTATCATTCTTACCTTAGTCCAGACTTCCCCTAAACAGCTTTCCAGAATGAACACTAATTTTAAGCTGGAAGAGAGATCCTTAGTCACTGTAGAGTTGTTGATTACCTAGAGCAACCGTTTCCTTGACAGTATCCTGGTTTATCCTATTTATTATGTCTGTGCAGCATGTCACATACAGGAAAGCTGGATCCTGGGGTGCCAGGCTTAATTTGAGGAATCTTACAAATCTCCTGAGTATGATGGAACTAAAGGATGATTGAATCACAGAGATGTAATGATAGATACCAAGTAGGAGTTAAAAATCCTAATCTGACCATTTGAGCTTGGATATATTTCCAATATGGTAAGATACATAGACCCAGGATCACTGTTATATATACGACTGTGGGCTTCACACACAACCCATCCTTGCTCAGTGCCCATAAGTGCGTCTCCTAATTTTGGGGGGAGGTTCCTAATTGCTTCACCCCTTCCCACGGGACCCACTAATGAAAAGCCCTGGATGGAATAAAGCCTTGGATGTGCTAGCAGTGGCTTCTCTGGAGGAGCTGCCTCCGTGCTGACTCATTAGAGATGTGAGCCAGGGCTGAGACATCTAAGCAAACCCCCTGCGCTCAGAGTCCTCAATCCATTGTTCCCACATCTCTGCTCAGCCTCATGGGATCCCAGAAGAATATAAATTAGAGAGAAAATCTGCAAAGCTTTCCTTTTCATCTCTAATGTTTGGGCCGCGCTGTTCCCTGCAGGACAATTTCCAGTTATTTTCTCTTCTGGTTTGAGAGATCTCCTGGGATGATTTGTTCACCGTTTCCCTTGGGAAACTTTGCAGCAGCATATCAGCTCTTGCTGCTAAAATTTCATTTTATAGTTCCTCTTAGATGGTCCTGTTCTAAATATTCCTCCCATGACTCCCGCCACCTAGCTACTGTCCCTCCGTGGCATTCTGTGTCGTCTGTGTTGAAGTGTGTTAGATAATTCTAGCCATAAATCATTTTTGCCTCCCCTCTGAATCCTCACTTAACCAGACCATAAATATTTAATTCATTTAATCTTCCTTCATACCCCTCCAGAAGCTTAATCATGTTTATTTTTCTACCTGAACTCCCTCTAGTTTGTTTATATCATTCTGGTAATCAAGGGCCCTGAATTTAATGTGCTCTTCTAAGTAAGCTTTTCCAAGTCATGTATTAGAAAATATAGACTGAGCATAGTATTTACCTTATTGTACAGTCATTCATTAGGCACACATTTTGCTTCTCAAAATTTGTGTTCTTGTTTTTCGGGTAGGACTCCCACTGCCTAACAAAATCATTGAGGTATTATAAAGATCGAATAAGATCACAAATTTTGCTCAAGGTAATACTTACTGAACATTTACTATAGGTTACAAAGAAACCCATAATTAAATGAAAGGTTAAATGTGTCTCTGCCCTCCAAGGGTTTATCAACAAGATAGGGTGACGGGCACAGACATAACTAAATAGGTTACAAAGCAGAAGGATGTACGCATTAAAAAAAAAAGAAATGCAAATGAAGTGGGATAGACTCTGAAAAGTCTCAACTACCATGTTTATTCATTATATCATTAATATATTAATACTACCGAGATGGGGCAACAGAGCCAATTCATTCATCCTTGTATTGTTAGACTGACTGACCAAAATGAAACAAAAACCCAAAGAAGGGCATTTAAATAGTTGTCACTCTTGTTTAAACCAAGCTCAGATTTGGCAAGAAAGAGGATATTGAGTTTTACCTGGCAGCCTGTTGCTATAAATATATCCCCAGACTTCCTTGACCCTTTCTTTCCTTATTTATTGAGTGTGTGGCAAGTATTGTGCTAAAAGGGTAATAGAACTTTCAACAGAGTTGGGTGAAAATATGAGATGGGAGAATGGCATTGAAACATGTAAACTATCATGTAAGAAACGAATCGCCAGTCGATGTCCGATACAGGATGCAGGATGCTTGGGACTGGTGTAGGAGAGGACCCAGAGAGATGGTATGGGGTGGGAGATGGGAGGGGACTCATGTTTGGGAACGCATGTACACTCGTGGGAATTAATGTCAATGTTTGGCAAAACCAATACAGTAATGTAAACCGAAGTTAGAATAAAGATTAAAAAAAAAAAAGAAAATACTAAGTAATTACATCTGTTAATAAATCCATCATTTTGAATGAGATAAGGCTTTGAAAGAAAGAGAGTATTACAGGAGAGTGACTCAGCAAATCAGAGAAGGCTTCCCTAAGAAAGTTGTGGCTGGTACCTGGAGAATAAGTGATTTTGGTTAGAGAGGAGTATGAGGAGAGGCAGGGGAGAAGATGCTGGTGAGAAGAGTGAGTGCAAAGGCTGTGTGGTTGATCTTCGGTGGCCTCGGCTTGCAACACCTTGAAGTGGGGCTTGGGTTCCCAGGAAGAGATTGAGGCTGGGTCATGGCAATGAAAGCCCAGATCCTGGCCACTAGACCAGTGGGCAGTGTCAAGGTCCTGGCTTTGCAGAAGAAAATTCCCATAAAGATAGGAAGTACTGAAACAAAGTATAAAGAAGAGGAAGTATAGTACATGTGGATAGACACATGAATGGGCTCAGAGACAGTCACTGAGTCACACCCTCGTGGCAGTTTGAATTACTTTTATGGGGCATTTATTCTGGGTTTCCTTTGGCCAATCATTTTGATTTGCCTGGTTCACACTCCATATTTAGTTTATCTCAGGATCCTTCCATGTGTGCGCATGCACCTCTTAGCCAAGATGAGTTATACTGCAAAGACCTTTGGGTAGAGCATCCCTTAACATCACTCCCCGTTGACCTCCATGGAATCTTTCTCCACGTGTGTGGTCTAGGAGGTCTCTTGACTTCCAGAGTGAGGAATACGTGGCCTGGGAGGGGCCCAGTCTCTTCCCTTAGTTGTCCTGCTTTTCTAATCTTGGAGTTTCAGTCCACAGGAAATCAATCTCCAATTGCTTTACCTTGTGTCGGACAGTGGGGGCAGAGGAGGGGGTCAGGAATCTACCATTTGCTTGAGAGTGGGCAAAAGCATAGTGAATTCAAATATTAGTATAACCAGGGCCAGGATAGCTAAGCACAATAATGGCTTGGCTGAGGCCGTAGGATGCCCTTGGATCCTTCCCTGAAGATGGTTGTTCAGTTTCTCAGTCATGTCCAGCTCTTTGCAGTGCTGTGGACTGCAGTCCACCAAGCTTCCTGCCCCTGATCATCTCCCAGGGCTTGCTCAAGCTTATGTCCTTCAAGTCAATGATGCCATCCAACCATCTCATCCTCTGTCGTCCCCTTCTCCTCTGCACTCAATCTTTCTCAACATCAGGGTCTTTTCCAACAAGTCAGTTCTTCACCTCAGGTGACCAAAGTATTGGAGCTTCAGCCTCAACATCAGTTCTTCCAATGAATATTGAGGGTTGATTTCCTTTAGGATTAACTGGTTTGATCTCCCTGTAGTCCAGGGGACTCTCAAGAGTCTTCTCCAACACCACAGTTCAAAAGCATCAATTCTTTGGTGTGCAGCCTTCCTTATGGTCCAACTCTCACATCCGTATATGTCTACTAGAAAAACCATAGCTTTGAGTATATGGACCTTTGTCAGCAAAGTAATGTCTCTGGTTGAAGATAGTAGCTAATAAATATTGGTTGAATGACTTGAAATGAATTCACAGCAAAGGTCTTTTTCTAGCCTCAGCACAATCATTTAAAAGTTTAAGCATATTACCTGGGTAAGCCTGGCCCTGATTTTCTTATTAGCTATCAGATGTGAATTTAAGAACCTGCTTATCCTGTATGTTTAGAAATACCTTTTGAAGTTGTGTGGACACACTGTAAGGGAAGAAAAAACTGTAACAAGTCCAAAGAGCTAGCTAAGTGATTGTTAATAAGCATGTCAACAGGCTACTTCCACTTTGAAAGCTATCACTGAGCAGAGAGAAACAGAGCTTCACCTTTTCTATTCAAGTAAGATTGGTGTGGGGACATTTCTTTTTCCTGTGGCTTCGTTTGAAATGGGAGTCTGATAATGCTAGGTGAATTTAAAAAAAAAGCCATTTGGGAACGCATGTACACCCGTGGTGGATTCATGTCAATGTATGGCAAAACCAATATAGTATTGTAAAGTAAAATAAAGTAAAAATAAAAATTAAAAAAAATAAATAAATAAAAATGAAAATGAAAAAAAAGCCAAACCTAACAGTTAAAAATCTCTGCAGATATGTTCTCCATATGTTCCTGTTATATACATTTTCTCTCTGTTACTGGTTTCTTAAAAAAAAAAAAAAGTGGATGAGTGTTCTCTTAGCTTTAAGTTTCGGCTCATTGAGAAGTCATGGAGCTCACAACATCTCCTCCACTGCTTCCAAGTTATAGGCCATTGCACAATTCTGTGGTGTCTGGTCATGATGAGAGAAGTGTGGCACAGCTTGCAGGGAGGAATGCCTTTCAGCAAGCGGGCTTGACCTTGAGTTCTCCATCTGCAAAATGGAGACAAAATTGACTTTTCTTTCCTATCTCTAAACTGGAGATAGATGCACTCCAAGTGTTAGATAAACCATATCCATTCCAATGCCTGACACTTAAGTGTTCTCTAAATGCTAACCATGTTTAGTATTATCCTAATAGGAGCTAGATTTATACTGTAAGAGCCTACAAAGCAAATTTCACAAGCGTGGGTACGCTGCTCTAGAACCCTCCTCATTTCCGTTGTTGCAGTCGATTTTAAAGACTTAGGAATAAAATAAGATGTCAGACTCTAACAGCAGTTTTGAAACAAAGCATGTACTTTGTTTAGTGAGTCATGGTTTTGTGGGCCGTGGTCCAGGCCTTTGCTAGATGCACAGGCTAACAGATTCAGCTACGTTAGAGCTGACGCAGTACACTGTTGATCAAACTTGAGACTCTATGACATCCTCCTGTGGATCCTTCATCCAAATCAACCTCCTCCATTAACTCCTCTTTGGTTAGCCACATCCTTTTCCTGCAGACCCACTGATTCCAGCATCTGCTCAGCATGAGAGCCTGGAAGCTAGTGCGTGCTTGGTCAGTGTTCAGCGCCAGGTATAATTTGTCCTGAGAATCTTCTCTCTGGAGGAGGAATTCTCACCTTGGTTGGGTGTTAATGCCCAGCTCTATCCTGTGCAAATTAATTTAGAATCTCTGAGATGAGGCCCAGCACATGTAGTTATTAAACCTCCATAGACTGTCCCAAAGTGCAGCCAAGTTCGAGAACCAGTGTCCTAGGCCCTTGCCATTCAAACTGTGGTCCAAGGACCAGCAGTGTTTGCATCTCCTGGGATCTTTTTAGGAAATCAGAAAGTGAGTCCAGACCCAGACTTACTGAATGAGAATCCCAGGGAACTGAGAAACACTGTCCCCAGAAGCAAAACCCATGGACAGAAGTGACCCCGGGCTCCATTTCTTTGTAGAAGTGCAGTCAGTGGAAAGAGACTCCATCCATACTCACTTAGTCTTAGCCTGAAGCCTCTTTGGAGAGCTTTACCTTTAGGAGCTGGTCTTACAGTAGCGAAAGGTGCCAACATCTAAGAGTCTTCTGGTGTGTAGTTTAGTAACTAATGTATTTCTTGCAGGCCTTGACATGTTTCATCTTCCTTGAGATTAAAGGCCTTTGAAAATGCTCTGAAAATGCTCTTTGGGTGTTCCATCTGTCTTTCCCCTACTTATCAATGGTCAAAGTCAGGAGGCACATTTTAAAAGGGTCTATGGGTTTTCACTCCATAGTTTCTCCTCCCTCCGTGCCCTTGCAGCCTTAAAATCTCTCAGAGGCAGGCACTTGAAAAGGACCCTGGGGCCCCAGGGCCCCACCCTCCCTCCTCTGCCTCCCTCTCAGGTCTGATGCTAAAAGTTCACTCGTGCTCAAAGTCAGACCCTGACCGCAACCACACGCTGACTCTTGCCTTTTGATGGGGGGCCTTCAGGGAATGAAACAGACTGAATGCTCCTTTGCCTGGGCTTCTGTGGCAGGGGAGAAGGAGTGTAACTGAGATTTCTGAAAAAGAGTAAAGTTTCACAGACAGAAAGCTCAGTGCAAGGTTTTGAAGCTTCTGCTCTGCACGGCCTGGTGGAAAGGGGAGCATTACCTGGCATGTTGCACATCAGACTGTACAAGAGGAGAAGGTGGGGACTCGCTGTGCAGCCCCGGTCCATCTGAATGAAAATCACTAGCGTTCCTCCTGGTGGGAGAAGTGTTCTTCTTCGCCCATGAGCTGTAGGTCCTTTTCAGGTCCCGGGAGAGAATGAGTAGGGCTTTTGTGAGAGGTTATATAAGGCTGCTGGGTTGTTTTAAATTTTTTTCCCCCCTGTAGAGTAAAATTCTATTTAAAGAGAGGTGAAACCGCCTCTCAGGGGAAAAAATGCATTTCATAGCCTATAGCTTTGGAGAGATAATTTAATCAGTCTTCAGGGAAGAATTAAAGGAGGAGAGGGAGAACAAGCTCGTAGGCAGGGGGAGTGGGACATAAAGAGCGGTTAGGCCTGCGGGAGAGCTCGATGGCCTGGTCCTCACACCGTAGCATTTAGGGGGCCACCTGTTGGTAATCTTTGCCCAGGACTGAGAAGTTTTCCAGGAAGCAGGACTTTGAGTGTGAAGAGTAGGACAGCCCCAGGTAAACTGGAGTGGTGGGTCACCCTAAATTAGGTGGGGTGGGAATGGAAATGGCGAAAATTCTCGTGGATTTTCAGGAGTGTCATGGTACTTTGAACAACATACTGTTACCCAGATGGAAGAATAATTGGGCGGAGGTATCAAGGCCTATTAAGAAAGGTTGTTCCAACAGAGAAGTTGGTGCCCATTTGCTGGCTGGCAAATAACTTGGCCCTTATCATAAAATTTGATGTTCAAAATTGATTTTTTTTGATAACTACTTGGCCCCCAAAACTAAGAAACAGCTTGTTTTCAATATCAAGATATATTGGATGTGGTAGGATAATTTATTGAAGAAGCATGCCTAATACTTTTCTGTTTCATTGTGCCTCGTATAATGCTGGGGGCATATTGATTATTTAATAAATATTCATTAACTAATTGATTTCCTTGTAATGGTTATTCTCAAGTTTGCAGACTCTGAGGTTACTCTTATGCACAAGTCAAAGTTTACTTAAGGATATGTTGCATTTCGTATGAGTACTCAACTTTTTCTAGAGAAGTTTATTTTATTCTCCGTTTCCCTCTACCCTCCTTTTTGCTTGATTTTTTTTTTCTTTATGTGACACTCTTACTAATTTTACTGGCAACATTCCAGACCTCTTGGGGAAAGTTCAAATTCAAGTAAGTCCTGTAAATCAGTTCAGTTCAGTCACTCAGTCATGTCCCAACTGTTTGTGACCCCATGAATCGCAGCACGCCAGGCCTCCCTGTTCATCACCAACTCCCGGAGGCCACCCAAACTCATGTCCATTGAGTCAGTAATGCCATCCAGCCATCTCATCCTCTGTTGACCCCTTCTTCTCCTGCCCCCAATCCCTCCCAGCATCAGAGTCTTTTCCAATGAGTCAACTCTTTGCATGAGGTGGCCAAAGTATTGGAGTTGAAGCTTCAGCATCAGTCCTTCCAATGAACACCCTGGACTGATCTCTTTTAGGATGGACTGGTTGGATCTCCTTGTAGTCCAAGGGAGTCTCAAGAGTCTTCTCCAACACCACAGTTCAAAAGCATCAGTTCTTCGGCGCTCAGCTTTCTTCACAGTCCAACTCTCGCATCCATACATGACCACTGGAAAAACCATAGCCTTGACTAGAAGGACCTTGTTGGCAAAGTAATGTCTCTGCTTTTGAATATACTATCTAGGTTGGTCATAACTTTCCTTCCAAGGAGTAAGTGTCTTTTAATTTCATGGCTGCAATCACCATCTGCAGTGATTTTGGAGCCCCCCAAAATAACGTCTGACACTGTTTCCACTGTTTCCCCATCTACTTCCCATGAAGTGATGGGACCAGATGCCATGATCTTCGTTTTCTGAATGTTGAGCTTTAAGCCAACTTTTTCCACTCTCCTCTTTCACTTTCATCAAGAGGCTTTTTAGTTCCTCTTCACTTTCTGCCATAAGGGTGGTGTCATCTGCATATCTGAGGTGACATATTTCTCCCAGCCATCTTGATTCCAGCTTGTGTTTCTTCCAGTCCAGCATTTCTCATGATGTCCTCTGCATAGAAGTTAAATAAGCAGGGTGACAATATACAGCCTTGACGTACTCCTTTTCCTATTTGGAACCAGTCTGTTGTTCCATGTCCAGTTCTAACTGTTGCTTTCTGAGCTGCATATTCCCATCTCTTTCAGAATTTTCCACAGTTTGTTGTGATCCACACAGTCAAAGGCTTTGGCATAGTCAATAAAGCAGAAATAGATGTTTTTCTGGAACTCTCTTGCTTTTTCGATGATCCAGCGGATGTTGGCAATTTGATCTCTGCTTCCTCTGCCTTTTGTAAAACCAGCTTGAACATCTGAAGTTCGTGGTTCACGTATTGCTGAAGTCTGGCTTGGAGAATTTTGAGCATTACTTTCCTAGCATGTGAGATGAGTGCATTTGTAAATACTAAAATGCAAATGTGTGAAGTCTATAGAATTTGCTGTCTCTTTAAGCCTTGTTACTAATGCATCTAGGGCATTCATCAATTCATAGGTATGAAAATGGAATAAGATAAAATAGGTGTATAATTACTTCCTACATAATAATCTCAGGGATAGACTCTGTGTTTTCCTTAGGAGAAGTATTCCTGAGGACTGGGGTGAGTCAAAGAATTAAAGTGCTATTTTTGTAGAAGTCAGTGGAAGCCAAGACCAGATGATGGATCCAGGAAGGGCGCAGGATGGCAAGGTCGGTCCTCCACGTGCTGCAGTGCCGTCAGTCAAGCAGGAAAGGCCCTCAGCGGTTGTTTGAGGCAACTGACTCCTTGTCCTAATGATGATACAGAGTTTCAGAGATGTTAACTGAGCTCTCAAACCATGAATTTAAGAATGAGTGTCACGAAGCATTCATGCACACATGGAATTAAATCTTGACTCTGTTGTGATTTAACTTTGTGACCCTCATTGTGATTCCCCGGGTCCTCATCCCTAAAACTGAGAAAACCACAGCTGAATGTATGTTAATTAAACAAGAATTGCATTAAAGCATTATGGCAGTCCTTGGTACATAATAAGCACTAAGCTGCTTCTGTTTTTATCTTTTCATTAAACAAATGTTTACTGAGATCATGTTTCAGATATCGTATTTGTTGACCCTCAAGTTAGATGTAAAAAGCGTCATACATGCTTCTGCTATTATCATAGAGTGAATAAAACACTTGGGGAAATAAAACCTAGGCAGCTGAAATATGAAAAAAAAAGCCAATCAGAGCTATAAGATGATATATTATTAAGAACCAAAATGAGTGAGAAGTGCAGATAGAGAAGAGGAAGTGAGGGAAATGCTGTCAGAAGGGCTTCATGAATAGGGAGGGATTGAGTCTGGTGGGCAGGATGTTTGGGGAGAGAATTTTCCTGTGTGGACGTTTCTCTCCATGTCCAAGCTCTGGAAAACAAGAGGACAGATGGTAAACACTTCACTGCCAAGAGTCGTCCACCCCGACCATGGCCACCACTTCCCATCTCCAGCAGTGGCTTCCCTGTTCTCTAGCCTCTTCCCAAGCAGATCTGGGGGAGCCAAGGAGAAAAGGGAGAGAGGAATGGCAGGGTCCCCTGAGAAGTAGCCTTGGCAGCACGGATAATTCAGAATGAAGAGGTCTTATCTGCAAGCCTTTTCCTGATCATTTTAGGGAGATCTCAGAAAGACAGATTGCCCCAGAGATGCCATCATGCACCTCATTTTGAACTCTGAGATCTAGTAGCTGACGAAGCTAATTTAGGCACCTGCATCGCTGGAATAAATCTGTGCTGAAAATTAATGTTTCCATCTTCCTCTTTTCAGGAGAGCTTCAAAACACATAGAAAACTTTGGTCCAGGATGCCAAAATCCTTTATTAATAATGTATGAAGGGTGTTAGCTAGCCCATAAAAGATTTTCTGTACATTTTACAGCCAAAGGGCATATAGCCCAGCACAGAATTTTCAGCTTTAATAGCTCTTTCTCTGTTCTTTCTTCCAAAATACTCAGTTATGTAAGGTTATGATAGTTAATAATTGATGAATCATGATGATGATGTTGCTTTATGTTCATCTGATATTTTATATTTTCCAAATTTGTATTATCTAAATTCCTCTCCTCATACATCTAAAATTTGGGCAAAAGAGCTAATCCTTCTTCCATGTTTTGTGAATGAGGTTATATGAAGATTGGTGGTCCATTACTTGTTTAAGATCATTTAGTCATTACTCGTCCTGTGGAAAAAAATCCACATTTTCTAACTTACAATCCAGATACTCAGTAGTTATATCTGACACCTATTAAAAGCAAGGGCCAAATACTAACAAAATGAAACAAAAATACAAGGGCAGACCTCTGGTTTTGTTGTCCAAAAGTACACATACTTAAAAAATGACATCTAGTGTACAAACCTGAGGAGAAGGCAATGGCACCCACTCCAGTACTCTTGCCTGGAAAACTCCATGGACGGAGGAGCCTGGTAGGCTGCGGTCCATGGGGTCACTAAGAGTCGGACACGACTGAGCGACTTCACTTTCACTTTTCAGTTTCATGCATTGGAGAAGGAAATGGCAACCCACTCCAGTATTCTTGCCTGGAGAATCCCAGAGACAGGGAAGCCTGGTGGGCTGCCGTCTATGGGGTCGCACAGAGTCGGACATGACTGAAGCGACTTAGCAGTACAAACCTGAGTTTCTAATAGTGTTTTCCAGCAAAAGAAATAAGTGTTCCTTGGAGAAATGACTGATTCTAAGACTTAGGCTGGAAATATGTAAGATAAGCCTGGAGCTTTTTTCAGTGCCAGAAAGTTCTTTTTTAAAAAAAGAAAAGAAAATGAAAAACGTCTGTTGATGGAGAATGTCAAAGGGACACAAGGGCTAATGGAAGGTAGTCAATGTCCAACACTGGAACAATTTGAATAACACAATAAATTGAGTAGTTTTGAATTATAAGTCAAAATGTAAAGTACATATCCATGGGTCTGCTGCTACTGCTGCTAAGTCGCTTCAGTCGTGTCCGACTCTTTGCGACCCCATAGATGGCAGCCTACCGGGCTCCCCTATCCCTGGGATTCTCTAGGCAAGAATACTGGAGTGGGTTGCCATTTCCTTCTCCAATCCATGGGTCTATATGACTATAAATAAATTACTAAATAAATACATGGACAAGAGGAGACAAATCTCTTATGCAGAAGAGTTCTGAATATTTTATATATAGATAACCCACCCTCAGAGAAATGGTGTGAATCCCTCTTCTTCGCAGTATAAGCTGTGCACAGTGACTTCCTTTCAAAGATCAAAGGATGCAAGGGGGAAGGGGAAAGTAACTTTAAAGGGGGGACTTAACAGGCGATCAGGGTCATCATCATCAATGACAAACCATGGTGAGAATGTGTTTCCCCAGAGGGTGTGGTGACAAACACTCTTCACTTCCGTGAGCTTGCTTTCCCAAACCCAGTATAAACATGGTTAGACAAACCCCAATTTAGGAACATTCTGCAGCATCCTTAACCAGTCCTCCTCAAACTATCAAGATCATTAAAATGACAATTTGAGGAACTGTTGGGGCCAAAACAAGGGTATGGAGACCTGATGATGAAATGCAATATTCTGTCCTTTGTGGGATCTTGGAACAGAAAAAGGACTTTAGGTAAAAACTGAAGAAATCCGAATGATGTCTCAATTCTGGTTAATAATAATACATCAGTAGTGACTCATTCGTTTTAGTAAATGTGCCATATAATACTGGGTTGGCAAAACAGTTCATTTGAGGTTTTCTGTAACATCGTTCAGAAAACCCTGAATGAACTTTTTGGCCAACTGCATATGTTACTACTGATAAGGGAAGCTTGGTATGGAAAATACAGCAACTTTCTGTACTATCTTCAGAATTTTTCTGTAAATCTAAAGCAGTTCTAAAATTGCTTTAAAAAGAATCCTATTGTGTCAACGTGGAATACCCAGCAGAGTACTTAATCCCAGTACTCATGTCGTCCTCTGAAACAAAGATGATAGTTTCATTCTTATGTGGTTATTCTGAGATTATAGGTGATGCTTCTATGACCCTTATTATCCCTACAGGTTTGTGCATATTTTAAAATGCAAATCACTAGGCTCTACATGGCACCATCTGAATTAGACTCCTGAACAGACAGGGGAGACTAGAAAATAGCGTTCTTATCACACATTCCAGGTGATACTAATGCACACAGAACTTTGAAAGCTACTGTATTTTGCTGTACCTTCTCTTTAAAAATTAACCATGGTAGCTCTCTATTTACTAACCCAGTCTTTGGGCTCAGGGTATGATTTTGAGTCAGGTGTACTAGAACTTTCTAAATGGGAGAAGATACCCCACCTGCCTGTGGTTTAGTTTCCTCATCTGTAAAGTCAGAGAATACCACCTAATTTGGAGAGTGTTTATGGCAGTATTTGAGAAAATGCATGTAAATTATTCAGCATATTCCATGACATGCGGTAAGTAAAAGGTTACTAGCAAGTCTTTTGGAGAAGGCGATGGCCTCCCACTCCAGGACTCGTGCCTGGAAAATCCCATGGACAGAGGAGCCTGGTGGGCTGCAGTCCATGGGGTCGTGAAGAGTCGGACACGACTGAGCGGCTTCACTTTCACTTTTCACTTTCATGCACTGGAGAAGGAAACGGCAACCCACTCCAGTGTTCTTCCTGGAGAATCCCAGGGACGGGGGAGCCTGGTGGGCTGCCGTCTATGGGGCCGCACAGAGTCGCACACGACTGAAGCAACACAGCAGCAGCAGCAAGTCTATACTAAGTTATGTGAGTCTGGATTAAGTAAGTGTACGTAATCTAGATCATACCTCACTGTAACTGATGCTCCCCACTCTGTAAAACAGGCCTTCTGCCGTATGCACTGTATTTTTAGAAGTGCACTGGGAGGAGCGTCATCAGTGAGTCGGCCTGCTGTGCTCCACCGTGCATCTGACCGTTGGGTGCGCCTGCTGGACTTCTCTGTGTCTTGCTGTGTTTTCCGTCTCCTGCCGGGCATCCTGCCTCCTCTCTCCAGTGGCTGCTGTGCTTTGTGTAAAGCCCTCTGAGCTCCAGAGCCTTTCTGAGAGTCATGTGTGGCGTCAGAGTATCTCTGCAGTCTCCTGTTCTCTGTTAAACTTGATCAAGCTGCTTGAGCCTTTTGTTTCACAAAACCATTTCAGACAATAATTCTTCTAACGTAACTTTTCTCTACATATGATTCAGCTTGGATTGAAGGGCTGATTTGGGGACAGAGGTCCCATGTCTTATCTCCCTGTAGGTTTAGCCTTTCTGTCTCCAGGATACCAGTGGAACTTCTTCTTCGAGTGGTATTTAAATCTCCGCTATAAGTGAGCTACTGCAAAAAAATGTCTGCACTTTCAGATGATTATACCATGCATAGTCTCAATGAGGCTGAGACATGTATCAAGTGCAAAAATGTAGAATAATAATGACTGCTAGTTTTGAGACTCTGTGGTTTAAAGTGATATGACAGGTGTTGTGCATGAAATATTTATTACTCACCTGTTTGTTTATTTAATAAAGGGATAATTTTCATTCTGATCAGTGGTATGCCAGCTAAAAGACTGTTGCTCTGACTCCCTTGCAGCTAGGAATGTACATATGACATAGTTCTGGGGGACTGGTGTAAAATGAAGAGACTTCTTGGAATTTCAGAGAAAGTTTGCTCTCCTGACCTCAGAACCAACCTCTTCCTCTTTGCTGCTTTCTCCTTTCTTTCTGGAAAGTGGCATTGAGGCCTCAAGTCATAGCCATTGTGCATTACTTTACCTGTTACAGACAATGAGAAGGAAATGAGAAGAAATTTGATTTCACGATGACTTTCTTGAGCAGCAATGCCTTCTTGGGACTTGCTCCTTTTAAGATTTCCTGTTAATGTAAGAAAAAGTACTGCTCCTTGGGTTTTTTTTTTTTAAATTTATTGAAGTATTTTTCATTTATTTATTGTTGTTCAATCACTTAGTCATGTCCACCTCTTGGTGTGATCCCCTGGTCTGTAGCCCACCAGATTCCTATGTCCATGGGATTTCCCAGGCAAGAATACTGGAGTAGGTTTCCATTTCCTTCTCCATGGGATCTTCCTGACCCAGGGATCAAACCCATTGTCTTAATTCTGCTAAACAGCAAAGTGATTCAATTATATATATATACATAGCCATATATACATCATATTTATGTGTGTATATTCTTTTTCACATTCTTTTTTCCATCATGCTTTATTATAGGATATTAAATATAGTTCCCTGTGCTATGCAGTTAGGATCATTTGGTTTGAAATCATTGTGATGGGGTTTCCATCCCTTGCAGCCACATTCAGCCCTAACTGCTGTGTATTCCTATATCAAATTATTTACTCTCACACTAAAATAATGAGAGAGGATCTAATAGTATGCCCCTTTATAGGTGGAAAAAGGGAAATGCCATCATCTTAGCTAATTTCCTTATGGCTCCATGGCAGTAAATTGCAGATGTATGATTAAAGTCCTGGCTGTGAAACACACATTCTTGAATTCATGCTGTGATTCTTAGATAAATAGTGCATGCATACTCAGTCTCTCAGTCATGTCCGACTCTTTACAACCCCACAGACTACAGCCCATCAGGCTCCTCTGTCTGGGATTTCCTAGGCAAGAACACTGAAGTGGGCTGCCATGGATTTCCTAGGCAAGAATACTGAAGTGGGCTGCCATTTCCTCCTCAAAGGGCTCTTCTAGACCTTGGGATCAAACCCGTGTCTCCTGCATCTCCGACACCGGCACGTGATTATTTACCACTGAGTCACCCGGGAATCCCAGATAAACAGTAGATGTTATTATCACTATGTTTTTATTTGTATAATACTAATTTCTCCTCTCCAAATGGATGGTATTTTCCTATGAGCCATTTATTATTTAGACTCTTCTAGATTATTGAGTATCTAAATAAAAACTCAATTTTCTGTTAATCGTTTTCAAATGTCACAGTTTTCACTAACAAGGTATAAGACAGCTTCATGCGCTTTAATTTCCTCTGAAAAGAAATGCACTGCCACCTTTATAAAAGACTAACATTCCAAGTACAGCTTTTGAATGCTAATGCCCTACCGTAACAACTCGGCTTAGCTCTGATTTTCACACGTGTTGCAATTTCTCTCCCATTGTAGTGTAAGGGCATCTCACATAGTTTTGATATATCAAATAAATTAGGCCGACAAAGTGCTGTGCTATGTCTTCATTAAAATAGGAGACGGTAATAATGCAACCATGTAGCGTGGTCTTGCAGCCTTTGAATTATGAACATTCAATAGTGTCTCCTTACTTGTGCTTAAGTTGGCATTTGTGAGCAGCATATAATCAATTAATCGATAACCCAATTTTCTGTTAAAGAGATGGTGCATCATTAAAAAAAAAAAACGGGGACGATTATATGATTTTATGAAAAAGAGCCTTGTCAGCAAGGAAACTTGTTTGAAAAAACACTGAAAGCCTTTATTTGGGAATGATGATTTTGCTTAACTAAGCCAAAAGCAAAATTGGATACAAATGTTCAGTTCCTGAACCATTTTATTATTTTGCTGTGGCTAGGAAGAAAAGCATCCATTTGGAATTGCTAGGAAGAATGCATTATTTTCACTCATGATTAGATATGGGTAAGTGGATTCATCTATGAAATGCAGAGTGAAAGTAAACTAATCCTAAAAGTTGAAAATTTAAAACTGATTGATTTTGTTCTGTTTCTTACAAGTGGTGAATAATATACACAGTTGCCCAATTTATCTCATGAAAGGTTACAGCAACACAAAGTATTGCTAATTGCATGACAGTGCTGATGGCCGTGTAGAGATGATAGCCTGGCCCTTGCAAAATTTTATGGGTATTTATATCCTTATCTTTATTATAATTTCTGCCTTAAAAGATATCTATGCTTATTGTGAAAATTCAGCTATTGTGGGAATAGTTGAGTCAGAAAGAGGAAACTTCCTCATAATTCCATCCTTTTGGAATAAATCACTGTTCATTCATTTTGCTTGGTCTTTTATTTTTCTTTTTCTACCTGCCATACAATTACTGTGAAACTTGAGGAAAGTTATGTTTCTTTTTGCCACACATTAAAATATTGAGCTCTGTTAAAATGTTGAAATATAGGTAAGTAGGTAAATCTGAAAACAACAATGAAACAAACCCTCAAACATTTACTTTATCATTCAGAGAATGAAAGACATGATCCAGATGAAAATGATCCCCATAAACAGAGCACCTTCCAACAGACTTAGCTCTTGACCAGTTGCGGCTGTCTTCTTTTTGCACAGAGGAAAAGAATTACCTCCAAGGCCTCGGAAGTGCCCAACTATCCTCTAATACGCTTCTTCTCAGAGTGTGGCCTGTTGGCCCACAGCGTCGGCATCCCATAGGAGCCTGTTAGAAATGCAGAAACTCAGCCTTCATCCCCGACCTGCTGATTCGGAATCTCCTTTTTCACAAAATGCCCCCTGGTGATGTGTGTGCTAGTCAGGGTTCTAGAAGTTCTAATTCTGGCATCCACCCTACTCAGATCGCTACCATGCTCTAAGATCTGTGATTGCTCATGAATTAGCAGTGGCTCTTTCATGTGACTTCCAAATCTGCACAAAGTGGTACTGAATGTTGTACTCATTAATCAGTGTCAAGTGCAGAAAAACTGTCCGAAGGCTGCCTTCCTTCCAGCCTCTCCATTGACATCACCCCGCAAGCTTCCCACTTACTCCTCTAAAGTTCCAATGCACTCAAGCCCACAGTGCCTTGAAGAATTTTGCTTCCTATTCCCCTGTTTATTTTTTTTTTCACTTTTTTACTGATCATGGGCAGCTTGGTGTTAGTCTGCTAATGTATACAAAGGCTCTCTGCAGTGCGACTATGAGCTGCATAAGAAAAAAGACCAAGAATATGTTTTTCTTTATTCCCTCAGATAGTGCTTAAAAAATGATAATGATGATGTAATAGTGAAGAAAGCATGAATGACTGATGCGCTTTCCTGGGAGTGTGTGTGTGTGTGTGCGCACTAAGTTGCTTCATTCCTGTCCAAGTCTTTGCAACCCTTTGGACTGCTGTCCCCCAGGCTCCTCTGTCCATGGGATTCTCCAGGCAAGAATACTGGAGTGGGTTGCCATGCCCTCTTCCAGGGGATCTTCCCAACCTCGGGGTTGAACCTGCCCCTCTTATGTTTCCTGCATTGGCAGGCATGTCTTTACCACTGGTGCCACCTGGGAAGCCCTGGGAATGTACGTGGAAGTAAAGGTAGGTTGGACTTTTCTGCTGTGATCACGATAAACTGTATTATGCCGAAGATCCTGTCAGCTCTCAGCAGGCAAGGAAGCAAAGGCAGTGCTAGTTTCCTTCTTATTTCTCCTCATGGTCATGGTACCAGTAAATCTCCAGTGTCTCTACTTTGTATCGAATAGATCTTCAAATATCAGATTTCTTAACACATAGGCAGTCATTGGCCTCTTCCATGGTGCCTCATCTTTGTCTTGTTGAAAATTAGCATTCCAGGGACCAATCAGAATTAAACTGAAAACATCCAATCTGCATAACTTGATGGTGAAAGATGATGAGAAGTAGGTTGAGAGATGTTAGAAAGAAATCTTACTTCATTAAATTCAACTTCAACAACATATTCTGTGTATCCAAACCTCTGTTCCTTTCTCGTTCACTAAGTTACCATCACTAATCCAGCATTTAAATGGATTAGATTAGTACAAATGTTATCTGGGGCATTATAAATGGAGTGACTTTGAAGGCTAGATCATCCACAGCTTGAGAAATGTGGTTTTCAGTTGGCACTTGGATATCTACTTTTCAAGTGGTCTTGAAGCTTTTTCCTGTAGTGAAATCTATGGGCAACATGAGGTTAACAAAATTGTATCTCTGGTTTGTTGGGGACATATTGGGGAGGAGGGGAAATTATATCTCACCTTCTGTCATCCCACTGACTTGCCCTGTAAAGATGATGAATATCAAGGAGTAAAACTCGAAGGCACTGGATTTTCTTTTTAATGAATCAAAGCTGAGCTTCCTATAAATAATGCATTTTGGGGTATTTTTCACGGACTTGTCCACCTTCTAGAAGTTTCAGGCCTTGAATTCCTCTAAGTTTGTGATGTGTGGTGTGACTATTCTGTGACCGCATTGCCTTCTTTCCGTGAACAATGTAATTAAACTCTTGATTGAATGAAGAAACATGCCCTTGGCTGTGTATGGCATTTTGATTTTGAAAGCCTTCTCCTGGCTGAAGCAAATCACTTTCGGACTGGAAAGGTCAAGTGGCATCTCAAAAGCTGGTACCATTAGACTCAGCCTCGGAGTAGCTTTTCCCAGGGGTGGTCACCCTATTTGTAAAAGCCTGGCCATTCCTGAGAATGAGTGAATGATGGTGATTCATTGTGTTAAGTCCATTTATCCGATCACTTCCGATTCCTGTGGATCCCCGTTTGGTGGTCATCTCTCCTACCAGGAGCTGGCAAGTCATTGACCTTGATCAATGGGTAATTTCTTTCTTGAATCTGTGCCAAGATCTCACATATCATATCTCTGTACACCCTCATTTAAAGCACTGGCTGGTTATCTCATTAAAAATATTATTAAGGGCACTGGTAGAAGGTTCCAATTTACACTGAGTAAGCTTCCATAGATTCCTCAGATGGGGGTGAGGGAGAGGACATTTGAACTTCACTGTGATTTTAGTCCTCAGTCTTCCTATTTCCTCTAACCGTCTAACAATCTATGGTTGAAATGGACTGCAAGGAGATCCAACCAGCCCATTCTGAAGGAGATCAGCCCTGGCATTTCTTTGGAAGCAATGATGCTAAAGCTGAAACTCCAGTACTTTGGCCACCTCATGCAAAGAGTTGACTCATTGGAAAAGGCTCTGATGCTGGGAGGGATTGGGGGCAGGAGGAGAAGGGGACGACAGAGGATGAGATGGCTGGATGGCATCACTGAGAGTTGGTGATGGACAGGGAGGCCTGGCGTGCTGTGTGTGATTCATGGGGTTGCAGAGTTGGACACGACTGAACGACTGAACTGAACTGAACTGACCCCGCAAACTAAGAGCATTAGAACCTAAAAGGAAAATGGAATTTCATAATTTTTTTCAAAATTTGTGGGAGAAAAGCTGAGTCTTCCCTTGAGATCCCTGGTGTGGCCACGTTGGGAAGTAGAAACAGAATCTAACCAAATTTTTCTTGGTCTGTTTAGCTCCCTATATTAAAAAGGAGCATTGACTTGCCTAGGTTCCTTTTTGGATGCTTCTCTGGGATTTCCTTTGCTGGTTTATGGTCCAATAGGAGACTCAGAGCTCATCATAAAGTCTGCATTCAGACCAGGTTCTGCTCAGACTGATTAATGGAATTATGTAATCAATTGCTTCTGTTTCTATTTCTAGGCCTCCTATATTTTGAGATGAGAACATAGAAGTGGCAATCAGGTTCACAAGGGCACCCTTTAGAGTCCCTCATTTCTCCTTTCTCTTAGATGGCACAACTCATAAAGAATACAGCACATTTTCATTCCTTGAAAGATTCTTGGCACCTTTTTTTTAGATACAAAAACTCCCTTGACCATTCAAGCAGTGTCTTCTTTGACTCAGAATAATGTATCACCAGGAACATTTGCAAGAAAAGATGCAATTCAAAGGAAGTTCTAGAGCAAAGGATGTGGTGGCCCTTGAAGAATGCCATGGGGCAAAAGAAGGAAGATTAGGTTCTACCAGTGGAAAAACAAATTATTTAAATTATTTAGTGTTCAGCCATCAGGCACCAATATGGGTGTTCAGATTTCTAAAAATTAAAATTTTTTTTCACTGGTAAATATTTACTGCCCAGGACCTTCCAAAATGTCCTGTCCCCTCTGTTCTGATTGGCCAGTCAATTCCCAGAAAGTCTTGCTTCTAAAATACTAGGATTAGCTTTTTCCCCAATCACTTTGGAAAGCCAGATGAACCTTCACCAGCCCCTGGGTCCCCTTGGTACCCTCCAGCCTGCCAGCTAGACTGCCCAGCATGGCTCCCTGTGTGCTGACCTTGCAGGAGCGCTGGGCTCCTCGAAATTGTGACACCCACATAGGCTGGATTTTCCTGAATGGCTGTTGCATGGATGTCAGTGAGAGCTTCAGCTCTGACAGCAGATGAGGCCAGTTGGAGGGCTGAGTCTCAGCTGTGCTTTTGGTTAATTTTTTGATACTATGCATCCTTTGACTTAATTACCTTTGTTCTGTGGATACAGTCTTGACTGATCTTGTGACCTTAGGGGTGTTCATAGAATAAGCTACATTACACACAGTGATGTCTATAATGGCTTTTTAAAACACTTATTATTTTTATCTCTTTTGCCAGTGAAACAGTGTTCAGTGAATAAAGCTTTAAAAAAGATGAATGGGAAAAAATATAAATCACTCATGACTCAGAGACTTATTGTAGGCATTTTGGTATTTTATATATGTATGAAAAATAAATGAATAATCTCATATATACTTGTATAGCTTTTAAAGTATTTAATGATCTATTGTGAACACAGTTTCAAGATTTGTAGGAGTTGAGTGGGAACTTTAAAGTCAACTAGTTTATCCTGGCCAAGGGGAAAAAAAAAAATCCCTTTACATGACATCCTTCTTAAATATTTTCCAGCTTTCCCCTTGGTATCTAAAATGACATGGGCCCATGGCTTATTATTTCTGTCCCTTCACCTTTAGATCATTAACTATTCTGGAAAGTTCTATTTTACTCTTGATCTAAAATCTTCTTTTCCATTCTTTACCCATAGATTTTGGTTTTTCCCTTCTTAGCATACACAAAGGGGTGGAAGGGGCACAGAATTATAAGCAAAGAGTATGACTTTGTTGTAGTAAAGCATTATTTACTGAAATAGTCCTGATTTAGCCTGTGGGGCTTAGTTTGCTGACTGCTCTTCAAGGCTCTCGATCTCTCAGTCTCAGGCAATAATGTGGAACTTAAGGTATCACTTCTTTGAGTAGCTCTGCTTGGAAAAGAGCTACTTACAAACCTTTGCATGGCTTACATTTTGTACACAATCACACCTTTTGTGTGTCCATAATTTGTGGCTGTGTGGGGGCAGAAGGGAGAGATTTTGCTGTGATTAATCTGCATTTGACTTGCGGTTTTTCCACCTCTTAAACTTTTCGTTACCATATTGCTGTTAATGGTAAGGTAATGGGTTCTCCTTCTTGAAGGGTACCTGGGAGATATCTCTCATCTCATCCCCTCAGGAGGCATATCCTGTATCCCTGTTGCCATGTGGTCCTGTCATTCACTCGTCTCTTCTGAGCAGAGCCAATCGGCTTTTTTCCTGGCTCCGTATTCGCGGTATTGGCTCCGTCTTGGGCTGGCTTAGCAAATCCAGAGCCTAGGTCTGGCTGCTTCCCCCGACTCACAGGAGCCCTCTCTAGTGACCATGGATCAGGTATGGCGAACCTGAGGCCCTCTGAATCCAAACCTGTGAGAAGTTTGCACTGAGGGAAAGAACTGATGTTGGCTGTCCATAGAAGAGCGGGGTGTGATGGTGTAACGTGGGCACTAAAGCCCTAAGCCCTGTGAGGAGGCCCTCCCTGCTGCTCGGAGCCCCAGAGGTGTTGATCAGACAGGCTTTGTTCCTGCCTCCCTTCCCTTTGGAGAGGTTGTTACCGTCCAGATGGTGGACATCTGTGAACTTGCTAATAAGTGAACGGGCTGTGGCAGTTCAGGCAACTTTGCGGTTCCCAGACCGTTTTTACTCTGAAAGCCCCTGCTGTTTGAGGTTGAGTTTAATCTGCTCCTGACTGGAGGCGGAGAAAAGGAATCTATGACAACTTATGATGCTGCACCCTCTGTGGCTAGTTTAAAATATATGTGCATTATATATATATAATGTACATATATTTTATTTAAATATGTTCTGTGTGCGTGCATGCTAGTCACTCGGTCGTGTCCAACTCTTTGCAACTCCATGGACTGTGGCCTGCCGGGTTCCTCTGTCTGTGGGATTTTTCTAGGCAAGAACACTGGAGTGGGTTGCCATTTCCTCCTCCAGGGGTCTTCCCAGCTCAGGGATTGGATCTTCATCTCCTGCATTGGCAGGTGAAGTCTTTACCACTCAGCCACCTGGGAATCCCATAAATATGTTGTGTATCATATATAAAGGATATATACAAATATATACCTTGAAGGAGTAGTCATGAGGTACAATCTATTTTGTTTCGAAAATCATGTGTCTTGAATTGTTTGTCCCTATTGTTCTGTTCTGTGTGGACATGCCTTTTATACTATAGGGCCCATGTTTTATTACACTCCCTTTCGCATGGGTTAGTCATAGTTTTGGGGGCTGGAGGCCTTGGGACATATGGATAGAGGGGAAGGAGACAAAATGACTTTTGATCTCGAAGCCCTTCCTTCTGTGCTCTCCACCCTGAGAAAAATGGACAGTTTTAGCCTGTCTGTCTTTAGTTCTCTGTGTGTCATTTTGTAGGAAATGTTGTTCTGTGGCCCTTCAGTGCCTCACAAGAAGACTGAGAGAGAGTGCTATATTATCTAGTCAGAGTCTCTGAAACTTACATGTGGCCTCTGGCCAGTGTTGGCATATAACTTCTTTCCACTGTTTCGGATGTGGTGGATTGGGTTGCTGAAGAATATCTAACCACTGTGTTGTGCATCTGAAACAAATATAATGTTGCAAGTCAGCCATACTTCGATTGAAAAAAAAGGAATTAACCCCAAAGTCCTAATTCATCCCTCCACACCATGTTCTCCACCCAATATTCTGT
Organism: Redunca redunca; assembly: GCA_006410935.1. Classification (NCBI taxonomy): domain Eukaryota; kingdom Metazoa; phylum Chordata; class Mammalia; order Artiodactyla; family Bovidae; genus Redunca; species Redunca redunca. Next base: position 180,932 of record SJYQ01004457.1, read on the forward strand.
AACAACCTATAAAGTAAAAGAGTTTGGAAGAGAATGGATATACATATGACTGAATCACTTACTGTTCACCTGAAACTAACACAAGATTGTAAATCAACTATAATCCAATAAAATTTAAAAAGAATTAGACCACTTGTAAAGTGAGGAGGGTCTTTCTCTACTATTTCCACTTTTTTATTCTTTGGAAGTTGGAGTAGAAGAAAAGCTGTAGTCTGATTCAGAATCCAGATGCCTCCCCAGACTTGTACATTGTGTTGCAGACCCTGTAACCTACAAAAAGATGACACTGTTAGTTCTGCTCCTATTGAAAGGTGGACGAGAGAGGCAGGTAAAATAGTATTTGGAAAGTGCCCAGACAAGTGAACACTGTCATTCAGATGCAAGTTAATTATTGTTGTCATTGTTGATGGACTTTCTTGGTGACTCAGATGGTAAAGAATCTGCCTCCAGTTCAGGAGACCTAGATTCGATCCCTTGGTTGGGACGATCCCCTGGAAAAGGGAATGGCTACCCACTCCAGTATTGTTGCCTGGAAAATCCCATGGACAGAGGAGCCTGGCGGGCTACAGTCTGTGGGTTGCAAAACTGTCCTGGTGCAAAGAATCTGGTTCAAGACCCAGTTCTAAATGTATTTTTGACTGTTGGTTTGTCATCATTGAGGTTGAGAATGACAAGTCTTTCCCTTAAGGTTACAAAGGCCATTCACGCAATTTCTTGGCATGGAAAACTGAGATGGAAATTCTTTGCCCTATTTAGAATGAATCTTTTGATCCCAATGGGGAGTGTTCCTTCTCCGAAAAGCATGAGAACTCTGAAAGGATGTCAAGTGCTTTCTAATTCAGTGTGAACCCTGCTTCTGGTTTTCTTTGTTTAGTTCTGTTTTGTTTGCTTTGCAAATGGGCTGTTATTCTTCAGCTTAGGTTTTCCTAAGTAGTGTTCTATAGTTGGATTTTTCTCTTAGAAACTGCTGTGTGAAGCGGCAGTATCACACAGAGATAATGGAATATAAAATGTCCTCCAGAGTTTTTTAGAAAGAGGAGTTCAGAAGTCAATGGAACATTTTACCTCAAATGTGAACTCCATTACCCACAGAAGTCTTCATCAGATGGTTGGCCACCTTCTCCCTGAATGCCATCTCGCTAGGTTCCTCGAGAAAACATCGGCAGTGTTGGAAGGACCATAGTTGATGACTTACACATATTTCATCTGACGAGACTGTCATGTCTTGAAACTGGCATTTTAACTTGTTAATGTCTTATGTCCCCGGCGTTTAGCACAAGGCCCAGTGCTAAGTAGCTTGTACATATTTGCGTGTACGAATAAAAGAATGATGAATGAGTAGAATTGGCAAAATGCCAAAGTAAGAATAGTGCTGCTGCCTCTAGATCAAAGGTCTTCAAAAAGCGCTACTTACATTGTGTGGCTTTTATTAAATACTCCAAAAATCTATTTTGTGAAATCTGTTTTTGAGGAAGAGCCTGAGACATCTCTTAAAATGTACTCTAATTTTTTTTTCTTTTAAATGAGAAATGTTGTTGGTTGATGGATGCTAAGTGCTTTGAGGAAGAAGAGTGCTCTTTAATTGCTCATGGTTTCAGATGCTGGCTGTTTCACGTTCTTAAATTCTAGACATTGTTCAGCAGCCCAGGGAAGATGGCTTTCTAACTGACCCCTCTTCCTTGTCCCGCTTCTCTTTGGGAGAGTACAGAGGTGTATGGTGTTCACCATTTCTCAAGGCTCTCCTTGTTGCTGAGGGATGGCTGAATATCCTTTGGACCTTCAGAGTTGATAGCAGTCACTACACACTGAGCTTAGACCTATTGTTTAGCAGCTAATTATATGGTGTTGCATAAACTTTATTTTATGGTAGCGAGCCTGAATGTGTGCTTGTGTATATACAGGTTTGCATGCAGCAGAACTTTTGGGCATTTATTAACATGAGTGTGTTTGCACGATTTAGTTATGAATACAGGTGCACCTTAATATGAATATGCTTATTTCATCCACCCTCTTCCTATCCCCAGTTCTCTTCCCTTGGTTTAGACGTCAAAGTGCTTTGACAATGCAGAACCAGAAAAGCAGTGTGGCTGCTGCTGCACATGCACTGCATTTAATTTATATCGTTCGTGGCAGTGCTGGGATCACTCAGAGGATGGAATGACAAAGCGCTGAGATGATAAAAGAAGAAACAGCCATCGGAAACAATGTGTTTGTACGGAAAACGCAGCCCATTTTCCTAAAAACTTGTGCTTGACACCATCATGGTGTTGGGGACACAGGAACCTCTGTTCCCACACTGAGTTTGATTGTGTTGACAATACACCCATGGCTTGTAATCCATGACCTCGCTCTGCAGCAGTGGAGGTTCCCTTTTCACAGAGAGAGAGAGAGACACAGAATTTAAAAAATGGAAACACAGCCAGAGGAAGAGATTCGTCGGAGAAGACACAGGAATCCAGGAATCAGAAGGTGGATTCAGGCAGCTTTGGGGCCAAGAATTTTTCTTTTTTCAAAACCTGCAAGTTACCCTTTCCCACCCCCTGCTGAGTATAACCTTTTACAAAAAGTCAGAGGCTGCAGTGAACTAACAATTGTATGACATATAAAATAAATATGAGAATGTGTGATGTGGGTCTCAAGGATCCTATTTTCTGTGCTATTCTACTTTTGAGGGGGCTTTCACAAACAGAGCCTACAGATCAGCAGGTTTTTTGTTTTTTTTTCAGCTGTGTCTTACCAGCCATAGCCTGGAAACAAACATGACTATAGACAGCGACCTGTGGACTTCCTCAGTGGGGTACTTGGGCACTGCTTTTGTAGTTATGAACTTCTCCTGCGATACGTATATCGACAATTAGACTTTGCTTCACAACTCTTTTATTCTGTGCTTTTTAAGGAAGCACACCACATTGGATTTTATCCTCTGAATAATGCCCTCAATTAGTTCCCTTCTCTAATCTTAGCTTCTACAAGTTATGTGATGCTAACACCCTGGTTACGCTTTCCCTCAAACATTCTTTTCTCTCTACCCAAACGGGTGACAGGCTTTGCAATTAGGAACCAAACACCTGGGATCAATGAGGCACATGTGTTTACATCACATTTCCTAATTCGGATCATTCATTAGAAACTTGTAGAGTTTCCGGAATAGAGCTTAGGGAGAGTGAGAACCCATGTTCAAATGGATTTTTGGTTTCTAGTGAAGGTATTTATTATTGGGCTTATCTTCCTTTTTCATATTACAAGCTAAAAATTGTTGAACTCTTTCCTTTAAGCCCCCAGAAGCTGCTCAAGAACAGAGATCACGTTCAGTTTATTTTCTATCCTGTTTAGGATGTAAGGCTATTTAGAATGGACTGGACACTTATAGCATGTTTACTTGAATAAATATAAATGCTGTATCTATTCCTGCACCTTAATCAGGCATTATTGATGATAGGGGCAAGACACGGGAGAGAAACTGAATATGTAAAGGACGAGCATTAGAACTGCTCAGCTTGTTGTTTTGAAACCAAGAAAAGGAAATAGTTTGCCTGTAGTGTAAACAAACACAGGACAGAAAAATGACAATAACACCACGTCATCTTTGAACTAGCCTGAATCGGTGGCCTTGATTGAAGAGCCTAAGGCTGTCTTGAACTCCGGAGTCGTGACTCAGACCCAGGGCTTTGATGTGGTTTAAAAAGATGAATACATAAAGTGTCTTGTTACCTCGTTTTATGTGGCTGTGAGCAGGTTTGTATGAGAGAAAGAAATTTAAGAGTAGGAAACTAATGTGTTTTAATCTTTTTCTTTTTCTATCTCATATTGATTTATCAGCTTCTTAGGACACTGTCATTGTCTGAATGTCATGGCACCCCTGGAGTTAACAATATGATACAAGGCTGAAGGGAGAGGTTGGGGCTTTTAGCTCTACTTTATCCCCTTTGTGGATGCCTTTGGACAGAAGCAAGGAGATCAAACCAGTCAATCCTAAAGGAAATCAGTCCTGAATATTCATTGGAAGGACTGATACTGAAGCTCCAATACTTTGACCACCTGATGCAATGCACTGACTCCTTGGAAAAGACCCTGATGCTGGGAAAGATTGAAGGCAGGAGGAGAAGGGGATGGCAGAGGATGAGATGGTTGGATGGCATCACTGACTCAATGGACAAACTCATTTGAGCAAGTTCTGGGAGTTAGTGATGGACAGGGAGGCCTGGCGTGCTACAATCCATGGGGTCACAGAGAGTCGGACATGACTGAGTGACTGAACTGAACTGAACTGAATTTGGACAGAAGTACGTGTTAAGACCTTGATTAAAATGAAATCCAGATTTTTAGCTCTAGACAGCCGTCAGCTTTCCATAAATTAAGAATTACATGTCAGGGGCATAAGGACTGTGATCCTCCTTACTGTGAGAAGAACCTGGATATCAAAGCCAATCAAGAGAGGGGGTAAAGTACAGGCAGACCTGGAATCTAAGAAACGTGAAACCACAACACACACATTAAAGATCTGTCCAAGCTTAAAGGAGTTAGTAAACCAAATCTACTCCATAATTTTTTATTAATAATATAGAAAAATAATGAAATGCCAGTCCCGGTTTAGCTCTTTTGAGACATTACTAATCATATCATATAATTAATCTTTATCACGCATTATGAAATTTCAGATAACTCCTCAGAACAAGAGTGTGAGAGCAAAGCGCGGCTTGCGCTAAGTGTTTAGTACAACAGTGTCATTTCTCGGTGGATCAACTGTGGAAAACCTGAAACTTCATCTGGCATTCTCTGCCTGATTCAGAATGTGAGTTTGAGAAGCTGGTGCACAGAAGTCTTGTCTCTTAGTTTTAAATGGAATTGGAGTGGTCAGACATCTACTAACCTGGGCTTTTTTGAACAGTTTAGGGCAGTGCCGAAGGATCCAGTGGCTAAACCAAGTCGATTTGTGAGGCATTTGAGACATTCTGAGGAGTGACCTTTAAGTGTTCCTGGGGACACCAGGTCAGAGCCAAAACCCAACTGCAGAAAACTTTGTAAGGGTGACTATTAGGTATTAAATCCATAAGAGAGATGGTAAAGGCTGTTAGTGCTATAGAATTTTCCAGAAGAGTTGAAGTGTCTTTGTTCTTTGGTGGCTATTATTATGGAAATAGCACTGTATTTTAGTCCAGAAGACATAGATCCTAGAGCCTGTTAAGCTGTTAGTTATGACCTTGGACTAGTCATTCTTCCCCTTGAGTTTCTTTTTCTTCATCTCTAGGAAGATGACTTGGATGGAACTCATAAATTGCCATAAGGTGCTTTACATAAAATAACTCTGGATTGCACGTTACCATCTACTGCCTTATCCCAGATTTATCATTCACTCAGAAGGAACATTCTGATTCTCAATTGGAAGAGCATTCTATGCAATGATACATCATAAAACTCTAATTTTAAAATGTAGAAAGTCACGTTCTGGCATTAAATACGAAAACTGAAACCAATCTGACTCATCAAGAATGTTGAGCTGCCCAAGCATAGGCAAAGTCTCTAAAATCCCAGTGGAGAAGGAAGGAGGGCTTGACTCCTTTGTTTCCCAAGATTTCTGTTGTACAGTCAAGAGTACAAAGGATGGGCTTGAATTTCTGTGTGTGTGTGTGTGTGTGTGTGTGTGTGTATGTATGCTGTCAGCATTTTTACCCTAGGGGATACTCTGTGCTCAAAACAAACTAAAATACTTTGATTCCTGTAACATTCCTAACAGTTGTTGATGACCTGTGTTTTTGTCTGATGTGATTTTTCCCCAAAGGAGCTTTCCCTTTCTCATCTTTTACTCCAGCAGTCCCCAACCTTTGGCCATCAGGGACCAGTTTCATGGAAGACAATATTTCCACAGACTGGGGTGGGGGAGATGGTTTCAGGATGCAAGTGCAATACCTTTATTGTGCACTTTGTTTCTATTATCGTTGCATCAGCTATGCCTCAGGTCATCAAGCATTAGATCCTAGAGGCTGGGGACCCCCATTCCACTCCTTTCATTTGTTCATTCACTGACTTCCTCAGCAATGGTTTAGTGGTTATCTACTGTGGTTACCAGTTTAGGTACTTTGTATCCACCATCTCCATGAATTCTATATCTAGCTGTTCCCTTCAGTAGTCAGCACATATCTCAGATACATGCTCAGTTAATATTTATTAGAGTAAATGAGTTAGTAAGCAAAGCTACATACGAAGGTGCAAATGTGTAAAAGCTGAGGAGAGGAAGATAGAATAGTAGGGCGAATGTGAAGTCTATGTAAGGCCGTCAAAGCAATGCCTGGCATATACTGATGGTTAAGACGGTATCTGGCCCTGCCTAGCCTGCCTCCAGTTCTCCTCTGCAAGTATCATTAGCAGAAGATAACTTCTGTCTTTAGGCTTCCCAGTGGTGAAAATTCACCAATGGAGGAAACACAAGAGACCCGGGTTTGATCCTAAGGTTGGGAAGATCCCCTAGAGGAAGAAATGGCAACCCACTCCAGTATTCTTGCCTGGAAAAACCCATGGACAAAGGAACCTGGTGGGCTACAACCCATGGGGTTGCCAAGACTCGGACGCAACTGACCAGGTACACACACAGCCTCTGTCTTCAGGCATAACGTCCTTCTGAGAAAAGAGCTGTTATTGCAAAGCTCTTTGAGCAACTTTAGTTAAGGACATTTTATAAACAAGTGCTTAACTTCAGGGTTTTTTTCCCCTTTCTCTAATTGGTCTAAATGTGAAATTAAATTAGCTGCTGATGAATAGTTCCTGTGCAGTTAAAATTATGTTTCATTTCCAGAAGAGAGGAACCAGCTAAAATTACTATCCTGAGCATTCAGAACTTTAATGGATCACTTAGAGAAATGCCTCGTTTGTCTTTTCTTAGTGACAAGAAAAATCCATAGCAGCTTGTGATCTGAGATTTTTGAAGTGTCTACAGGTTAACCTGCCCTTAAAGTTATTTTTTCTGTGAATCTCCAGGAATGACCATGAACTGCCACATTACTGTTTTGTTCATTCTTGGTTAAGGAAGCTCTTGAAAAAGCCAGAGCAACAATGGTAATTTAACAGATCCCATTTAGATATTGTTACCCTTTACCTTAAGCCACTGAAGCCTGACTCAAGCATTTCCCTTCCTTTACATGATAGTAATAATTTGGTAATAGTAATATTCACCTTCCATTAAATAATAGTAAGAGTGGAAGCTCTGCCAATCCCATGCTTTTTCTTGTGGAAACTGCAGAAACAAAGTGCTAAATAATAGAACAAAGCACAAACAACATGGCCATGTCCTTTTCTTTTCCGAGTTATCTGGAATTCCACACAGGTTGATTGCAAAAATCCTGGCACCTGGAGATTTTCATAGAGTCTATAGAGTTTCATATAGACACTTTATGGAGCAAGTTTCACAAAATATCGTAATAAACGTCAAACAAGAAATAGATTAAGGACACCAGATGAATTCAGAAGGGTATCAATAAGCTTTTCATGCTCACTGAGGAAGGTGAATGTATTTATGTTCATAATTATCTCCTTGGAAATAGTTACCTAAATTTGGTCGGAAATTGAGAATGCTATAAAACATAGAAATCTAACTCAACGGAAGACCATATGAAAAGAAAAAAGAGTGTAGGGGATGGTTTATAATATGTGTACTACTTTAGTAATGTTATAAGATGGTCTTTCTTTAAATAATAGTAATTCCCTCTTCGAGGAGAGTACTGAATTTTGCTTCCTATCGCCAGTGTTTGTGTACCTATTCTTGTAGCAAAGCTAAAATGCATACACACAAAGCAGTTTATTTGGAGTCATAAAAGGGAATAACGTTGCTGCAGGCATCACGTGGTCTCACTATTGTCATCACATACTGTATAGCAAGCCTCTCTTGGGTGCCAGGAGAATGTGATGTTTCTATTAAATGTCTCTTATTCATAGATTTTTTTTTTCAATAGTGGTTTGAATAAATGCCCATTTCCTAATGAGTAATCAAAATGTTGTAGATAGAACTGAGGCTTTGTCATCTACAAGATTTGGTTTTAAAACCCTGGCTCGACAGCTTATTATCTGTGTGGTCTTAGTAATGTTTTGTTTAATCTGGGGACTTTTGCCCGTTGAAACAGTTTGTAGTAGGCACTGTTTCATGAACTGAGTGTTCTGTTGTTCACTCTCATCTCTGCTGTCATGTTTGCCCTGACTGTTTTCAGCTCTAATTATTATTAGCAACAGTAGTAGTGTTAGTCTCTCAGTCATGTCCGACTCTTCACCACCCCATAGACTGTAGTCCACTGGGCTCCTCTGTCCATAGTATTTCCCAGGCAAGAGTACTGGAATGGGTTGTCATTTCCTTCTTCAGGGGATCTTCCCAACCCAGGGATTGAACCTGGGTCTCCTGCATTATAAGCAGATTCTTTACTATCTAAGCCACCAGGGAAGCCATTCTTAGCAATAATGGCCTTTGGATTCACTTGCCGGCGGCAGAGTTCACTTTAGATTTGGGACTTCTGCGCATTCTTGTGAGCCCCAAATACTTGAGACTCTCTTTAGCTTTGAGCTCTTCCATGGCCAGAGGCCTTGTCTGTGTGTGTGTTTGGGGGTGAGTGTGGCAGATGGGGTGGTGTAGGCTTGGGTGCTGCTAAGAATTTCAGAAGGAACATGCTATAGTGAGGAGCAATGTTTCAGGACACAAGTCAGATGTGGTTCTGAGCCACAACCCGGGACAGAGGACTTCACCATTCCTTTCCATGAAATGTGAATAATAACAGCATCTCCATCCTAGATCTGTGGACTGCAGTTGGCTATGAAATCCATGCAGGGGATCTGCACCATGTTTGGCAATAGTATACCCTTAGACCATTACTGCTTCTGTTCAAATAGAAAAGGAAATTGGGTACAGGTTGCCGAGATCAACATTTTGAAGAGCACAGCAAAATGAGTCTCCCTGGGAACTCTCATCTCCTTGTAGACTTCTTGGCTAACCTTGAAGAAGGGGTATGGAAATGTGTATAAAAGTCTGAAACAGCTTAGAAATCTGCTCCTTCATCTTGGAGCTCACTCCGAGGAGCTGAATCTCTGTCTGGTAACCTTGGGCTTGAGACCTTCTTGAGGGCCTTGAATTTTGTGATGATATGAAGCCCTCTATGAATAAAGTTTCTACTCTGAGATAAATGAAGTGTCGTTCAGAAACCATCTATCAAATTTGTAGGAGAATATAAAGGTACTTTTTGCTGTGCTCTAAAGTAAGTTGAGCACCGAAGAATTAATGCTTTTGATCTGCTGTGTTGGAGAAGATTCCTGAGAGTCTCTTGGACTGCAAGTAGATCAAACCAGTCAATCCTAAAGGAAATCAGTCCTAAATATTCATTGGAAGGACTGATGCTGAAACCAGAATACTTTGGCCACCTGATGTGGAGAACTGACTCTTTACAAAAGACCCTAATGGTAGGAAAGATTGAAGGCAGGAGGAGAAGGGGATGAAAAATGATGAGATGGTTTGGATCGCATCACTGACTCAATGATATGAGTTTGAGCAAGCTCTGGGAGTTGGTGATGGACAGGGAAGCCCAGCGTGCTGCAGTCCATGGGGTCACAAAGAGTCAGACATGACTGATCGACTGAACTCAACTAATGCAATTAATTATATTTCATGTCTGACAGTTCCTATTACATCATCTTGCTAATTTAACCACGTGGCCTGTTTAAATTGTGTGTACATGTTCTCACTTCAGTGATGTCCAACTCTTTGCAACCCTATGGACCAAATAGAGCCCGCCAGGCTCCTCTGTCCATGGGATTCTCCAGGCAAGAATACTGGAGTGGGTTGCCATGCTCTCCTCCAGGGATCTTCCCAACCCAGGGATTGAACCTGCATCTCATGTCTCCTGCATAGGCAAACGGGTTCTTTACCACTAGCTCCTCCTGGGAAACATGTATCTTTAAATTGTATCTTATGGTAACCAGCACATAAGTAATTAGCAAATAAGTAACTGCTTGATTGTAAGAACCCACTAAAAACACAATTCCCTCTATTCCACATTTTACAATTTCCAGCCATCAGTGGTCATTGTAGATGGACACTTGAAGTCAGTAGAAGAAAACTGGCTTATAATCATGGGTTTTACATCTGTTTCATTGAATATCTTAAATCTAGAAATTCTGCAGACACTCCTTGGGCTTTGGTTTCCTTCCCTATAAAATGAAGATGTTGAAATAGTAAAATGGAAGCAGTTTATCAGATCCATTCTAGATCTAAAGTTGTGTGAGTCTGTGATACATGTAGCTTCTCACATGCAGTATATGAAATGTTTCTACTTGTTCTTTCTTGCCTGGCTGTTGTACCACTGGGAGTCTGCTGCAGAGAAAAAATGGAAGATTTTTCCTTGAGTCTCTTTCAGCTTGGATAAAATAATATCAGTGCTTTTCAGACATACCAGGGCTGTTCAAACTTATATACCTGTTATTATTAGGGAATATATTTAGATCAATTTAAAATCATGAAGAACAACTTGGCATTGTAACCTTTGCTAGCATCTCAAATACAAGGTATTAATTAAACAAGGAGGAAAAGGGGGGCACTCATTATTTTTAAGTGGAATAATTAGTGTTGCTGAATTCATGTTAAAGGGCTTCATTAAGACAAGAAAATAAGATCATGTTTGAACTGTGATGATATCACTGTGAAATTATAAATTGCTTGTTTTACTCCAATAATTTTTTTAAAGATATTTATTTATTTTGGGGTGAGCGAGGTCTTCATTGCTGCACACGGGCTTTTTCTAGTTGCAGTGAGCCGGGGCTGCTCTCTAGCTGTCGTGTACAAGCTTCGCAGAGCCGCGGCCTCTCCTGCTGCACAGCACAGACTCTAGGGTGCGTGGGCTTCAGCAGTTGCAGCAAGCGGGCTCAGTAGTTGTGGCTCATGGACTTAGTTGCTCCGTGGCATGTGAAATCTTCCCGAAACAGAGATTGAACCCGTGTCCCCTGCGTTAGCAGGCAGATTCTCAGCCACTGTACTACACGGGAAGTGCAAAAATTGCTTCTTGAAGGCAGAACTTTGAAACTACAGTAAATGAGAAAGTTTTGTTTTAAACAATTTGAATTTGCTTAAGGAGCAGGTAACCAAGGAGGCGGTGTGTAGCATTGTAGAAAGAATGATATTTCAGGATCTAAGGGTAGAATCTTGTTATGCTGAAATGAAACCTGACTAAGCAATGCACTGTATTGAAAGATAAAGTCTTTGGGCAGCCACGTATGATTATTTCACTGGGCACAGGGCATAAATTCAGGATCAGAGTGGTTCAAATTGCAGAGCAGGAGCTTAAGCAGCATGGAAGAGCCTGGCCAATGAGCTGGGCCTCCTCTGCCTGCCTTAGGTCCTCGGTGCATTTGTACTCCAGCCCTGCCCTTGCTGTGATGATAGGGCCTACTTCACACTCTGTCCCATCTCTGATGGGGCTTCAGACCCGCCTTAAGGTGGAGCTTGGGTTGGGATCAGCAGACCCTCACTTCCCTTTGCTCCGGCTTCAGGCTCTGCTCTCCCCAGGCTGCCATTTCTTGTTCCTCGTCTCTGTTGTGCCCTAGCCAGCTCATTCTCTGGTCTCTTGCTTACTATTTATTTTCCTGTTATGGGACGTTTCCAAACAAAATGTTTCAACTTTGCAGAAATATACCTGTAGAACTCTACAGGAAGAGTCTGAGGATGGAGTTGAGAAACAAATGAGAATTTATTCTAAAGCCCTGCAGTAGTAAAGCTGTCTCCCCTGTCCACGCTTTGAGGTCAGATTTTAGGGGAGACAATGCTGTGTTTTAGACCCTTCCAGAACCAGAGACCTGTGGGTGAGGATCTAGGACTGACTCACTAACACCCAAACCAACAGATCCCCATGCTGCCTGCTCACACGCTTTTCATCTAACATGCGCTGAGTGGCTCTCTGTGTTTAGCATATTTTCCGATAGATTCATATTCAGAGATATAAAAATGAGTAGGAGATACTTTTTTGCTTTTTAGGCCACACAGTCAGTAGGTGAAAGAGATAAATAACAGATGCAATGATCTATATGCTATAATAAAATTACTTATAAAATACTGAGAAACTCAGAATAGTTCAGTGACTTTCAAACTTCCATTGCCTGTGACCCACATATAATTGAAGCAAAAGTTGAAAAAAGAAATATTTACCCTGGCTCCATGCAATGAATGAAATTTTCTGTTCTATCTCTGTTGCTCTTATACTTAAAATTCATGCTATGAGCCAATAAATTGATTTTATGACCCTCTAAAAGATCACAGTCTACAGTTTAAAAGACCCGGAGGGAAAGGGAGCAGGATTTTTTAACCCTTCCTGGGAAGAGGGCAGGAAGGATTTCATAAGGATATATATTTCTTCTTTCCTCTTAAAGTAATAAATCTAACAATGTAAATTAATCATATAAATTTTAGAAAATAGAGAAAAACAATTGGCATTTAGGGAATGAGGCTGAAGTAGTAGATAAGTGACAAAATATCAAAAGCCTTAGTTACCAAGTTATACACATTCTGAACTTAATCTTTTAAGTGACAGAAAACTTTTAAAAAGCTTTAAGCAGGAAAGTGCCATAATCAGATTTCCATTTTAGAGAGAACATTCTGGTCAAATTTATAGAACAGATTTCACTGAGATAAAACTGGAGTCAGAGAGATGGTTTGAGGTTTGAGGACTATTTCAAGTATTTAGGTTAGGAAATTTTTAGATGTAAACCAGAATTCTGATGTTAGAATGGTAATAGTGACAAATTAGCCAGCTGTTTTGGAGATAGCCATCAGTGACCAATTTGACCTGCGAGATGATAGACATTAAGATATTGAAGATGGCGTACAGAATTCTGTCTTAGGTCTGTGGGTAGACTGATGGTGACTTAATGAAGATGGAGAACATGAGAGACAGAGTAACCTGAAGAGGAGGCAGGGATGAGATGCCGTTTTTATGTAACATGCTCTATTTAGGTGCCCATGAAGGAGGCAAGTCTAGAGTTGGAAATCAGGCCCTTTGACTTCTTGACCTTTAATTTTCACTCATTTTGAATGTTTGTCACTCATGACTATATCAGAATAGTCTCATCTTTAAGATTCTCCACAAATTGAATTTAAATTTTCCTAGAATGTACTATCATCATAGAGCTGTATCATAATTTTAGTCATTTCCCTAGTTTTACATGGTGTGTTCCCAGTTCTTTATTCTTATTTATCTATTCTAAGGAATGAATCATTCCTTAGAATAGATAAAAATTTGTGAGTTAAAAGAATGAATATTAAGAGCTCATTGTAAATACCTGTGAAAGGTTCTCCAGAATCTAGCAGCCATTCACTGTTTATTCTAAGTTTATACAAGCGCTATTTCACCGTCCAGTAGTGGGTATTATCTAAAACAGTCTGGTCAGGAATTTTATCATGTTTTAAATTGCATGTCTTTTATTATTATAGAAATTAATGCTTTTATATTCATTGTATGTTTTATATGTTTATTAGACAGCTGTACTTCCATGAATCATGTTATACACTTTGCCTATCTTTTTCTATTTGTATCTTATTGTTTATCTCATTGAATTTTACTTAGGTTTATTAGATAGCACTTATTTTTATACTTTAAGGGTATTATTTTTGCCATATTGGTGTCAAATAGATTTTTTACTTTTCTGGCTAGCTGTTTATTTTTATTTATGCCATTTGTATGTCCTGTGGTATAGAGGAAGAGTCTAGAGGTTTTTCCAGGAGCAGTTAAAAATGATACAAAGCTATAACATAAATGAAGATCACAAAAGCTCTTCTTAAGGTCACTAATGATAGAAAGGAAGGAGGAGGTGGAGGCAGGGTGGGAGGGAGGTTGAATGTTCAGAAATGACCTGCATCGGTCAGTTTTTAGAGTTACGTCTTCTTTCATGCCTACTTTTGGCATGCTTGATTCAGAAATTGACTCACAGAATTTCATTTGGAAAATTAGCTAAATGCAAGGCAACTGTAAAACAAAACTAAATGTAGATATTCAGATTATCTACTCTGCCTTCAAAATTACTTTCCTGCCTTTCTGTTTGGCTGAGACTTTTTGCATTTCCCAAGGAAAAGAGTGGCCTTTCCTTGTGATAATAGACAAGCCATAGTAATGCAAAGAGAGACATCTACCAGTGTGACAATGACAGGAAAAACTCAACGGGTTTACCAAATAATAAGTCTGTGGATACGCTTTCAGCACAATGATTAAGCACAAGTGAAGCTTGGAGTTCTTGAGAACCACAGGATTTTTGCAGAAGCTCAGATGTCTTCTAGGATGATAGATAGTGTGTAGAACAAGGGAAAATTAAATGTAAATGATTCAGAACCAATCTCTTAAATTTTCCTGAAAAAACAAATGTAGAGATAAAAGAAGAATACACTTGGCTAGGCTTTCTGTTTTCTTGTCTCGGGAGGAGGTATTACATGAGATAAATGACAAGTCTTCATTTTGAAATGATGCATTCTTAGACCAGGTAGTTCATTCTCAGCTTCTGCAAAAGGTTCCATCCCAGGAATACAGTCACACGGCTTGAAAAGAACCAGAGGATGAAGTGATTCTACATAACACCTGATTAGTAGGAGCACTAACAGCATTTTCCTGGCCTATAAATTCTGGGAACTTAGAATCTTGAGTCTAAAACCTAACTTGACTACTCACCAAACAAGTTAATGTCATCTTTTAATGTCATGGTGATTCTAGCCATCCATAAGATTTTTTATAATTGTTCTTTGGTGATTCAAGTGTTTACCCATTGGTATTCCTCTTTTTTAAATAGAATAATATTCACACATTAATATTACTGCTATAAGAGCCATTTTATTAATAGAAAAGAAAGTTTATTTGATATACACTGTACATCAGGGATCATGCTAAGCATGGTATATAGATATAGATGTATATGTGTATATATATGTACATACATATATACATTTATAGACCCATATAGATATGTGGATCAGGAAGCAACAGTTAGAACTGGACATGGAACAACAGACTGGTTCCAAATAGGAAAAGGAATATGTCAAGGCTGTATATTGTCACCTGCTTATTTAACTTATATGCAGAGTACATCATGAGAAACGCTGGGCTGGAAGAAGCGCAAGCTGGAATCAAGAGTGCCGGGAGAAATATCAGTCACCTCAGATATGCAGATGACACCACCCTTATGGCAGAAAGTGAAGAGGAGCTAAAAAGCCTCTTGATGAAAGTGAAAGAGGAGAGTGAAAAAGTTGGCTTAAATCTCAACATTCAGAAAACGAAGATCATGGCATCTGGTCCCATCACTTCATGGGAAATAGATGGGGAAACAGTGGAAACAGTGTCAGACTTTATTTTTCTGGGCTCCAAAATCACTGCAGATGGTGATTGCAGCCATGAAATTAAAAGACACTTATTCCTTGGAAGGAAAGTTATGACCAACCTAGAGAGCATATTTAAAACCAGAGACATTAATTTGTCAACAAAGGTCCATCTAGTCAAGGCTATGGTTGTTCCAGTAGTCATGTATGGATGTGAAAGCTGGACTTTGAAGAAAGCTGAGCGCTGAAGAATTGATGCTTTTGAACTGTGGTGTTGGAGAAGACTCTTGAAAGTCCCTTGGACTTCAAGGAGATCCAACCAGTCCATTTTAAAGGAGATGTGTCCTGGGTATTCTTTGGAAGGACTGATGCTGAAGCTACAACTCCAATACTGTGGCCACCTCATGCAAAGAGTTGACTCACTGGAAAAGACTCTGATGCTGGGAGGGATTGAGGGCAGGAGGAGAAGGGGATGACAGAGAATGAGATGGCTGGATGGCATCACCGACTCAATGCACGTGAGTTTGAGTAAACTCCTGGAATTGGTGATGGACAGGGAGGCCTGGCGTGCTGCAGTTCATGGGGTTGCAAAGAATCGAACTCAACTGAGCAACTGAACTGAACTGAACTGAACTGATAGATATCTGGGTATATATGTCTGTATATATAGATAGATATATATATGGATATCTATATGTAGATGTATATATATATATATCCCATAATATAAATGTATATTCTTGTTTAATCCTCACCACAAATCTTAAGGTTGTTTCCAGTGCCTGGCATTTGTCAAAACTCAGTATTATCTAACATGAATAATGCCATTTCACTATTTCACAAATGAGAAAACAGAGGCCATCTCCCAGATGGCAGAACAGCCTACCCAAAGTCTGCTGAAAACAACTATTTTAGACTATCACCTCCCAGGTGAAAGATTATTGAACAACAGTGACAGTTATTAGGATATTTCCCATGTTCAGAAGTTCTGTATTCAATTCCAGTGCTAAGATATTAGCAGAGACATAGCTTTCATTTTTGCCCTCAGAAATGATTTTAAATGTAGACCCTGTGAGGGAAAGTCACTAAGGATTTTGGTAATCCTCGTATTAGTTTTTCCATCAGCAAATGATGTTTTTTTTTCCTTGAGTAATGTTTCCCTGGTCATTTATTTTCATTCCTCTTCTGTTGGTCCAATAGGCCTTTTGTGAACATAATGAGTTTTGAAAGAAATGGAGTGATATATTAATTAACCAAGGTAATTAGCTTGAAGAGCCTTGGTTTTTTCAAAGCCCCAAGTGTATGCATTATTTCTGGAGTTATGCGTTGGGAGATCTGGTTTGAGATGGTTTAGGCAGAGGGAAAGTCATCTGCACACTACTTGGCAGGTCAGGCAAGTCTTGGTTTTAAACATTAGGGGGGAATTGTTGGCATTAGTTCCTCGGTGCCCAGTTTTGTGTCTCGGGTACAATTTCTGCTGCATCCAGAATGCACACATGGCTTGTGTGCGTTGCACGTCTATCACCGTGTGGCAAGACAACCACCTGTTAAAACCCACCTTTTCCTGCAAGTGCACTACCCCCACTGAAACTAACTTCCTGCCTAGTACCTTTCACGCGTACCACTTGGGCAATGGCCCTGGCTTCTGACGGTATTCTTATGGCTAATTAAAAAAACATAGTTTACCTCCTTACTTAGTATGAATGGAATGCTAGATTTCTAATTAAAAATAGATATGTAGCAAGCAACAAAGGTTTACTGAATAGCACAGAGAACTATAGTCAATATCTTATAATAAACCTATGATGGAAAATAATTTCAAAATAATACATGTGTATTTATATAACTGAATTAACATGCTGTGCACCTGAAACACTGTAAATCTTTGATAATATATATACTTCAATACTTCATATATATATACTCAATAATATATATATTTATATTATAAAAAAAAAAACATAGTTTAACAGAATGAAGCAGAAAGTGAAGGGTAACTGGGGCCAGAGGCAGGTTGTTCTGTTTCATCAAATTTCGCTGGAACTATCTAGCCCATAATTTTAAATAGCCCTTTCAGTTGAAATAGACATATGAAAGAAAGGTTCTTACGCCTCAATAAGTACTGATAATTCTTCTTTGCTGTCTGTTTAGTATCCTAAATGTTGATTTAATGCTTTGCAGCTGATACGACCCTGCCCATCATCAGTGTCCCTTCTAGGGTAAATTTTGATGTTATGGAACTGCAAATGAAATCATGAAAATCAGGACAGGGGATGAATGAATATCATGTGAAGACAGGCAGACACGTTTGGGGAGTTCCAGGAGACCACAAAGCGTTTCCAGGTGATCACATTCCCCGGCACCCTCTAGCACAGCAAGGGTGCATCTCAGTTTTCACATATGTCAAAGCTGATGGAATCTCCTTCTGGAAAGCCTTGCTATGTGTGTGAACATGACTAGTGGCAACAACAAGGGGCAGAAGTTGCCTTAGGACCTTTTTAGTGGATGGAAGGCAAAGCCATTATGTTCTGGCCTTGTTCTTGCAGGTCACTCTACACCTGCCTCTCTTGAACATTTTTAGCAGTAGACAGGATCCTAGCAGGTTCAGTCCAAAAGGACTCTCTTTATATTTGCTTTACAGATGAAAACAGTGTGTGTTGGTAATAAATTAACTGATATGTAGGTTTGCAAAGTAAAAAGTGAATGCCTTCATTAATTTCCCAACACTGGTCATGGTCTGCAGCCCAGATCCGTTCTTTGGCAACCCTGGTGAATATTCTTCAGGTGGCAATTAGAGTTTGTATGAGAGACTGTCCCTGGCATTGTGTAGAGTTCAGTGTGTCTATATGGGCCTCCCAGCTTCGTTGGGTATGGAAATCTATATTAACATCCATATCTGTGGACTAAGGGGATTTTGGAGGCCCCTCTCGGACTGTCACCAACTTGTTCTGTCACTTCCAGTTTTTATTTTTATTTTTTTAGCTAATTAGGGCATCTGGAGAAGACAGCTTTTCATATGTTGAAAGTGGATAGCTAACTCTAAAATTCTAGAAATGTGCTGTCCATCTTCCCAGCAGTTGGTTGCCTTGCAGTCTCCCATCCATCCACCAGGGTGTTGGCACACAGTTCTCAAGACTCTGTGATCTCAGAAGAAAGTTGATTTTTGACTCATTGTTTTGGTTCTGTCAAATTATTGTTTCCTGGTAGGAAACGGAACTTCAGCCTTGGAAGCATTTTCTCTTGCAAGTGCTGTCTTGTCACTGAAATCCATGCTTTTTGTTGCATGGCCATTCCCAGTACCTTCAGAATCTATGGAAAGTGCCCTTTTGGTAAGAGCATCTCAACGAAGCATTCATCTGGGCTGTCAACATTCTGTCAGCATCCTGCAAGGGGAATTGGAGAAGAAAGGGAGGATCTATCCTCTGGGCCTTTTTCCTTCAAGGATCTCATGCTCTGCTTTCAGCAGCCTTCCGAAGCATGCCTATGACTAGGTAGTGGATGAGTGTGTTTCTGAGAACAAGTTTTCCAAACATCTTCAGCTCTGTGTTCTTCAACGTGTGATCCACAGGGAAGAGTCAGTGCTGCCATGGGATACAAATCCAAAGACATTTGGGCAGGGATGCTTCTACATAGTGGAAATTCAGCAAGGCTAATAGTTACCTGGAGCCAGATGTGATTTGGGAAGGAGGCCAGCCCTCTCTCCCAAGCTGTGTTATTTCCGGGGTGCTAGTTGCACATTCTCTGCTCTGAGTGTATAGAAGAGAACCTTTGGCTCCGCCTTGATTCCCCTGTTCTTAGAGGACTAGCCCATCCCTGACTGTGTGCACACCAGGCAGCCCACCTGGAGGGTCCCTCTGTGTTTCCATTTTATCATGTTGATGAGTTGAGTCCATTTGTGCAGTGGTTCATAACCAGAAGGCAGTTTTGCTCCCCACCCAGGGGGGCACTTGGTCACGTCTAGAGATATTTTTCTTGTCACAGTTTGTAAGGTTTCATTGTGGAGTTGCCAGGAAAATGTAGGATGTTGTGGTTACAAAACTGAGTGATTTTTAATACAACCCAAAATTACATGAGAAATGTCATTTGCTGTTTATCTGAAATTTAACTGGTTAGTATGTATTTTTATGTGCTAAATCTAACAACCCTATGCCACTGTGATCCCACGGCTAGAGGCTAGGAGTGCTGCTACCTCCTACAGGGGTAGAAATGTATCCTACAGAGCAAAGGACAAAGATGTATTTGGCCCTACATGTCAGTAATGATGAGGCTGAGGACCTCTGAAATGCTGAAACACCTTATGTGATAACAGACTAAATTGCCATGGAAAGAGACAATGTGGATTTCAGTATGGAAATGAGTGACTTGTAAAAGAAATTGCTGATATTGTGGGAGTTTAATTTGCTACTAGGGAACAGAGTAATCTGGCAGAACCTAAATAGTAAGTCAAAATAAATTTTCTTGTTGAATCTCTAAATCTTGAGGATCTTGTGTGCCTTGTCCCAACCATTTGATCTATTTCACAAGAATAGGGGTGTGTGTGGGTGTGTGTATCCATGCGTGTGCACGCATGTGTGTGCTTCATCCCTCAGTTGTGTTTGACTCTCCATAGCCTGCCAGGCTCCTCTGTCCCTAGAATTTTCCAGGTGAGAATATTGGAGTGAGTTGCCGTTTCCTACTCCAGGGGCTCTTCCAACCCAGGAATCAAACCGGCCTCTCTTGTGTCTCCTGCGTTGGCAGGTGGATTCTTTATCACTAATGCCACCTGGGAAGCCCACAAGGACACATACTCTCTACCTTGTATGAGAGTGTTGTGTACAGTGTGTATCTAATTAGTGGTGATTGTGGATTAATTCAATGAATAACAAAATTAACTGCGTTTCAATGAGGATTTATTAAGTGCTAAGCTCTGTGAAAACTGGTTCACACCTATTGCTCCCATCCAAACAAGGAAATTATGTCAGTTTTTCACGTGGAGAGACTGAGCCTCAAATTACAACATGCCCAAAGTCACAGCCCTAGCAAATGGCAGAGATGGGACTTGGTTCCCGGAGGCTTCCAAAACTTCTGTCTTTTCCTCGCCAGAACCAGAAAGCCCAGGCAGCAGCCCTGTCTTTAAGAGGCAGAAACATTCTGCTCTCTGTGAGGTTCCTATGTCAGATTTCCAAGTTGTTGGCTTTGCAGTCGACTTTTCCTCCCTGAGTTTATTTCTGTTCCTTCCCCGTTTCCCGGTAATTGAACAGTGACTGCAGATCACTCTGGAGGTAGGTGGCTCTATTTCTAAAACTCTACCTGCTGGGAGACACCCCCTAACGTCTCGCGCTGCTTCTGTCGTTTTTCTGATGAGCACCGTGGGGGGTGGGGGGACAAGGGAGGAGCAAGGTGTGACGGGCAGGCCCCCGGGAGCCTGAGAGAGGCCAGCCCTGCCTGTAGGCACTCCAGTTTAGTGGCAGTCCTGGGAACTATTTCCCCCCCCAAGGGATTTTAAAAGGAAGAAGTTTGCAAATTGTTTACTCAAAATTTGCAGATAAGATTTCCCAGTCATTGGCTTTTGCTGGCGAAAGGACCGGTTTCTGTCCTTCGTGCCATCGCTCTTCATCCCCTGCAGGAGCCCAGCTCGGCATCTGGTCCTCAGTACGTGGAGGACTCGTGCCCTCTGAGGGTGATGGAAGAGAAGCAGCATCGCTCAGCCGCTGCTGAGTGCCCGAGTCATCACGACTTGTCACATTAGGCAAAATATTAGTTATTCTCTCTCTGTCTCTTTTTCCTGACTCGCCGAGGTCAGAAACTGTCAAGTTGTCTCCATTATTATCCTTCTCTCAGCAGACTACAGTGTCTCACACACAGAGAACACGCGACGTCCTAGCAATTAGAATTTATACGGCCTGTGTTCTGGAAGTTTGTCTCCTCCTCTGACAGAAGTGTTACCACCCGATTGCTTTTCAGCCTGGTATAAAATTAAAACAACTTGTCTCACACACACTCACAGACACACACACACACACGTGCACACACATGTGCACACACACATGCACACACACATGCACACTCGCAGACTTATATTTGAGCTTTCAGTCTTCCACATACATTAATGCTGTTATTCTATATTCAAACCATACTTTAAAGTCATTTCATTTACCTATTGCAGATGACAGAATAAAAGCTTGGAGATATTAATCGACACACCCAAGCTTCTGTAGTTGATGAGGGGCAGAATCAGCTTGGAACTCGACCTCACTTCCAGAAAATTTTCTTTTGTGCCACACAGCCAATTGCTGGAGGTTTATAGAAAGTGAAAATTGAAAGCGTTAGTCACCCAGGCATGTCCGACTCTTTGAGAGCCCATGGACTGTAGCCCACCAGGCTCCTCTGTCCATGGAATTCTCTAGGCAAGGATACTGGAGTGGGTTGCCATTCCCTTCTCAAGGGGATCTTCCTGACCTAGGGATTGAGCCCGGGTCTCCTGCATTGCAGGCAGATTCTTTACCATCTGAGCCACGAGGGAAGGACATTTATAAAGACCCTCCAATGTTCTTCACTGTGATGGATCTCACTTTTTAAAATCAGGTTATATTTATTTTGAAGGGAAGCCAACAAACACACAGATAGGCAATAAAGACAGATCCACATCTATTTGCCTCCCACTGCTGACTGTGCATCTTTTAACTTAAAAATAGAGGTTGAACATATTGAAAGATAAGTTGAAGAAGCTGTTTGACTAGAGGCAGGAGGTTTTCACTTGACAATAAGCAACTCAACAGGGATCAGGAACTCAGAATTGCTTTTCCTTCTGAAATGGTAGACAATGACATCTTTGTCCTGCTTTGACCATTGTTTCTCAAATATTATCACCTGGCCATTCATAGTGACTCTTAGAGTCAAATATTGTCCCAATTTGAAAGGACTAGAGGACAGCTTCCCTGATGGCTCAGCTGGTAAAGAATCCACCCGCAATGCAGGAGACCCAGGTTCGATTCCTGGGTCAGGAAGATCCACTGGCAAAGGGATAGACTACCCACTCCAGTGTTCTTGGGCTTCCCTTGTGGCTCAGCGGGTAAAGAATCCAGCAGCATTGCAGGAGACCTGGGTTTGGTCCCTGGGTTGGGAAGACCCCCTGGATAAGGGAAGGGCTACCCACTCCAGTAGTCTGGCCTGGAGAATTCCATGGACAGTAGAGTCCATGGGAATGCAAAGAGTCAGACGTGACTGAGCAACTTTCACTTCAGAGGATGATAAAATATTTGGGTTATTTGCAGAAGACACTTCTCAAACTTCAGTGGGTACCGTATGGTGATTGGATATATTACCATCATGATTAAGCAGCTCAGCTCTATGTGGGTTTCTCACTGATCTGTTGGGGGTGGCACGACTAGAAACAGTCTGCTCATGCTACCGTACAGCCATGGTGCTTTGACACCATATTTTTGAAAAGTGACTTACAGATGTATGGCTGGGGAAAGTGTTGGGGACTGCTCCCCTGGGACAGCTAATGTCAGACACAAATCTGGGTATCAGCTTGAAAGCTGCCGACATGGTGCTATGTGTCAACCATTCAACTCCCCGAGTTCTTGGCATAAACACCAATAAGTCAAAATCCAATCTGCTTTATGAGGTATACAGATTGCCTGCCTGTTGGAGGACACATGCTCATTCAGTTATGTGTGAATAAGGACATTCTTGGTCTATTAATTATGCCTCAGAATCAACCTGAAACTCTAGGTAAGTGGCTGGTAGAAGATGAGTTAGATGGCTGATGGTATGAAGTAGAGTAATTGTCTTGGGGTTCTTGGTATGTGATTTAATAATCTGAAATACAGTATCATTCAGCCTAATAACAGAGACTACTACCTCTGTGCTGTCAGGTGACAGTTGCATGAGTCACTATCATGTTAAAAAAGTAACTCAACCAATTAGGAAGCTTGGATGCTGTATCTCCACGTGTTGATGCTATTAACAGGATGGCTGCACATGAATTCTGATGGAAGCATTACAGTCAAGTTTAATAACTTATAGTCACAGATAGTGACTGTAAGTAGTATACAGGGAATGTGTGTGTAAGCCCAATGCACATTCACTTTACCCGCAGTAAAACTGATGGGAGAAGAAGAAAAGCTTAGTTCTAGTAAACAGCTGATTCTCCGTAATATACCATCATTCCTTATTAGCATCAGGGATTTGAGAATTTTATTGTGTAGGGGGCAGCTTTTTATAGTACACCTGTTGATACCCCTGTCTGTGACACAGTGCCACACTTGTTGGGGGTACATTTATTTGATATGTTCCATTTACTCAAATAGTGTAATGATATTCATTTATGTTTATAAAGACAAAAAGCTACAAGATGGAAAACCCACAAAGTTGACTTTCACTTTCTAGTCTTCTGTAGGGCTGGAATCAAACTTTGCAGTATCAGTAGCATCTGCTTCAGGCATAAATATCTCGGAGGGAGAAAATCAGACCATCTTCCTTTTAGGCTTTTCTTGCAGTCTCACACGGTGATTGTAATGCTATTTGTGATGGAAGCTGTTTGCCTTTCATGCATTTCTCCATGGTAAAGTCAGGACCAGTCTAAGGCAGAACTGAGAAGTGATAATATCAGCCTCCGTTTCAAAGTCTTCTCCCTCTCCTCACCCTCAGAACTCTTGTCATAGCTTCTGTGTCGAGTTGGGACGTGCGGCAGGCGCTGACCGTAGCTCTCCTACCAACATCTTTGTGTCACGGTTGCGGTTCTCCTGTAAGCCTCAGTGTTCTTATCTATTAAGTGAGAAGGATGAAATGCCTATTTGTAACAGAGATTTGCTCTATCAGTAATTCTTAACCTGGACCACAAAGAAAGTTGAGTGCACATGTAGTTTGAAGAAACACTTCAGATGGTTCTAAAAGGCACCTCGCCATCCTCGCCTGATACAAATCAGTGGTTTCTAAGACTGTGGGTCCACCTGGATATTTGTTAGAATGTGATTTCTTGAATCAGCAACTTTGGAGGTGGAGTCCAGGAATCCATTTCTTAAGCTGTGTATGACTTTCATTTCCACGCACCGGGAAGTTTGATAATCACTGAACCAGCTGTGGGCCAGGACTGTGGCATCCTGACCACGTGGATCAGCATCGCCAGGGAGCATCTCACAAGTGCAAATGTGTGGGCCCTGCGCAAAACGTACTGAACTGGAATCTTTGGGACTGAGGCCCAGAAATCTATGTTTCAATATGGTCCCCCCAAATTCTGAAGTGTATGAAAGTTGCAGAAAATCATTGTTCTGGTTACTTAGACCCCCAACCAAAGACCAGTCACCTAGGTTCTAAGGTACAACCAGAAATTAGAGTTCCTGGACTAGATTACCTTTAAAGTCCCTTTTGGACTCAGGTTCCATTATGTACACATCTTCATGCTGTTTCCCTAAACATGCATTTTAACTCAATCCATAGAGTACTTCTCAATCTTTATCATGCTTATTTTGTGCCACGTGCCCCTAGGTTTGTGGTTTATTTCATAGTGAAAGTGAAAGTGAAAGTCGCTTAGTCGTGTCCGACTCTTTGTGACCCCATGGACTGTAGCCTACCAGGTTCCTCGGTCCATGGGATTTTCTGGGCAAGAATACTGGAATGGGTTTTCATTTCCTTCTCCAGGGGATCTTTCCAACCCAGGGATCGAACCCGGGTCTCCCGCATTGTAGGCAGACGCTTTACCGTCTGAGCTACTAGGACAGGCTATTTCATAGTAGGTATTTCATTTATCCTCATTGGCTGAATCCAGCATCCTTTATAAGACTATGAGTTAAAAACAACAGATGCAGCTTGGAAAGCTCATCTCTAAGCCCAGTTATCAGAAAGACTTAGATCTGATAGATTTCTACTCCTGCATCCAGGCAATCTGGACTTCATCTTTCTACAGATGTGTTTAACAACACTAGCCTTGGGGCTGGAGAAGTCAATGGCACCCCACTCCAGTACTCTTGCCTGGAAAATCCCATGGACGGAGGAGCCTGTGGGCTGCAGTCCATGGGGTCACACAGAGTTGGACACAACTGAAGCGACTTAGCAGCAGCAGCAGCAGCAGCCTTGGGATTTCCCTGGTGGTCCAGGGGCTAAGACTCCATGCTCCCAATGCAGGGTGCCTGGGTTCAATCTCTGGTCAAGGAACTAGATCCCACATGTTGCAACTGAAGATCCTGCATGCTGCTGAAGATCCTGTGTGCCTCAACTAAGACTCAGCCTAGCCAAGTCAATAAATATTTTAGAAAAAAACACTAGCCTTCAGCTTTCCCTTGCTCAGATATTGTTTGCAACAGATTTGGAATCATTCTACTTATCACTTCCAATGTTAAAAAAAAAAAAAGCCCAGAGTCAATGGGCAGCTGGCTTTTGGAAGCCAGGCCTTTAGGAATTATTTCCTGCAGCTTCCCAGGCCTTCATCTAATGATGAACACCCATGCTTGCTAGGTCACATTGACCCTGTTTCCTGGCAAAGACTAGTTTTCAGGGAAACCCCAGGGGCCTTAATAGCACAGGTTTTGAACCTAAGGTTTAGGCTGGACCAAGTGACATCAGAGAGCAGCCATAATGAGCTGTTGCAAGTGAAGGTTTGTCTGAAAAATACTTAATGAAAACCTTTGAGCTGCAAGGGTATCTGACAGATTGGCAACTCGCTTTGAGAAAGAGACCATCCTCCCTTCCAATTCCCAGGCGCAGAGCTTGCGGCTGAGTCATCAGGAATCAAATAAATGGGGAAACAGGAGCGGAAAAGACAGCACCCTATAGCATCCATCAACAGTGTGAGCCAAAGCTACTGATGCGGTTAAATAGACAACAATCCGCTGTTTGTTTTCTGTTTGCTGAGGTTGCCAACCGAAGCTTTCAGAGGTCTACCACCACAATTAAAAGCAGGCAGGTTCTGGGGGAACACAGGGAAATCCAAACCAAAACAGAATATTTTGATGTTTAGATAGAAATCTACTATTGGCTAGGAAAGGGGCATTTATTGTGTCTGAAGACAATGGCGCTATTATCCACCCAGCAATTATGGTCACAAAGCTGCTCGCTCAGATAACCGTGGGCTATTTGAGTCAGAGAGAGAGAGAGAGAGAGAGAGAGAGAGAGAGAGAGAGAGAACACACCAAGGCTTCGCCTGGTTTCATGGGCTATGAGCTTTTGCTGGTATCAGCAGAGGAGTAAGAGACTTTTATGCTGCTTCAGGGTGAAGAACATGTATCCCAGGGGCCCTTCAGGAAAGCCACAGATACTCAGGCCAGAAAAGCATCATGAGAGCATTTGGCTTATGAGAGCTCATGGAGTGGCTTAGTTACAAGGGCACGGACTCTCCTAGCTATTTCTAAGCTGATAGAGGAGAGACA
Source organism: Redunca redunca (assembly GCA_006410935.1). Lineage (NCBI taxonomy): Eukaryota > Metazoa > Chordata > Mammalia > Artiodactyla > Bovidae > Redunca > Redunca redunca. The sequence continues at coordinate 207,590 of SJYQ01004457.1, forward strand.
AAGTACAGTGGAGAAGCCGGGCGATCTGAGACTTCCAGGGGTAATTTACCGAGCAGTGTAAGCCTGTCCCATTCTGGGCCTAGGATCTCCCTTCCTGTTATTCTGGCAAACCTGAACCAAAGTCTCTCCCCGACATTTGGGCCATGCCATCTTTGCTGGGTCACAGCTCCTCCTGGCCTGTCATTTCCACTGATTCTACCTGCGTATCTGCTTTTTTTTTTTTTACTGCTGACTCTTCTACAGCCCAGAGCTCGTTGTTCTCTCACACAGAAGAGCTCATGTTCATAATGTTTGTTCCACAGACTTATGAGGTCAGGAAAAATCCCTGGATGGGCCACACCAGATGGATGGCATAGGAGATCGTACAATCCTGGTGGTTGTATGTGTTAGTAGGTGACGTCTAATCACGTACGGACTATGAGGCCAGCTTTCCCCATGTTCTGAGGAGAGGGCGTGTCTCTTTAGTAGGCCCAGGAATGATACCCCTTCAGATGCAAGCACCAGAAACTGGTGGATGGTATGATGCCAGGCAAACTGCATCTTTTCTAAGGTTTTCTACTTTATGGACTTTAAAGAAGGAAAGAAAATTAATGCTGCCCTAGTCTACACGTTGCCTGGTTTAGCTATGTCCTTGTGTTTGGGGCAATAAAATGTGACTGATTGTGAACTTCAATGTCATTGTTGTTTAGTTGCTAAGCTGTGCCCTACTCTTTTGCAACCCCTTGGACTATAGCCCATTGGGCTCTGTCCATGGGATTTCCCAGGCAAGAATACTGGAGTGGGTTGCCATTTCCTTCTCCAGGAGTTCTTCCCAACCCAGGGATCAAACCTGAGTCTCCTGCTTTGGCATGCAGCTTCTTTACATTGAGCCACCAGGAAAGCCCATGAACTTCAATTATTTCAGTTCAGTCACTCAGTTGTGTCCAACTGTTTGTGATCCCATGGATTGTAGCATGCCAGGCTTCCCTGTCTATCACCAACTCCTGGAGCTTGCTCAAACTCATGTCCATTGAGATGGTAATGCCGTCCAACTATTTCATCCTCTGTTGTCGCTTTCTCCTCCCACCTTCTATTTTCTCCAGCATTAGGGTCTTTTCCAATGAGTCAGTTCTTCACATCAGGTGACCAAAGTATTGGAGTTTCAGCTTTACCTTCAGTCCTTCCAGTGAATATTCAGGACTGATTTCCTTTTGGATTGACTAATTTGATCTCCTTGCAGTCCAAGGGACTCTCAAGAGTCTTCTCCACAGTTCAAAAGCAACAATTTTTCAGCGCTCAACTTTCTTTATAGTCCCTCTCTCACACCCATACATGACTACTAGAAAAACGATAGCTCTGACTAAATGGACCTTTGTTGGCAAAGTAATGTCTCTGCTTTTTAATATACTGTCTAGGTTCATCATAGATTTTCTTTCAAGGAGCAAGTGTCTTAATTTCATGGCTGCCATCACCATCTGCAGTGATTTTGGAGCCCAAGAAAATAAAGTCTCTCACTGTTTCCATTGTTTCCCCATCTATTTGCCATAAAGTAATAAATAGCCTTAGATAAACCTGCCACCATCCCCTGAAAAGATATAGAACAAGTTCACATAACAAGGGTGCATGTCCTAAGTGTTCAAAGAAAAAAGCAAATCAGAAAAACTTCAACCATGTGACCTCTCCCAATTCTCCTGCCACTATTTGCTCTAAACCTCTTCTTTATAGAGGAAGCCTAGCAGTTAACTCAGAAACAGTATAGTTTCTGGAAGTTGACCTGAGCCAACTGAAAAATGTCCTGAGATGGTATCAGCATCTTTATCCATTTTTCAGAAAAAGCTTGTTGGTTCAATATAATTCCTATAGCTCTTACAACTCCCTTTGGGATAAATATTTAATCAACAGAGCAGTTGCCTTTTTATTTCATTATAGAGAAGTTTCAATAAAATAAGATAGTGTATTGTAATGAATGACAAACACTGGTGAATTTTCATTTAAAATCAATAAGTTGAACCAAGGAATTGTTTTGTAACTTATGGGTCATCTCAACTTAATGAACAGTAACTAAAAACATATTATATAAAAGCCTGGCATGCAGAAGGGATGCAGAGCAAAAGGCTAGTCATTGCCTCACTAGGCTTTATAATCCTTAAAGAGAGGGCTGTGTTTTGTTATTTTTCCCTTGGCCAATGCCTGGAATAATAGCAAGCAGGTCGTGGGTATTCAGTGAATGCTTGCCAGGTTGAATGAATTAATAAGTTGATGTAAGAAGAGTGTTTTCCTTTAGAAAAAAAGATGCAGTACTTTCCGCATCCTGGCCACCTCTCAGTGGATGACCCTGACCACATGGATTATAAATTATATATATTCTTTTCCTTTCCTTATGTTTATTACAGTGATTCTTAAGTTTGAGCTTGCAGTAGAATTACCTGGGGAGTTTACAAAACACAGATTCCTCAGCCCCACTTGCAGTGTTTTTGATTCACTTGGTCTGAGGCCCCAGGAATTTGCATTTCGAAGTTTCCCAGGGGATCTGATGCTGCTATTTTGGATACTACAATTTGAGCATCATTGACTTACAGCATCTATCTGCCTGCTCCAATGGCAATTTCCATTTTCTCATCTACAGGCGGGCTTTCCCAATGGCTTAGTGGGTAAAAAATCCTGCGATGCAGGAGACATCGGTTTGATCCCTGGGTCAAGAAGATCCCCTGGAGAAGGAAATGGCTACCTACTCCAATATTCTTGCCTGAAAAAATCCCACGGATAGGTGGTGGTTGTTCAGTTACTCAACTGTGTCCGACTCTTTGTGACCTTATGGACTGGAGCGTGCCAGGCTTCCCTGTCCTTCATCATCTCCCAGAGCTTGCTCAAACTCATGTCCACTGAGACAGTGATCCTCTGTCATCCCCCTTCTCCTCCTGCCTTCCATCTTCCCCAGCATCAGGATCTTTTCAAATGAGTCAGCTCTTCGCATCAGGTGGCCAAAGTATTGGAGTTTGAGCTTCAGCATCAGTCTTTTCAATGAACATTCAGGACTGATCTCCTTTAGGATGGACTGGTTGGATCTCCTTGCAGTCCAGGGGACTCCGAAGAATCTTCTCAGAGTTTGAAATCTTCACAGTTCGAAAGCATCAAAAACCAGGTGAGCTAGCTAGTTGAAAAGGGTCACAAAGAGTCAGACAGGACTGAGCATCTCAGCACAAGCACATCAACAGGTGAATTCTTCCCTAGAGCACAGATCCTTACATGAAGAAAGCCCCTGACTCCATGAATGAGTCCAGCTGGGCTGAGGGAGTGTCTGTCTGTCGCTCCTGTGCCTTCATGGCTTTGGTGCATAGGGACCCATCGCGTGTGAAGGGTAGTAATCCATTTTTTCTGCTGGCCTTTCACTTTTCCTTCTTACTTCGTGTGATGAAGAATTGCCTTTAGAGGCCTACCCAGACATAGTAATTTCTTTGGAAATCTGGCTGTGGCTGTTTCTGGTGTTGCCTACATGGCTGTAGCTGTATGTCTGATTCATTGGCCCTTCACACAGGGTGGCTGGCAGGTTAATAACAGCGCCTGTTGCTATGAGAGCCTGCCAGTGGTGTGGACTCTCTACCTTTGCAAGTCATATTTTTGTTCCAATTAAGTCTCCCTGTCTGTATTTGCTTTAGCTACAAAATGTCTATTAATTCTGGGTGACTCTGGATACAAATGATAATGCTGGCCGTGGACCTTCTATTCATCTTCTAAAAATATGAAAAATGATCCTTTATTATGGAAACAGTGGATAGGGCAGCCGTGTATTTTGATTGGGTGGTTTGTTTGCTTTTCAGTAATAGGACTGGGCTGTAAGTCCTCATCAACAGCTTCTCATCTGGCTTCCTTTCTCAACAACAGCATGGTTTGTAGAGTAGTATTGTTTTTTGTTGTTTATTTTTTTATTGAATTATAGTTGATTTACAGTGTTGTGTTCATTTCAGCTATATAGTAAAGTGATTCAGTTATATGTGTGTGTGTGTGCGTGCACACACATTCTTTTTTGTATATACACATACACAGATTCTTTTTGTATTCTTTTCTATATGAATTATCATAGGACATTGAATATAGTTCTCTGTTCTATACAGTATGACTTTGTTGTTTATCCATCCTCTGTATACAGTAGTTTGCATCTGCTAATCCCAAACTCCCAATCCACCCCTCTCCCGCCCTCTTTCCCCCTTACTAACCACAGATCTTTTCTCCATGTGAGTCTCTCTCTGAGTCTGTCTCTGTTTCATCAATAGGTTCATTGGCGTCATGTAAAGTGTTTAACTTTGGGGGTACAAACACGGGCAAGAGGATATGACAGAGCTAATTGATTTAGTTTTGTCAGTGGGGAAGATTACAATCTTAGACCCATTACGCACTTTCTCTTAGCAAAGTTTTTAAGTAGTCTTAGATGAACCCTGTATTTGAAAGTTTTCATCCTGACATCTTGAGCTACTTATATCTGCTGATCTTTTTTCTCCTTTGAAAATCTGACTTATTCTTCAAATAAAAGTTTTCTTCTCTCTAAAACTATTGGTGTCGCAGACAGTAAAGGCTCTGCCTGTAGAGCAGGAGACCTGGGTTCCATTCCTGGGTTGGAAAGATCCACTGGAGAAGGGAATGGCTGCACACTCCAGTATTCTTGCCTGGAAAATCCCATGAACAGAGGACCAGGCTATAGACCAGGAGCAGGCTATAGTCCATGGGGTTGCAAAGAGACAGACATGACTGAGCAATTAATGCTTCCGTGTCCATTGTGAACGCTCAGGTTTTACTATCTCAAGCACACGTTTGGCCCTCCATTACCTACTGCTGTGTGATGTCCTGTGTGTTGTTGTTTAGCTTCTTATATGTGTAAATAATGCCACCTCAATTAGATGGCCAACTTACTCATTCGTCTTTTCTTTCAGAATGTAATTATCCTGCATCTACTATGTAAAAGGCACCACAATTGATGCTGGAAGAATACAAAGAAGCAAAATATATGGTCTTGTATTCAGACTTTTCAGAAATTTACAATTTAGTGGTAGAGCCAAGCTGTACACGTATTTCCTTCCACACAAATACCATAAAACAGTAACTTACATTCACAGCAGGGCATCAATTGAGAGTGACATAGACAGTGCCTCGTAAGTCTTTGTTTTTCCACTGGGCTTGCACGTTTTATAAACAATAGACTCTAAATGCACATTTATTATCTTCCTGTCTACACAAAGTATGTCTGATCTTATGCAACATGTTTATGCAATTTTCTTTTGGGAGAGTAGGAGGTGGGCAGACCTATCATCATGAAGCCCAGCATAATTTTCTGTCCCCCTTCCCGCTTCTTCATCAGACCACATCCTGTATGGTCCACTCATCATTCTCAAAGCGTGGTTTTCTTTTTTTGAGAATTACACCTGGCTCTTCTTGTCAGTTGAATCTTTGCTTCATCATCAGGGCCCATCTCAAATGTCAGACCCTCTGAGTAGCCTTCCTAAACATCTAGAAACAGAGATATCCGTTCTCACTTTCCCGTATTCTCGTAATCGCTTTATATGATTACACTAATCATACTATTTTTTCACTTTCAAGCAATTATAGGCAATTAAATATGGAAATTATGTATATATAATTAAATAGGCAATTATGTGGCAATTATATATATATATATATGGTAGTGGTGCCTTAGTTACTAAGTCATGTCCACCTCTTTGTGACCCCATGGACTGTAGCCCACCAGTTTCCTCTGTCCATGGGATTTCCCAGACAAAAATACTGGAGTAGATTGTCATTTCCGTCTCAGCAGATCTTCCTGACCCAGGGATCAAACCCACGTCTCTTTCATTGCAGGCAATCTCCTGTACTGCAGGTGGAATCTTTACCACTGAGCCACCAGAGAAGCCCTATATAATTATATAGACTGTTATATATATGTATATTGGACTTCCCTGGTGGCTCAGACGGTAAAGTGTCTGTCTACAATGCCGGAGACCTGGGTTTGAGCCCTGGGTTGGGAAGAGCCCCTGAAGAAGGAAACGCTATATGTTGTCTCATTAGACTCTGAGTTCCTTAAGGTTGAAGAACCTGTCATTTGCATTAATATCTAGCATTTTGTAAAACAGTTTATCTAGCTCATAATTGACTAGCTCACTACATCTTTGTGGAATGAATGTGTGAATTTATTTATTAAATAAATATGTAAATAGACATCTAGCCTAAAAGCAATAAATAAGTAAATATTTGTTGGACAATATGGATAATAAATATGTACAACTGTGCCAAATGCCTTGCTATAGACTTTAGACTGATCACATTTTCATATTGTAATGGAAATATATTTGAAAGTATCCTATCAAGAGCAGTTCAGGGATCAGCTCAAATGTGTGAAGTTAATCTCAAACCCAAATGCCTGCTTTTGTTTTGATGCTTTTCAACCTGAATAGAGAGCAAGTAACATCAATCCTGGTTCCAATTAGTAAGAGGAGCAAAGAATATAAAATGTAAAACTGTAAGATGCTAAAAATAGTGATCTTGAAATCAATAGTGTTGGCAGACACTGAGAAATGTGCATAACTTCACTAGAACATTAAAAATTCCTAAACGAAGTAACTTATGAATAGAGTTATGTTTTAGGGGGAAAATAGAATCTGGTCAGTCAAAAATTAATAATGTGTCATAAGCTTGTTGGTCAAAGTAAATAATACAATGCAACTCAAAGTTGGGTAAATTCTGGTGGCTCTTGGAACTCATAAGAAAGGGTTATTGAGATTGGGAAAGATAATTAGAATATTATCAGTATACCTTCCTAAAGATACTCTGACCATATTCATGAATTTACATGGCATAGGACATGGCATGGGAATCAAACTTCCCCACAAAATTGCCCAACTAGTTACATTTCAACCTGAATCCCCTTGCTTTTGCTATCTCCAGAATAAAGATGGGGTAAACTTTGCAGTATGACCACTTAAAGGCTCTGAACAAAGATGACCTTCGTCGAGTCAAGTCTACTGAAAATGTAGAAAGCCTTTCTTGTGCTCTAAGGCAGCACCCACCACGCTGTAACTTAAAGATTTCTGGGAATCCCTGACTTAGCTCACTTCATCTCTAGCTGTCTTTAGAGAATGAGTTAGTGAAAATTGCCCCTAACTCTGCATTTGTCTTGTAAAGAATTTTTTCAGGTCCATTAATGCACATAACTTGGTACTGATAATTTGAGGCATCAATTCTGAATGCTACTCTTAAGTCCTAGAGCAGTGAATTATGCCTGTGTACCAGGAAAAGTGTAAGATTTCTCCAGTTAAAACTTTACTACATTCAGCTTTAAGAAGGCTTAACAAAACCAGTCCAGGCTGAAGAGCTCCAAAAGAGGATACAGCTTTTCTGTCATACATTATTTTGCCAACTCTATGAAAGCATAAAGTTGTTTCCTTTTCAGTCATTTTCCTAATCAATTCTGTTTCATTTATAGAGTGAAATCTCTTTTCAGGCAGGAAATTTTTGTAACACAATAATTATAGGACATAAAATTTGGCTTAAAATGGTTGACTTGCAGCTATCTTCTGCAACGCAAATGCCTTCCTTGTCAAGCGTTGCCCATTCAGTTCAGGGCATCTGGACACACCAGACTGGGTATTACTTTAGAAATCATTTCAACTTTGCAGCTTTGTTCTTTGGTATTAACTAACTAATTGATATTAATGGTATATAGGGCAGAATTTACCTTGGAGGTAGGAATGGGTGATAACTTACCTTCTGAACATTTTAGGGAAATTTGGAGTGGTGTGTCTGGCCTGGTTGGTTTTGGGTGATCAGAATATTCCATTTTATAGGCTAGAATGCATTTGAGCAAGTTATGCATAGACATTTACCAGCTCCTAAAGCTCCATCTGCCAAGTGATTTTCCCCATTGTATTTATTCTCTTTGTTGAACTTTCTCTTCTCTCTTTAAGCACCCCAGAGAAGTACACATCAAGCTGTGACTTGGAAATTTCAAGGAATTATTATTCCACCTCCTCTTTTAAGAGCTAGCTCCAGTCTCAAATCTTCCTACTAAAAGGTTTTTTCTTTATACTCTGTCTTTCTTTGATAAAATAAGCTGATTTTTCCCCCTCGTCTTTTACATTTGAGATGTGTAACTAATGAGACTAGTTTCCCTATCTCCTTTTTTTTTCACATTCCTTTATATATGATACTTACGGACTAGAATCATTATTAATTAGTTCATATTAATCAAGAGTTTACAAGAAAGAATTTTGTGATAATAGGGAGAGCACAGAAAACTTGGTAGGAGGAAAACTAATGAATATTAATCCTGAATGCTTACGAGTGCCTCTTGTCTTCAAGTGGTTGAAAGAAGTGCTAATTAATTATCATGCTATAGGATTATGATGAAAACAGTATACATCAGTGTCCAGGTGTGCCTGAGCGGACATAGAAGCTCAGTTACTAGTTACAGGCTGCACTGATGCTGCATATCTTGTTCAGAGAACGTGACATCAGACAGTGTCATCAAATGGAAGGATTTGGTGAAGGAAACAGACACACTTGATCACATGTGGCCGTTACTTGGGAAACCGCTATGCATCCTGGGTAAATGTCTCCCTCTGAAGCAGGCGGAGCCAAGGGAAAGCTGGCCAGGCCTGATGCTTTTTCCCATTCATTCCAGTTGTTTCGAGTTTTTCACTGTTTCTATCATTCGCAGGGCAGCCCACCCTGGAGCTTCTGGAGGGTCTAGGATCACATTCAAGAGTGTTGTGTATCATCTCATTTATGTTCTAATTCACCCTTTTTTGGGGTATACTTTAAACATCTCTCTTAAATTGATCAGTATACATGGGGCACTTTTTCCAGAGGAGACAGGATCTTATTTATTCTTCCCAACTCGCCTCATTTCCCCCTACATTCTTCATAATTATTCACTAGACTTGAGAAGACTAATGAGAAGCAAGTGAAACAGAATTCATTAGGAAAGACTAGCTAAGGAGGGAGGGAGGGAGAAAGCAAGGCCTTTGTGGGGGTTTTTTGTGATATTCAAAACATAACCATTCCCTAAATAATGCATTTACTGCTAATTCAGTAACATAGTTCACACTTGAGAAGAGCCTCCTTGACAACATTTGATGTCCATGTTTGTGCTCTTAGAAACAGGCCTCCTTTAATGTATATTTGATGACTGTGGTGTGCACAGAGAGCTGAGGCATTATTTGGAATTCTGTGTGTCACTAGACATTACGTGCTCCTTTAGTCATGGACAATTAGTAAGCATTGACCCTCACTGTGATTTACATTGTATTTCATGGGCTGCAAATAGCCATTTTCTGTAAGAACAAAAGTGTTTTCTAACAGGCCAGGTCCTCTGAGTAGATAGAAGATTCTCCCTGATTTTGAGGGCTGGGGTGAGATCCTTAAAGACAGAAGTACAATGATGCATGAACTTATCAGGCAAAAAACATGGTGGCAGCTTATTTTCCTGTGATCTGAGGACATCATTTATCACGTATTAAGGAAGGCGATGACTGTGTTTATCATGTAGAGTGTTAATAAATTGAAAACACACAGACATCATTAGGCAACTCCTCCTTCCATGGGCCAGGCTGACTGTTGTGTTGCAGAGGATGGGTTGGTACAGTGAGAAACAGTCATCCTCAGGGAACAGGGAGGGTTAGACACTTAACCTGAGACAGGACATGTGATATGTCTTGACCACATCCCTCCCTCCATCCAAAGGGAACATGCTTTGGTAATGCTAAACATTTTGAGATCATATTTGCTTAACAGTGAAATCGGAAAAGAGTCTTTCTAGTGCATATGCAGAAAACCTGTGTCATTCTATTACTCTTGCCATAATGTAAAGATAAAAAGAAGAGTGATTCTCCCTGACCCTTACATTGGCTTTTTAAAAAAAGATTCCTGCTTTACAGCCTGCTGTCCAGATTGCAGTTGTCAACTTTCCTCAGTGCTGCTAAGCCCAGTATAGCTGGTTGATGGTCTGCAGATTCGTACCTAGCTTGCACTGAACTTTTACATTCTCTGTGTCCTTCTGATGGAAATAAATATGTAAGCATGATAAAGGTGGTAGATAGCCCTGTAGCTTTTTACTCGTTGTCTCCTTTACAACTGTGTGTTTATAAACGTCATATGGTATCTTGTAAACTTAGATCAAAATTTTAAAAATGTTTTACAGTTTGAGACCATTAATGACAGTGGCCTGGTGTAGAAGTCTACCTAGGTAGATTCATTGCAATTTAAAACAGTCTAACCATTATTATTATCATTTTATTTCATGAACTACTTGGTGATTCTGTGTGTGGTTGCACTTTTTGCCAAAATTTCCTCTTGCTTTGAAATGGATGTCTTCATTGAGAATCGCCTTGGTCCTTGAAAAATCGCCATGTTGTATTTTTTCTTGATTTCTCCTCCTAGATTGCTAACCTTGATTACTGTGGTTTTACCTAAATATCACTTGCCATAGTTTTACTTATTTTTTCTTTTAGGAACTTCTGGTGATTTCAGTGCTGCTCCTGAAGGTGGTGGTTTATTAGTAGCAGTCAGTTCTTTTTTCTGTGTTATTGCTTTCATTAATTGGGGTTGGGACCGACCTGTCTGATCCTTTCCTGCAATCGATGTTTTTATGGACAAGAGTCGAGAGAAGCTTTATACCTTAACTTTGAAAATTAAGAGGTTTCCTGGGGTAAACATGAGATAGTTCTACTATAAACATAGCAAAATGAAGAATGAGAGTGAGATGGCATGATGTGAACCTGAGAAGAGATAAGTGCGCGACAGGTATGTTATTCATTGTCCATATCAAAGAGGAATCTTTGTCTTTAAGACTCAAGTCAAATGCACCAAGAAGCTGGTCATACTCCGATTACTTCCTTGATGTTGATTTTCTGAGTGTCTCCAAGCATTCATGTCCTCATTCGTAAGAACTTATTAAGGGAGAAATGTTCTTCAGTGGTTTCAAATTCGTATATTCTCTGTCAGTTAGATTGAACAAAGAACTCTTCAGGGCTGAAACTCTTTTTCTTCTTTTGTTCTCTCATCTTCTACCATGTATCTATACAATACATGATCAGTATACAGCTTGTGGAAAGAATGAATGATTAAATGAATGAATGGTTAGGTATGAAGGCAAGCATTTCAAAATTCTCTCCAAAGTAAAAAATACACATTTCTAGAAAAGATATTTCTTAATTTCTAACCTAGTAGTGTATTCTCTTTCCAGCTTCTCTCTTCAGCTCTTTTATACCAAATTTACTAGGGCCTACGTTTCTGTGGAGGCCATAGTTGGAAAGCAATAAGACAAATTAAAGGAAAATCATTTTAGCGTATTTTGTCTCTTGCCTTATTCTGTTCAACTCTAGCTTCTGGATTTGCATACTCTCAGTGTGGTTAAGATTTAAATCGAACAGACTCATTTAGGCAAATGTATATCCTTGTAAATCTCTGTTTTTGGGGGGAAATAAATGTTAATAAAACTTCTGTCTTACAAAAATATATTGTTTGTCTCCAAGGCTTATAAAAAGTAAATAAACCACTTAGGATTTATTATATATTACACAGTCACAAACCACATATGACATTATAAATAATATACAAATATATCATGCATCTAGTTCAGAAGGTCTGTGTGCCAACAATTTAGACATTTTAAAAAACATCTGAGATTAGATTCAATGTCAGTTTATATTGATAAGTAGTTAGAAGATACTTCAATTTGCATTTAAAAAATTTTTTACCATGGTAAAAGTCTTTAAAATAGAAATTAGGTTTTGACTTTTCTTAGGGAGCATCTCTAAAAACAATTGCAGGAATCAGGCTGCATAAAGAATTATGAATTGAAATTTTGAATTTTATACTAGAAATATGAGATGTCTTTTTATGAGCCCCTCTCAGCAATGAGAATTTCAAGTATGGGCCGTAAAACAACTGGAGCCTGCAAATTAATTTATATATAATTACTCCCAGGTTCTCAGACACTCAGTTTGGCTAAAAAAGTTGACTGCACAGTGATGTTGTTTGGAGGTGTAACTTGTTATTTAATATCTTGTCTGAAGCATCAGTTATCCACAGCTTCCAGAAAACTCTGGATTTACTATGTCATGTGATTCTAGTAAAAATACAGTTTCATATCCAAATCCTTATTGATCATTGTATCAAGAATTGGATTTCTCTTTATTTCGCAAACTATTGTGCATTTTGTACTAAGTTTGTAAAATGTTCTATAAAGAGCCATTTGAAATGTCCATGTTCTCTTTAAAGGGCTCAGTTCAGTTCAGTCGCTCAGTCGTGTCTGACTCTTTGAGACCCCATGAACCACAGCACGCCAGGCCTCCCTGTCCATCACCAACTCCCGGAGTTTACCCAAACTCATGTCCATTGAGTCGGTGATGCCACCCAAACTTTAAAGGGTAGACACAATTATTTTGGGGAGTTTGAGGACTCTTATTTGTTTTCATTGTGTTGTGTTATAATGCTCTTGTCAACTTTATGAGAGAGATCTAAAAACAGCTCATCATTGTTCATTAAGGTTAAATGAATGTCTTGGGATCTAACCCCAAAGACAATTCTGAGTTCTCATTGGCACAAAGCATTTCTTATTACGGAGAGAAATGTTTTGGTTCATTATTTCAGGAAAGGGTGCCAGAAAGAAACAGTCAATTTGAAACAGCAGTTCACACATTTCCTGGGCTGTTGGAACATGTACATTTCATTTGCCTTGCACTGCCTCACCTATAGAATATATCTATAGAAGAGAAAACACACACAATTGGCAAGCAATAATGCATGTAGTTTTACGTGGTGAGACTATTCAAGGGAAATGATTCTATTGTGAATAAGAGTGGTCTACAGACAATGCTAATCAGCCAAAGTTATCACCATAACTTGTGTATGTATAAACCTTTACATATTTGTAAAATATCAATTGGAATTGTATGAAATTGATATTCAGCTGTTTTTTTTCTTGTCTTGCAAAACTGGAATTTCATATAGTTCAATCTAACACTTCCACATTTATTATTCCTCTTTGAAAGGCCACCTGCCATGGTTGGAAGCACATTGGATTTAGAGTCATCGGCTTGGGTTCATGTCCCAACAATGTCACTTGTGTGCTGGGTGACCTTTACAAATCCTTCAGAGATTGAACAGTGACATGTGGGAATAAAGAGAAATCTAATTCATAAGATATTTAGCAGTGTTTTGACTAATAGTTACTAGATAAAGAGCCTTTTTCACAGTCATATGAAATCAGGCAGTCTTATAATACATACAAAAGGCTAACAAACAATTCAAATGTGAGTAATTATGAATGCTGTTTCTGATTATCAATAGGACATTGTCAGGTTGGAAGGGCAGGCACCGTTATCCTCATTGCATAGTTGGAGAAAATGAAACAGAAATTCAGTAAAGGTGGCTTAGATGATTCAGTGACTCAGAAATAAGAGTCTGAGTCTCCAGATACTGTTGCCCTTTTAAGGGTACCATCTGATGACTGTCTGTGTGTTAGGTGTTATAGAAGAGTTACCAGGACATCTCAGTCAAAAAGCCCAGTCCTGTAACACTGCATCTTTGCCTTGTAACGACATCAAGATGTGAGCTACCTGAAAACTTCCTTTCAAAATCTATTTTCCCTCAAAAAATACAGTAGTTACCAAACACTGGAAGAAATAAACATGAATGTCGGCAGTACAGATAAATAAGCTGGCTCATCTAGGCAACAGAGTGTTGTTTGGCACTAAAAAGAAACGAGCTGTTAATCCATGAAGGCATGGGGGGAACTTAGGTGCGTCTGACTAAGTGGAAGAAGCTGGTCCAAAAATGCTACATACCCTGTGAGTCCAACCGTGTTACATTCTGGAAAAGATAAAACTGGAGACAGTAAAAGCATTAATGATTGCCAGGAGCTGGAGGTAGGGATGGAAAGACTGAGCACAGAAGATTTTCAAGGCGGTGAAACTACTCTCTATGGTACTCTAATGGTAGGTACTTGTCACTCTGGGGCTTCCCTGCTGGCTCAGTGGTAAACAAACTGCCTGCATGTACAGGAGATGCAGGTTTGACCCCTGGTCCAGGAAGAGCCTCTGGAGAAGGAAATGGCAACCCACTCCAGTATCCTTTCCTGGGAAATCCCACGGACAGGGGAGCCGGGGGGCTGCAGTCCACAAGGTCGTAAAGTGTTGGCGACTGAACAGCAGTAGCAACATGTCATTATACATTTGTTCAAACCCGGAGAATGCACAGCCCTGAGAGTGAGCCCTGGGTAAACTATGGACTTTGGGTGACGATGATGTTTCAGTGCAGGTTTATCAGCTACGACAAGTGTGCCACTGTTGTGGGGAATGGTGATAATGAAGGAAGATGTTATGCGTGGGGAGAAGAGAAATATGAGAAATATCTGTGCCCTTCACTCAATTTTGCTATGAACCTAAAAGTTCTCTTCATGATAAAGTCAATTAAAAATGAAAATGCTATCGAAGGTTTGAGGCTTTTTCCACATAAGTGAAGCCTTCAGCACTGCGGTCACAAGAGCCACCTTGAAGGGTAATTGCTGTTATTCGTATCCCTCTCGAACTGTCCAAATAGACTCAACGAGGCTGGAAGTTTCCTTCCTTGAAGGCCCAGAGATGGGAGTAGAACAGCTTAGAGGAAAGCCTATCCATCCTGTTCAAAAGTCTGTGCTTCTACTCTTGAAGACATTATTCATTCTGGACTTCAATAAGCTCATAATGGTAGACGGTTGACTTGAGCAATCAAAATGTATGCACACGAAAGAGAATTGTATTCTTCGTATTCTGCAGTTACAAATAAGGCAGATGAGCAAGATCAAAGCTGAACATGGTGAAATTCAATGTATAATATAGGATGATAGAGCAGTTGTGGAGTTGGATAGAGAATGCCATACAGTTTTCTTGTAGGCAGTTTTCAGAAAATGTCTCAACTTTAATCTAACTATACTTCAAGCCCCCTGCACCTCTTTAAATTGTTTTTTGACTAGTGCTAGTTTTCTAAAAGTACAAAGCCTGTTTATTTGGGGATTTCTATATGACCCTCCCCATGCTTACCTACTTACAATTTTCCTTTATATTCTGAGCATTAAATTTCCTTTATAAGGAAATTTTGTGAAGTTATTCCAATTCCAATTTGCATGCAATGTTCAAGGATATCATCAAGATTGCTTTAAGAGAATTCCTGTGGATCTCTTTGGAGTGAATTCCCACTTTCGTTCAATTTTACTGTCTCTCTGTGCCAGGATTGTGAAAGAACATGGTACCCCTCGGGAGGTCTCCATAATGCTATTATTGTCGTATAGTCACTAAGTCATGTCTGACTCTTTTGGAGTCCCATGGACTGTAGCCTGCTAGGCTCCTCTGTCTATGGGATTTCCCAGGCAAGAATACTGCAGTGGGTTGCCATTTCCTTCTGCAGGGGGCCTTCCTGACCCAGGCATCTAACACACGTCTCCTGCATCTGCATGGTAGGTGGAATCTTTACCACTGAGCCCCCAGGGAAGCCCCTCCATAACGCTACCCCTTCTTTAATTTTGAGTTATTGGTCCTATGTTGAAGATGTCTTGGTCCAGCTCTGGCATGGATAGAGGATGTTAGACCCTGCATGATATAAAAGCAAATTACTCTGAAACTCTCAATACCGGGGGCAACTAGGACTCTCTGGACCCAAGAGTAGAACCTTGCCTACTTCCCCATTCTTGTTAATGGGAAGATGTTCCCAAGGCCTTTAGACATTTTCCCTTAGTAAGAATTCATTCAAGGAGGGGTCTGCCTGCTGACTAAAGGCCGCCTCTGGCCATGTTCAGTAGCTATGGGAATTTTCTTCCTACCATTGATGATGAATGTGAAAGTACTTAATATTGTGCATCAGGCATCTGACTGCCTCATGCTGAATCCAGATTCCTCCACATGTTGGCTAAATGGCCACAGGCAACCTTCTGGGCACCTGTGTCTCCATCTACCACATATAGATACTAGCCTACCTACTTGATAGGAATTTCATGAAACTAAATGGATTCAGAGATGAAAAATGCTTAGAACATTGAGCCTATTTGTCCAGTCCAGTTGACTAACCATTCACAATTGAACACTTATTCTGTAGCTGCATCTACCCCCTAAATAGTCGTGCATTCAGCCTCAGCTCAGGGTGTCCTCTTAGCTTGTAATTCCCTCTCCACCTCCACCTGTTGAAGGCTTACTCGTATTTCAAGAGTCAACTCAAATACCACTTCTCCCTTGAAGTACTTCCTTTTCTGTGCACCTCAAGGTCTTTTACTATAATGGCACTTATACTCTAATATATTGTATAGTGGCACTTATGTATACCTAAGTAAGCATATAAATGTATATAATTACACTTGTATGTGTCTAAGTAAGTACGTATGGGGTGTGTCTGTGTTATGTGTTATGACTATGTGTTTGTGTAGGTGTGTGTATTGATTTATATACTAGTTTATTTAGCAGTCATTCATTATGTGCCTATCAAGTGCAGTTCATCCTTTGAAACAGGGAATACTAGGTACATAGTCCTTGACCTCAAGAATCAGGGAGAGGGTGGGATGAGATGGGAGAATGGCATTGAAACATGTATACTTATATTGTAAATTGTAATTTCAACCAGAAGTAAATTTTTTTTTCTTTAAATAAAAAAAAAAAAAAAANACAAGGAAGACTTTTTTTTTAAAGAGGCAATATATGCTCTGATAAATGTTGAAATAATTTGGATGAGATACAAGGAACTTCTATTATTATATATACACACATATAAATGTGTATATTTATAGAGACATACATATTTGCAAATATGCAACTGCAATTTGATGAAAAGCCATCTTTCTAAGATCATTTTCAGAAAGAAATTTTATTTCAGATCCAGTCACAGCAGTAGGTTTTAAGTAATGTATCAGGGAGTCATTTTTACATATTCTAACAGAACCAAGCGCTGTGCCCCAAGGTTTTCACCTCTGAGTACTGCATGTTTCAAAATTTAAATTTGTTTGGCTTTCTCAAGCTTTCTGGCTCCCTCCTAAACTTTTCATACTCCTTTGATAGACTTGGTTGACTGAAAATATTCTCTATACCATTGTGTTTCTTCAGCAAAATCTTTTTACTCTTTTGCATTCCATAAGTAATAACTTCATGTCCCCAATGTGTCCTGGAATACAACTTGTCAAATATAATTTTAGAAGAGCTGATCCATCCAAGTTTAACAAAAGAGGATGGCATTGTTGCAATGTATTTATGCATAGATGATTAAACTTATTATACTTTTTGAGTGAGCTCTGTAATACATTGATTTTACCTACCTTGTGTTATTTGACACTTACCATATCCTTTGCTTTCAGTAGGTCTTGAAAGGAAAGTTGAGTTTGTTTAAGGTTTCATAATTTATTTTTAATGAAAGATCATTGCCTTTGTTTCTCTGCTTTAGAATGGTGTAGCTACATTACCCAGATGATAGAGTAAGGGAACTGGACAGAGAACTGAAAACCATTCACTAAAGAGCTTACTCTTTAAAAATAGTTGTAAGAAGTTATTTCTAGCCCTACTCTTTATATTAAAAAAAAAAAGCCAACAGTTATTTTAGTGCAAGCTGAATTTTTTATGTTTTTTGTAGCCATGCCTAAATGATTGACATTAATTGATATAAATAGCATGCATGATATTATTACATTCTATAAAATTACTTTGGTTTTTCTTTTTCTATTTTTCATCTGTTCTGATTGTAAAGATGAGTAGAGAGATTTATTTTTATCAAATAACAATAGAAACTATTTTTGGTATTAGCATATGGATAATTATTTTAGATCTCTGCTGCTGCTAAGTCACTTCAGTCGTGTCCGACTCTGTGTGACCCCATAGACAGCAGCCCACCAGGCTACCCCGTCCCTGGGATTCTCCAGGCAAGAAAACTGGAGTGGGTTGCCATTTCCTTCTCCAATGCATGAAAGTGAAAATTGAAAGTGAAGTCGCTCAGTCGTGTCCGAGTCTTAGCAACCCCATGGACTGCAGCCCATCAGGCTCCTCCATCCATGGGATTTTCCAGGCAAGAGTACTGGAGTGGGGTGCCATTACTGACCCTCTATTCTGATAGTTCTTTTATATATATATCAAACATTGTTTTTGTTTGTATATTCTAACAGAATTTAGTCTGTAGTAGATCTGTTTGAGGTTTGTACTTAATTTGCCTCAAAGGAAACAAACAAAAAAAACATGCTCCTGTATAACTTACTAATGTAGATTAGAGGCATAGCTTTAACACTTGTAGCATCTGGTTTTGATGCAATCCTGGGGAACGTGTTTGTGAGTTTCAGTGTCTTCTCTATTTAGAACGTCACTCTGTTACATTACAATCACATAAAATGTGCTGGATATTTATGTACAGACATGCATAGTGTTTGGTAGGAAGATGCTCCTCAAATAGAACAATTTGTTTTTACACACATGTGTATCTCTGTGCTTAAAAATAGCCACTTGTGTTTATCACATACCTTTCATCTGTTAGATACTTGAAGATACAATTTCCTCCATTTTCAATCCTTTCCCCTGACTTGAAATGGATTTGCAATGAGACTTTAATAGGACTTTTCTTTTCCTTGACTCAAAGCATTCCCTTGCTTTCAGCCTTTTTTATTCCCCATTTCATTGGCTTGCTGGTCTGTGAGCTCTTTGCCTTCCTGGCTCTCAAATGGCCAGAGCAGGTGGGTCAGCCTGTCTCTGTCTTCCAAGTCCAGCAGAATTCTCCTCCCATTATCTTTAGTGGGAGGACAGAGCAATGAATGAACTGCACAGGTAGCTGTGAAAAACAAGAACAGACTCATTCATCCCTGGCATTTCCAATGAAATCATAAGTCTCCCACAAGGTGGAGAATAATTTGTATGTTGTGGCCGCAGGAACCTGCATGACTTAAAGGTCTTTGGGGAATTCTGTATTCATTTTTATTAACTTTAATTATAGGAGCACTATAAAATTTTCTCATTCTGTGTTGCGTGAAAAATGCAGAAGTTAATTGTTCCTGACATTTAATTGGTTTATGCTTCTCTCTAACAAAATCTTGGGCTGCAAGAGACGGGAAACTAGTTGGCGTGTTTCTGTGATTGCTGAGGATTATATACCAAGAAATTAGTCTTTTTGTTAGTTCTAAGCAGTGAATTACAAATGCAGTTTCAGAAGTGTGGGGAGAGAAATAAAATCTGTGCCTCTACATTCTACATATGCTAAAAGACTGACAAGGGCTTCCCCGAATGCTTTGTCTGACTTTGCCAGGATTGCTGTGGTTTTTTCATCATCATTGTCCAAGTTTAAAAGTGACATATTTTCATATGTTCGATGGTGTGTCGGGTTGTTTACAGCCCTGTAACAAGCCATCTGGACCCTTCATAACCTTTTCATAAATTTTTTCAAACATATGAAAAAAAATCTGGCATAAAGAAGCATAAGGTGCCTGGCTGTTCCCAATTATAATACGTGATGGCTTGAGGAAGTCGGATTTCAGCGAGGCACACTGCCTCTGATTTTAGGAGTGGTGAGATGCTCTGGAAAGCATCCATCTTCTGCGATGTGTTCTGGGCTTCAAGGGAGAAGATGATCAGCAAACTGATGCTGATTTCCATTTGACACACAAGTATGGGGCATGTACCGTATGCAGGACACAGTGCCAGCGTCATGGGGTGGGCCAAGGTGAAGGTGGCAGGCTCCTGGCCATCACAGAGTTTGTGATCTAGAGGGAGGGGTGTCCTTGGAAATGGTAACTCAGCGCAAGGAGCACTGGTGAGTGCATGAACTTGAGGGAACACAGAGGGACAGAGGACTGAGAACTTCAAGAGAAAAGTGTTTAGGGACCTTGTATCCTCCAGCCACCTTGGGAGATAGAATTGCACCAGCGGAGTGGGGTCAGCTCTCTGAAATGGAGAACTTGGCGTGAAAAGAAGCATCCTTGTCTACATCTTCTAACCTCAGCTCTTCCCTTCCGGATTTTACAGGACCCCAGGAAACTGATGAAGGAAATTGTTGAGGCAGGTTGAGTACCGGTTGGAAGAGAATTTCCAGACTCAGAGCATTTTGGAAGGGAGTGAGTTTATTAGGAACAAAGAGCAGAGATACTGTGGGCACTGTGAGTGCAGCGGGCTGACGTCCTGGGAGTCGACAGTTTTCACTGGTTAAGTAGCCAGTTTTTATAGCCTCAAGACAAAGCACATTCCTGCTGGAAGGTTGGCATTAGATAATTGGTTGGGGCACGGTGGGGTGACTACTGGAGTTGGCATCTTTGCCTAATTTGGAGTCAGGAAGCCTGTTGGTGATGATGGGTGCTGGTGGGGAGTTGGCAGTGGGTACAGAGGAGGTCAGTCAGCTTTGGAGGTGACCTTAATTCTGGGCTCTGCTTCTGTGGCCTTGGGGCAGGACTCAGTGGAAATTATAAACAAGCCCAAAAGGTTAGATGCTGTTCTTTTGTCCACTTGTCCCAGGTTGTTTAAAAACAAACAAATGGTCAGCAGCTGAGCACACTTGTCCAACTCTACTTCATTTATTTTATTTATTGAGTACTCCTCAAATTAGCAATCATAACCCTGCAAAATGAAGAAGAGAAAAACCCTACATTTGTTACTTAGAAAAAACCCTAAATTTATCTGCTATTCGTTACTTAGAAAGTACGAAAAGGCCCCCGTCTCCTGAGAAAGTAGTTTCTCCATTTGTACCCTGTGGGAGTCATTAGTTCTCATAAATAAAATGAATAAAACAAAAAATCCTGGAATGCATGCTGCAGGCAGAAATGGTAGAAATGATTACACCAGTACAAGTCCTGTCTCTGGGGCCAGAGCAGGCTGGGTGGCACCTCACTTGGCTTACAAAGAGCAAAGGTTTGTTCGGCTGAGTAGAACAAGGAAAAGCGTTATGGACAGTTATCTGGGAGGCCATTTCCAAATGGAGTGATGATGCCTGAAAGAGGAGGCAGGTCCTGGTTTGGGTCCGGTTAGTGAGGACAGGAGGCTGAGCCAAAGCATCAGGAGGAAGCTGGCAGCTGGATCGGGCAGTGCAGTCTGGAGGTGGGAATCACGACGAACAGAGCACTGATCAAGGCCCAGAACTGGCACGTGATCGAGGAAACCGAGTCTGCAGAGGCAAGGCGGAGCCCTGGGATGTTACTCTTCAGGGCATCCAGGCTGGGCTTGCCACAGGGTGTGGGCTTTTTACAGATAACAGTGCCAGGCAGGCAACAGCATCCTTATTCTTAAACAGTTTAGGGTCTAGCTGAGCATTTCTTACAGTATGGTCCATGGTCCCACTGCATTAGAATACCAAGCTGCTTGTTAAGGTTGCCCACCTCCAGGTCTGACCGTGTACCTTGAAACATTGGACCACCTCCCTGGGTGAACCTTAAGGTTTCCCCAAGTTGGGATCTCTCATTTATAGATCATCAGATGAATGCATGATAATCAATGACCCAGAGAGCGTCAGAGATAGGACATAAAGTGATTGGACCAGAAAGTGCTTCAGTAGGAATTCAGGAGAAACCAAGATGAATTTGAGCTTGAAGTGGTCAGAGCACAGTTTGAAAGATGTGAAGGATTTTATTCAGGAAAGAAGTAAGAGCATTCTTGATGGGAGAAAAGGCCTAAATGAAGATGCTTAGGGAAAGTCCTCGTGGCTTAATGGAGAATGCCATGAACTTTGAAGTTGGAATCTCACTCTAGCGATTTCCTATTTGTATGCCCTTTGACAATCATCTGAATCCCCATTTGCTCATTTGGAAAATGGGGCTAAGAAGAGCTGGTTTCCAAGGTTGTCGTAAGGATTAAATGTAACTCGAAAACCGTTTAGCTCTTAGTACTCAATATTTGTAATTTACCCCATACTCAGGGCTAATATTCGGTGAGGTATATGTTTCACCATGTCAGTGTTATACTTGCCTGCATTTGAAAAGAAAAGTATCAGTGATTCCTTAAAGGTGAGGCTCAACATGTCAAGACAAAGTGGATACAAATTAGGCTTGAAGAAGACTGGGAGAAGGAGGGAGGGGGTTGAAGTCTGGTTTGAGCAGAATAAGGATGATGTGCTTAAAGACTCTGATTGAGATCAGTTCATAGTCAGGGCTGCAGACTTGCAAGCCCAGAGCTCAGGATCCTGGTGTTGCCACACTTACCAAGTTGTGTTTTCATCATTTTGATCAGTGACACTCTACAGGCCACAGGAGAGGCCTCTGATGTTAGTGCTATGATGTAATCTAAGAGGGAAAAAACATAATAGCTATTCAAACAATACTGTTTGTGTATTGTAAATTCCATGTTCTTGTGAGCTACCCCAGGTTTTTTTGTTTTGTTTTGTTTTTTTCAATTTAAATGCTGAAGCTGATCCCCTATTACAGAGAAAGGGAGAAAGCAGACATTCCCCTGAGGAACAGTGTAGTAGAGTATTCCAAGTGCCTGGATGCACAAAGTCGGAAAACGGGCTGACGATGAGTGGTTGTCCTGTTGGGGATGTGCATGGGTGGCTAAGGAGAGTGCGGGAGATGTGGGGCAGATTTCCTTCCTGTTTATAACAAACCCTGAAGAGTGACTCTTGCATCTCTCTTCCTTTGGAGGTTCCCTCCCTGCAAGTGAGAGCAGGGGAGGTTCGCAGAGTCCCAGGGCCATAGTTCCCTTTCTTGTAATCCTGGCCCCAACTACCAGCCACAGGGCTGCTGTGTCTGGCACAGCCTTGTAAGGCTTCTGTGTTTTGTCTTGAGGGCTGGTGTCTTTTTTGCCACAGAGCATGTGGCATCCACTGAGTGTCTCTGGAACAACCTTGACAGAGGGAAGGGAATCAGTGGGTCTTGGCAGCTGGGGCTTTATTGAATTTGCCTTGAAGAGTTGCCGAGTAGTTCTGGCAGAAGCAGCATTCTTGATGCATCCCCCGGATTGATGATCGTGTGTGTTTGCCAAGAACAGGAGAGGGAGGTCAGCAGAGTGATCAGGTTTTCTGTTCAACCCTGCAGTGCTCCTTCCTTCGACTCTCGCTTGCTCCATCTTCTCCTCCCACCAACTTCTTGTCTTGACCTCACACTAACCCCTGATTGTCCAGGGACCCAAGGGTGTCCCATGAGACTCTGCCGTCCATGGTAAGGCCGAGTATCCCAGACCATTCTGAAATATCTTCTCCCCACCAAATCTTAACAAATTTATCTTATCACAACTTTTTTTTTATTACAAAAAACTTTGGAAAACAGCAAAATAGAAAAACCTTCATCAACATATTTATGACACACTTATTTCCATCTTCATTTTTCTTTGCAGGGTAAAAAGGAAGTAAGAAATAAACAAAACTGAGAGAGACTGACTAAATGAATGAATGTATAGACTGACCCAAATGACAAATATTTGCTATCATCTCCTCGAGGTCTAACTAAGTGATGGATTGGCTAATCTGAGAAAAAAATAAAAAAGGTCACAGCATGATGGCTGGCAATATCTTAATGTATTTTTCTCTAAAAGATGAAGAAATGATGCAGAGCCTTGTGATAATGTCCTATTATGGAGAGATAGTCTGCCTGTTGTTGGAACTTCTCTCCTTGATAATACATCAGAACTACCTCCTCGGTCGTGTTGGTTTTGATGTCCAGAAATGACCCAGAGTGGCGACTATCCCTTTGGTCTCTGACTACTTCTTCACACTTCATCTTGGGAAGGCTGTGAATAGTCCTGCAGTAGCGACAGATGTTCAGCCTGAAATGAGGGTTCTGGTCAGATTGCCCGCATAGGATGATGGCACAGAGGTTCTTACCGGATGCATAATCCAGACAAGTGCTGTGTGCAGACGGGGGAGAACAGCTGGGGCCTTGGTAGAAGAGAGAGAGGCAGAGGGGTGAGTTAATGCCTAGAGCAGTGTGGATATCCCATAGAGTGAAATATGTGAGGAGGACACAGAGGAGTCCGGGGCAGTGAGCAGATACAGGGGACATGAGCTTGAGGGCACTCAGTCAACAGCCAGTTCCAGACCAGAGTGCTTTGCAGTCCTCATCTTAGCCACTGGCAGGCGTGTTTCCCAGGTGGTGATAGGCCCTTACCTTTGTGGGTTCGGTAAGACAGAGTTGAGCCAAAGGGTGAGCTTCCTACTGACATTAATTTATTAACAAACTGAGTCAGAGAAGTAAAAGTTTATCTTGATTCTATAACTCCCTTCTTTAGGTCACCTGGATTCATTCCTTCACTTGTTCCATTAGGGAATATATATGTGATACATACCACATGCCAACTCTGTATGAACTCCTATGTGGAAAGTGGAGGTGAGGGGGATAAATGATACAATCCTGCCTATAGCTGGTTAACAAGCCTTCATGATAAAAGGTAAAAATGTGCCCAGATTGCCTTTACAGGGCATCAAGGCTGTATGCACAGCAGTGCTGAAACTCAGTGCTGAAACCCATCAGATGAAGAGATGTCTTCAGACTGGGATACCTGGGGACTTCTCATAGGGTGATGGGGGTTAAGCCTGGACTCTGACAGACAGGAAGGAATACGGGCAGATCTGCGCCCTGAGTCACAGAGCATTTGGACACGCTCTATGCCTTGTATGCATGCCTGGCTCCTCCTGCCTTGTATAGAGAGTGCATCCATCCAGACCTTTAAACCCACAGTGTGTGAACACAGAGATAAAATGGCTCAGATGAAGTTTGCAGGGCTCTTTCTGTTTCATATTTTTGAAATAAGGAAAAAAAAAAGAGAAGAAATCCATTTTGTCTGTGGACAGAGGGAATGAGAGAAGAAATGCTAGATTGAAAAAATGACAATTCGTTTCTGTTCATACATATGTTCCATGGATTGTTTTCAAATCAGACCTCTGAAACCTGTCTTCAGCTGTTGTAGTTTATAGCATTGATGAGCAAGAGCTGCTTTTAGAGGGAAAAAAGCATAATACACAGCAGGAAGTTAAAATGAAATGTATTTTGGGACTGAAACACGTTTCTTGAGCATACTTAAATTGAGACTTTCTTTTTTAACCTATAAAAATAAGATAACTTTATGAAGACAGTAATACATTGTGAGTGAAAAATAACCCTCTGGTACTGCTACGAATGGCAAGAATTTTCTTCTTGTTTTAGAGGACCCTTTCTCCTCCAAGACTTGTTTCTTGTCCTTACTTTCTGTAGGGTTCAGGATGTGAGAGTTCAGTGGGTTCTTGTTCTTAGCCAGTTGTGTCTGACTCTTTGCGACCCCATGGACTGCAGCACACCAGGCCTCCCTGTCCCTCACAGTCTCCCAAGTTTGCTCAAACTCATGTCCATCCAGTCGGTAATGCCATCCAGCCATCTTGTCCTCTGTCATCCCCTTCTCCTCCTGCCTTCAATCTTTCCCAGCATCAGGGTCTTTTCCAATGAGTCGGCTCTTTGCCTCAGGTGGCCAAAGTATTAGAGCTTCAGCTTGAGCATGCCTACTTCCAGCGAATATTCAGGGTTGATTTCCTTTAAGATGACTTGTTTGATCTCCTTACAATTTAATATTTGTGGCCTGTGCACATACAGTGTCATAATTAAAGTTCAGTGTTCTTCACCACCATGGAGTTTCCTTTTCCCCCAATATCAACTGTTACCCTAGGTATTGGGCTAAAGATCTCATATTGATTATCTTAGTGGAGCTCTTTTGTTAAATGGTTTAATACTCACAGAGAAGCACTAGTTCTATTTCTCAGATTCACTTGAGAGATCTGGGACTAAGATTTGAATTTAAAGTGTGATTTTAAAGCACACAAGCTTTCACAGAGCAGCTTGTGTTATCTTGACCATAGCATTTACATTCCACGGTGTTGGTAAGAAGCTATGTTCTCCAGCCCATCATGCAAACCTCACTCTTTTCCTGAAAGGAGGACAGAGAAGAGAGAACCCAGCTTCCTTCTGAAGCTTGCTCTACTGCCAGGATTTTTTTTCACTTACTTTTTTCACTGACTTCAACTTGACAGCTTGAGTGACATATGCATCCCACTTGAGGTCTTTGACAATCTTCCTTTCCCCATTTGTAAACTTAGACACAGGTCATGGCTGAAGGGCCCAATAGGTGCAGAGAGCATATTTAGACTGAAGTAAGGACTGATGCGGAGAAGGCAATGGCACCCCACTCCAGGACTCTTGCCTGGAAAATCCCATGGATGGAGGAGCCTGGTGGGCTGCAGTCCATGGGGTCACTAAGAGTCAGGCACGACTGAGTGACTGCACTTTCGCTTTTCACTCTCATGCATTGGAGAAGGAAACCCATTCCAGTGTTCTTGCCTGGAGAATCCCAGAGACAGTGGGCCCCCATCTATGGGGTCACACAGATCTGATCACGACTGAAGCGACTTAGCAGCCGTAGCAGCAAGGACTGATGAGCAGCAAAAGGATCAGTTTTTCTGATGAAAAAGGAGTCTGTTTTCCAGGAAATAAATCTCCAAAGGAAAGTAAATAGCTTTCCAAATAAATCAATAACCACACCACCAACCAACAACAAAAATCCACAAGGCAAATATCTGTTTAATAAACTTGATAATGTCTAACATCCACTGATTATTCTGAAAAGGAAATCTTTGATGATCTGTTTTATTTAGTCTCTTTAGAAGGCCTGTGTTACCAACATGTGAATAGATGGGAGATCTGTAAATAGCTTGGTTCTTGTGTTATTTTATANCTAAGAGTCAGGCACGACTGAGCGACTGCACTTTCGCTTTTCACTCTCATGCATTGGAGAAGGAAACCCATTCCAGTGTTCTTGCCTGGAGAATCCCAGAGACAGTGGGCCCCCATCTATGGGGTCACACAGATTTGATCACGACTGAAGCGACTTAGCAGCAGTAGCAGCAAGGACTGATGAGCAGCAAAAGGATCAGTTTTTCTGATGAAGAAGGAGTCTGTTTTCCAGGAAATAAATCTCCAAAGGAAAGTAAATAGCTTTCCAAATAAATCAATAACCACACCACCAACCAACAACAAAAATCCACAAGGCAAATATCTGTTTAATAAACTTGATAATGTCTAACATCCACTGATTATTCTGAAAAGGAAATCTTTGATGATCTGTTTTATTTAGTCTCTTTAGAAGGCCTGTGTTACCAACATGTGAATAGATGGGAGATCTGTAAATAGCTTGGTTCTTGTGCTATTTTATGTTTTTAAATAACTTTTGAAATATAGCATTACTTCTCTGCTTTTAGAGAAACTGAATTTGTAGATGAAGAACTAGCCCAGACCATAGCAACAAAAGAGGCCATTAGGGTTAGAAATATTAATTGAGGTTTATTGAGCACTTACAATATGCCAGGTACCATTTTCAATTCTTGACATGAGTCATCTCACTTAATCTTGACAGCAATCATATGATGTAGATGCTATTTTTAGTCACGTTCTAAGGATTAGGGAAACTGGGTTCAGAAATTACAAGAAATGTGTTCAAGGTCATATCGTAGGTTAATACTGCAGTTGGTGCTATAATCCAGATCTAAGTTCTTACCCTTTCACTAAGTACTTAACAACTGCAAGAGCAATTAGAGTTGATCTAAAAATTTCACCTCCTCATTCTAATTAAGAGGCAATTAAAGCCAAAAGAGCTGCAGTGATTTGTCCAAGGTCACACAGATACCTAGTGACAAATGCAGGATGAGAGCTCAGATCGGCTTGAGCCCCTTGAGGTCAGTATATCCCTTTCTTGTATACTGTGTCCGGGGTTGTTTCTCCCCATTTACTTTCTGTTCATTACTGAGGACATTAGTTTTTTAGAGAAAGAAAGAAAGGGAGGGAGGGAAAAAGGAAGACAGCAAGAGGGGATGGAAGGAGAGAGGGAGGAAAGGAAAGATGGAGAAAGAGGGGAAGAGAGAGGAAGAAGCAGAGGAAGGGAGAGAAGGAGGGAGGCGAAGAGGGAGGGAGGTGGAAGGAGAGAGAGAGAAGTTAGGAGGGAGGAAGAAAGAAAGGTAAAGTTCAAATCAATCAATTGCAAAAGTCAAATGTTGGCTTTACCTGGTGGAGGCCCTGAATCTCAGTCCTCAGCAAAGCTTCACGGGCATCCAGAGGATGTGTGGCTGCAGATTTTGAAGAGAAATACACTTTGGTTCTGAGATCCCCTGCCCTAGGCCTGGTTCCCCTTGTGAGGAACAGTATTTACACTTACTCGTTAGTTCTCATAGTCAGCTGCTTATATCACAACACAATCACTCTGTTTTTCTTCATCCTTTCATAGCTCAGTGCCATTTATTCCTCCTAAAAATTAGCATTTTTTTTTTTCACATCTCTTGTAGCACTCAAACTATTATCTCACACAAAGTAGCATTATTCCTACCTGATATGGAACCTGGAGGCAAAGGCTCCACCAAACCAGCTCTTGTTCATCCAAGTCATGTCTCGAGGACCCAGTTGTCTGGGCTACTTTGCCCACGTCTCCATTCCCCTTGGCCAGGCATTTTGAATATTAGGGTCCTGTATCACTCTCTTTTAAAAATCTACTTGCATTTCTCTTTCATCCTTTCTCCCCACATCCTCTTCCTCTTTGTTCTACATCTACCAAAATTGCTTCGCTGCATATTTATCAGCTAATTTCTTTCTCTGCAAATATCCATTGGTGTCCTGCTTCATGGCTGCATGGTGAGCAGAATTGTGTTTAATTCAACTAATTTCTGCAGACCTATTCTTTGACTGTTTTGTGTGATGATTTCAGAGAAAGTGTCAGTAGTTAGTGCAGGAAAAGCAGAAAAAAAAAATACATTTCTGTTTTCTTACCATAGTAAGATTAGCTGAAACTATAACAAAGGTGCTTATCATCATTAGTCAGTCGTCACATCATGTCCGACTCTTGGTGACCCCATGGACTGCAGCATGCCAGGCTTCCTTGTCTTTCAGTATTTCCCAGAGTTTGCTCAGGCTCATGTCCACTGATTTAATGGTGCCATCCACCCATCTCATTCTCTGTTGCCCCTTTCTCCTCCTTCCTTCAATCTTTCTCTGCATCAGAGTCTTTTCCAGTGAGTCGGCTCTTTGCATCAGGTGGCCCGAGTATTGGAGCTGTAGTTTTTGCATCAGTCCTTCCAATGAATATTCAGGGTTAGTTTCCTTAGGATTTACTGGTTTGATCTCTTTGCAGTCCATGGGACTCTCAAGAGTCTTTTCCAACACTACAGTTTGGAAGCATCACTTTGGTGCTCAGCATTCTTTATGATCCAGCTCTCACATCTGTACATGACTACTGAGAAAACCATAGTTTTGACCATATGGACCTTTGTTGGCAAAGTGAAAATAACAGCAGGGGTGTTTATCATGATTTGGAGAAAATTTAACTTTACAATATACATAGAAAGAATGGACTCAGGAAGAATCAACAGGAGAGGCCCTTGACTCAGAGAAGATATGTGTTTTAATATGGAGGATTGAAGCCCAACAACAGTAAACTGCACACCTGTTTTTGAGAGTTTAATGGATGATTTAATCAAATGCACTTTTAATTGAGCTGTTTCCCGATATAAATTATTATTGTCATCATTAGCATTATTGTTACCAAACTATTGCAGAGTATAAACTTGGTACTAGCCTTTTTGTGGGAGACAGAGAAATCCATGATAATTAATTATAATTTTAAAAAAATCTCTATTTCTCTGAAATAAAGCACCAGATAAACACACTAACAAAGGGCTCTTGCTCTTCAATCAGCAGGTATGTTATTAATCCAACTACATTTTCTCTAACCCCTGGAAAAAATTTGGGGATGCAAAGCATGTCATTCAACAATGGGGACTTAACACAGTGGTTAGTAAAGCTACACATATTAGTATAGTAGAAGCAATAGGTAACCTTTGAAATACCCTGTCTGAAGAATTTTCATGATTTAGAATGGCAAATTCTGCAAATAGATGACTACCTCTATCCAGTTTCTTCCTGCCATTATCACCAACTCCTGTTCTCTTTTGGGTCCTCTCATTCTGTTATCTAAACACTGCCATGCCTTTTCACAGTGGTCATACATATTTATAGGACACAACAGGTGACTGATTCTTACCTGTGCCCCATCAATAAAAGGCTCATTTATTGAATGCCTGATAAGCACTTGGCATTGTGC
The DNA here is from genome assembly GCA_006410935.1 of Redunca redunca. Taxonomy (NCBI): domain Eukaryota; kingdom Metazoa; phylum Chordata; class Mammalia; order Artiodactyla; family Bovidae; genus Redunca; species Redunca redunca. The sequence continues at coordinate 237,619 of SJYQ01004457.1, forward strand.
TCAGAGTTTTATACACACTAGTTCATTTAATCTAGTCATCAACTCCTGTGGAAGGTGTCACTATCTCTATTTTTCAGTAGAGAAACTGAGAATCAGACAGGTTAAATAAAGCCTCACAAACACCCAACTGATAATTGACAACACTGGGATTCACACCAGGGTATTCGTGAACTTGAAGCTGGTCTTCTCTTTGCCAGTTTACATGACCCTTTGCGGTTTTTAAGACACATTTGCTGCTTTTCAGGATGCTAAAGTGCTCTTAAAGTTGGATATTCGAGTTTTCATAGCCTATTAATGAGTTTTCACCATCAGAGTTTTTTTTTTTTTTCTTTTTAGTTTATTTTGTTTAGCTATGTGAACACTTTTCACATGATCAAATGAATTTACCACTAGTCTCTTTGACTGTATTGTTTATGTGTCTGGAATCCACGTTATCAGCCTAAGGCTAGTCTGATGTGTTTTGATCAACTAAGTCTAATCTAAATCACAAGGTCACTGTGTTTTTAAATCTCTAATTCGGTAATACTCTCATTCCAGCAGGATCACACACACCCAAACAGAGCCCCATTCTGACAAATCTTGATTTAATTCTATTCAGCTCATTGCTGCATTTATTACCACTCACTGCTATAGATATGCTACAACATATATTACTTTGGGGAATCCAGAAATAATTAAAACCTGGTTCCTGCTCTTTAGAAGCTTATGGAGTAGAAACAGAAGTAGATAATGCTCATCCAAATCAAGAAAGGAAGAGGGTACAGAGGCTGGAAAGAAGGAATGGCTTTTGAGCTGGGCATGGGAGGATTTATCGAACATGAAAGGTGTCTAAGGTGTCCAAGAATTTTTATACTGAAGGAAAGAGAGCCGTCTGTTCAGAGCATAAAGGAGATCATTGGAGAGCATAAAGTGTTTATAAACTATATGGGAGCAAAAGTCACACATGAAAAGGTCTGAACTGGGACCAGTCTGAGCCTGGAGAGCTTTTTGAGCCCCCAAGAGAAGCCAGGTCTTAGGGAGGTTTGAAGCATGTAGGTCATGGGAACCCATCTTTTAGAGACATAATACTGACATCTCAGTGAAAGGAAAGTGAAGACGGAGAGAAACTGGTGATGGGAGATCATTCAGGGAGTTTCTGCCGTGGTCCCTGTGGGTAAGGATGTATTTCTGGACTAAAGTGACAGTGATGAGGGAGATAAAAATGTACAGATGGAACATTTTATAAAGAAGTAGATAAAGCAAGGGTCTACTGTATAGCACAGGGAACTATATTCAACATCATATGACAAACCATCATGGAAAAACATATGAAAAGAATATATATACATAGATTTTATATATATCTGAATCACTTTGCTGTTATAGCAGAAACTAACAAAATACTGTAAATCAATAGAATAATTGCCATGCCTTAAAAAGTCTGTTTATGCATTTGAAACATAAAAATATTTTTTTAAAAAGTAGAGTAAAAAATATTTTGGCCGGTTTGATGTGAGGTGTGGGGAGAAGGAAGAGTCCACTGTGACTCCGAGGTTGTTGTCTAAGGCAGCCAAGTAACTGGTGATTCTGTTTGCTGAGAAAGAGAAAGCTTTGGACCGACAGTGAGCCTGGTAGATGATGAATGTGGTTGGAAGCCTTGGGATGGAGGTAGGACTCTGTGGAGGATGACATGAAAACTCGTCATTAATTCTCATCTCTAATGCATAATGCAAACGGCAAAGGGGAATTGTTCAAAACCTCTGTGAAATAAGCCAGTCTGTAGAGCTTCCCAGTTGCAAGATTTCCAATAGGGAGTTTTCAGTTAGAAACACAGTTGTTCTAGAAGAAATAAAACAATGCTGAAAGAACTCACGCAGTGAATTTAGTGATGGGGAAAACAGTCAAATAATACATCTTTTAACTAAGACAGTTCCAGGCCGCAGCTGAGAGCAGCACTGTTTTCATTGGCCTCTTTAGAACACCTTCCGCAGGAGATGCAAAAGATGCTGTTTGATCCCTGGGTTGGGAAGGTCCCCTGGAGTAGGAAATGGCAACCCGCTACAATATTCCTGCCTGAAAAATTCATAGATGGGGGAGCCTGGCGGGCAGCAGTTCACAGGATCACAAGGAGTCAGGCACAACTGAGCGAAGGAGCGTGCACGCGCACCCACACATACACCCACACACACACACACACACATACACCCACACACCCACACACACACAGTTTCTTAGGTACCTTCTGTCCAACTCATGAGATGGTTGGATGGCATCACCAACTCAATGGACACGAGTTTGAGCAAGCTCCGGGAGTTGGTGATGGACAGGGAAGCCTGGCGTGCTGCAGTCCATGGGTTTGCAAATAGTTAGACATGACTGAGTGACTGGACTGAACTGAACTGTCCAACCCTTTAAAGCTTACAGTTTCTTTATTCATATGTTTTGATGAGAATAAGTGGTTTATGTTCATCCCACAAAAATGGTGGTAGTCAGCCCATCACTTACGGACACGTGCTGAATGAAGTTCATCTTAGGAAAATGCTTTGATTTACTGGCATCAGAGAACTTGTTAGAAATGCTAATGCCAGGACCCCAGTCCAAACCTACTGAATCAGAAATCTCATGCAGTTATGCTGGGAAGTGAAATCTGAAATCAGAAATCCTGGCGGTGGGATCCAGGCAAGCTGGAGTCTTAGAAGTCCTCCAGAAGATTTTAACGCCATTAGTTTGTGTATCACTCCTCTGGGCCCAAAGGCAAACATCTATGAAGAGAAACCAAAAAGGAAGAGGGAGAGAACTTCCAGGGATAAACGTTTTATGGGGGCTCTAACAGGTAAATCTCCTCTCTCTTTCAGTTTTCCACTGAACAGATATTTGTTGAGAAACCAATTAGTGCCACTTGAGACTGAACAAAGTGTAGCATATTCACCAGGGGGGGAAACCCTGTGTTTTTCTCTGTGTGCTTAAATTTTAAAAATATATATCTATATAGTTCATCTCACAGCTGAATCAGTATTCAGCTGTGTTGTGGTTTCAGAAAATTAGAGGGGCTTGATTGATGATGGTTCAAAGGTCAGTTGAAATCCTTGCTGAGCCCTCCTCCAGGGAGTGGGCTGAGAGGGTAACTTTCTCATCCTGACCACAGACCCTAAATTTCTGAGCCACAGCAGTCTTCACGAGACACACGCCTTTCTTCACGGCTCTGAATGACCACCCATGAAATATCTCACCTGTGAGCCCCGAGTAACAGAAGTATCAAACCCTGTTTATTTCATCCTCACTGCCCGATTCTGCTGAACGGGAGATAGCTTTCTGTCCCTCTATCCGTCTCACTTCATGGTCCCTTGGAACTCAGCTACAGAAATCATCCCTCAGACTCTTGACATCCTCGAAACCCAAGCGCATTTCATTCAAGCGCCGAAAATGTCAGAACTGCCTCTGTGATTCCTCTTTCTCCTATTTTATCTCGAGCACAGCCCTCGTTGCACTGTTTACCCCTTTTATCTTCTCTCCCTGACAGCATCTTTTTTTTTGGTTCTGTCCGCGCTTTGAGCACATGGCTGCTCCTTCTTGTCCCTCGTCGCTGGCTCCCTGGGTTGCACTGGACTGCTTATCTCCAAGGTGTTGCGTGTATCTAGTTGTTCTCTTAATAATGCATCGTGCTCACAATCAGGGGCAGGCAGGCCCAGGGCTGGCCACCTAAGCTGGAGCTTTATCCTGCTGACTTGGGTCTCCTTTGATATGTGAGGACATCTGTGGCTCAGTGGCAGATTTTGAGCATCTTTGATGTGCTCGCCTTATTCTAATTCGATGGGCACTATGGGCCTTTTATACTCAAGAGGAACCAAATGAAGAAACACCCCTCTTGCTTCTCACATCTAATTTTTGCCTAAGTGCCCTCTGATGCTGTTAGTGTAAAGGAGTGGTTCTTTTGACAACGGATAATATAATTTCACTAAAGAAAAACAAATAATATCACTCAGGCTGAATGTAGTCATTCATAAGGTCTTAGGCAGCTTTTTATCTCTCCCTTTTGCCTCATGTTGTATTTGCATAAATGGTTCTTTAATGTGAGGAGAATTGGCTTAAGATAAAAACAAGTCAGACTCTGAAAGAGGCTTAATGCTCAATAATCACTTACGGATGTTATGATTAAATACTCTATTAATCTGTTTTTTAAAGCTACATAGTCAAAACCAAGTACTATGAGTGGATTTGTTTCAAAGCCTGCAGGAGACAGGAGTGCTGTGTGAACTCACCTGTGGGTTGCACTAGCCCAGAAGTCTGCTGACCTGGAGAGGCCAGAGGGAAATCGACAAAGGGCAATTCAGATGCCCTGGCTGTCCATCTTTCACTTTCCCTCCGCTCTGTAGTATCTGGCCACTAGCGGCACTTTAGTCCTGTCATTTGGCAAATAAATAAAAACTCAAAAGGATTTGAAGTGAATTGTAGATGAATCAGTTCAATTCAGTCACTCAGTCGTGTCCGACTCTTTGTGACCCCATGAACTGCAGCACGCCAGGCCTCCCTGTCCATCACCAACTCCCGGAGTTCACTCAAACTCATGTCCATTGAGTTGGAGACGCCATCCAACCATCTCATCCTCTGTCATCCCCTTCTCCTGCCCTCAATCTTTCCCAGCATCAGGGTCTTTTCCAATGAGTCAGCTCTTTGCCTCAGGTGGCCAAAGTATTGGAGTTTCAGCTTCAACATCTGTCCTTCCAATGAACACCCAGGACTGATCTCTTTTAAGATGGACTGGTTGGATCTCCTTGCAGTCCAAGGGACTCTCAAGAGTCTTCTCCAACACCACAGTTCAAAAGCATCAATTCTTCTGTGCTCAGCTTTCTTTATAGTTCAACTCTGAATTTATTTCTTCACCTTTCATGGTGAGGCAATTGATTGAACCACTTCTTAGTTAATGAGGTTTATGAATATGAGGATTTTACTCTTTTTTAATAATCTCAAATTTATTTAACCAGATAATTGAAAGATGTATATCTAGAGATATTTATAGAAAATCTATTTGTTACTTTGTGTTCAATAATATTAAAAATTTTTTTTGCTTTTTTTGGCTGTGCTGGGTCTTCATTGCTGCCTGGGCTTTCTCTGGCTGCAGCAGGTAGGGGCTACTCTTTGTTGGAGTGCTTGGGCTTCTGGTTGTGGTGGCTTCTTGTGAGTGTGGGCTGTAGCAGTTGCGGCACGCGGGCTTAGTTGCTCCGGGGTATGGTATGTGGGATCTTTCAAGACCAGGGATTGAACTCATGTCCCCTCCATTGGCAGACAGAGTCTTAACACTGGACCATCAGGGAAGTCCAGTGTTTAGTAATATTTTTCAATAAAGTTCTCTTGCCTTCATTGAAACCCTTGGGAAGGAGGAGGGAGGGAGTTTTAATTGCAGAATCATGTTTGAATATAGTAGCAATTTCTTGCATGTCTGTGGTGCTCATGTTGATTTGATATGCATTCACTCATTTGAATCTCATTTGGGTTAAAAGGGCAGGAAGTTATTATTAGCCCCATATAACAGATGAGCTAATGGAGACTTGGAGATTGTGGATGCTAGAACTGCGTTTGACCTAATTTGGTGCTGTTTATAGCATATCAAGTTCAATTTTACATTGCTTACCATGCACAATTTGGTAAAGAAATTCTTTCATAGATGCACTAAATATTGCTTATCCATCAAACAGAAAACTGTAAAGAGAACCCTGCATGAATTATAACATTTTAGGAATGTGTTTTGTGATAGTTGATAAAAAAGCCAAAGCTATAAAAATTGTAGCCATGGTTGTGGCCAATCAAGAGATTGTTTTTAACCTGTCCTGTATGTGTAAGTCTAGACTTCTTTTCCTAAGTCTGATCAATAATTAACACTCTTGTCCTTGGTCAGCCCCTTCACAGCAGCAAATAAGTGGATTTCTTTCATGTTTTAGAATAAAGCCTTTGAAAATGGTTATATGGTGAGACTCAACTGTTTTGTTCCCCGTGATCTCTGGGCATGACAGCTGAACCTGCGTCCGACAATCAGAATAGCGCGGTGCTAAAGGAGTCACAGGGAGGCCTGGCGTGCTGTGATTCATGGGGTCGCACAGTCGGACACGACTGAGCGACTGAACTGAACTGAACTGAAAGGAGTCATGTCTGAAGGTTCAGGGGATACAAGTGAGATGGAAAGCATACGTTCCTAGTGAAATGTGAGATGTATGGCTGTTTTAATTATTGATTAGCAGACTTTCTCTCAGAATCAGAGAATCTCAGAAAATCCTTAGAAGGAATTGAGTGCTAATAGAATCCATCTTCTGATCAATACATAAAATCCTTTATTTCTCTATGTAACCCTGAGCTTGCTAGATAGCTAGACTTAAGTATACTGCATTTTTTGTCTGTGTGGCTTGTAGAATCGTTAATTCCCTGGCCGGGAATTGAACCCAGAGCCATGGCAGCGCCATGTCCTAACCACTGGGAAACCAGGGAATTCCCTGACTTGGATATACTTTAGACTTCTGGTTCTCAAATGAGAACAATCGCCCCCACCCCGCCCCGGATCATCCGGCAATGCCTAGACATAGTTTTGGTTGTCACAACAGGGCATGCTAGTAAGTAGAGGTCGGAGATGCTGCTGAACTACCTACAGTGCTCAGGAAGCTCCTCCAACACACACACCCTCAGCCCCCATGATCTAAGAATTATCTGGTCCAAAAATGTCAAGAGCACCCAACATGGAGAAACCTTGATATAGATGAAACAAGTTGCTACAATTACTCATAAAGTTCAACTCCCAGCAAAACCATGTTTTGAGGAAAGACACCAATTACACAGCGGTGATATGCTGCATTAAACTATTTGGGATGATTAAATCTGTTCTCCAATTCAGTCTAGGCTTGTGTGCATATGTGACAGTATTAATAAACCAAGAGATTTCCAAATTTTTCTGACAGAAGCCCTTTAAAAAGGGGAAATTCTTTAGAAGCCTTGTAACCTTTCGGTAGGGCTTCCCTGGTGGCTCAAAAGGTAAAGAATCTGCCGGCAGTGAGGGAGACCTGGGTTTGATCCCTGGGTGGGAAGATCCCCTAGAGAAGGGAATGGCTACCCACTCCAGTATTCTTGCCTAGAGAAACCCATGGACAGAGGAGCCAGGTGGGCTACAGTCCATGGGGTCACAAACTAGTGGACACAACTGAGGAACTAACACACTAATACCTTTTGGTTACTATTTGCCTCTTACTAAATGTATTGTAAACATTTTTCTCTGAAAGTAAGAGCGAGATGTCCACGGTTTTCTTGTTACCGCCTTAAGAATCAGACACCTGGTCACTGCCCTGCCCCTCCGAGCCCCCTTCTCTCTGGGGAACCTCCCTGATTCTGCAATGACAGCCCCTTCCTCTGAGTTTTGATAGTGTTTTCTACCCTGAGCCTTAGCATGTATTCCTGACACCAGTAAATCTGTGCCCGTGTATGTGTGTCCTCCTACATCAATCAGTTTACTTCTATTTTTAGCTTTCTCCCCAGATAATCACAGTGCCTTGTGAAGACGAGGAGATGGTGTCTTCTCAAACTCTTTGCAGACTTGAGGTTGTGCCTCCGGCATTGCTAGCTGCTTCCCACGTGTGCAATCATGTGCTCCGAGAGGCCCTGAGGAACGCTGGTGCCCTTTCAGTCCTGTCTCTAATCTCTTCACCTTCTTGCCTGGCTAACCTGTCAGGCCTTTGCCATTTATAATATTTCTCCTTCAGCAGTTTTCCCTGCTATCTTGCTGATTGCTTTTCTGCACCAAGAAATTCCCAGCCCAAATGACCAGGGTGAGTGTGTGTGTGTGTGTGTGTGTGTGTGTGTGTGTGTGAGCATGTGTGTGTGTAAGTGTACGTCTGAGTGTATGTGTGAGCGTGTGTGTGTGTGAGCGTGAGTGTGTGTGTGAGCGAATGTGTAACGGTGTATGTGTGTGACCGTATGCGTGTGAGTGTGTGTGCGTGTGTGTGTGAGCATATGTGTGTGTGTGCATACACGTGTGAGTGTATGCATGTATGTGAGTGTGTGTGTGTATGAGAAAGAGAGTTAAACAGCTCTGTCTCCCTCCAGTGCCTTCCCGTGGACCCCCACATGGCATTTTCGTGTTTCTGAGCTGTCTTTGCTCTCAGGCGGGGTGGGCAGTGAGATTAGTCTCCTCTCCGCCTGGCTGCGAGTGTGGCCTCCTCACCTCCCCGCCCAGCGGACGGGCGCACCCGTGCTCTCGTGGCTCAGCCCCGTGTTTTGTGGCTGCTCAGTGGGGCTCCCGTCCCGCTCGAACCTGAGTCTCAGCCCCTGCAGAGCCGCGCGGCCTCTCCGTTTATCAGCAGCGACAGCCGCCCACCGTCCGGCCTGCCCTCCTGGCCACTGGCTCGCGCCAGCCTCTGAGATGGATACTTGCGCGTCCGCGGTTGGGCATCTCCTGGCCTCGGTGGGCGTGTTTGCTAAGGGGAGCATCCCTCTTGCTGCCTGCGGTGGGGCAGGAAGCTCCACTACCGCCGGGGCGATCGCGGTTCGGCCTCCTCCCTGCCGCAGCCTCTGTGTGGGAGAGAGGGAGCTGTCGCCCAGAGGGAGTTCTCAGGAAATTTCTGCCTCCAATAAAAGACTCACAGAAGAACCAGGCGGGCCTAAGCAAAGCTAGAATGACCCATGGCAACCATCCTCCCCAAGAGGATTCTGTCAGTTTCCTTTCTCTTCCTCTTCAGCCCACAGTTCTTTCTGGAAACTCTGGGGTGTCCATCACACATGGATCATGCCACCCACTCAGATCTTACTTCTAACACATCCATTCTTATTCTTCCCTACACACCCCCAGGGGAGAAAATGCCACGACAGTTTTCCTAATGCCCATGCAGGAATGTCGCAAAGCTGGACTAAAGGGAGCAGGAAAGGTTTGGTGGAAATTACAAGTCTTACGTGTGAACTTGTTTTTCCTTTCTTTTTTTTTTGATGTGGACTATTCTTCAAGTCTTTTTTGAATTTGTGACGGTATTGTTTCTGTTTTATGTTTGGTTTTTGGCCCTGAGGCTTGTGGGATCTTAACTCCCTGATCAGGGATTGAATGCATACCCCCTGCACTGGAAGGCGGAATCTCAACCCCAGGACCAGCAGAAAAGCCCCTTTGTGAATATTTTTATAGTCTTCTGCAGAGCCCATTCCCACATTTATTAACTTAAAGCAGTAGTTCTCGTAATGTGCATTCTAATACAACCTGAGAAGTGAGCATGGTGTTAGATGAGTCCTTCTGGACTTTTGGTGAACTGAAGGGCCAGGGTATGACAGGACTTCTGCACGGAGCACTCCATTCTTGCTCCTGAATGTGTTGCCCATGGCTCGCAGCATCAGCTTTGCCAGCGAGCTTTTTACAGGTACCGTTTAGGGACCTCCTCCAATCTACTCCCCATTGCAGAGAGATTCCCAGTTTCTCTCTGTGCAAGTTCAAGTGTGAGATGCTCTGTTCTTTCTGTTCCTGTGGTTAATCTTCAGAATAATCTTCTGAGGTGGTTATTTAGCTTCCCATTTTACAGATGGAAAAGCTGATGCCTAATGATGACAACATTTGCCTACTGTCCCTGGAAATTGAATTCTTTCTCTACAAAGACCACACTTTGACTAGGTACCGTGACTGGATAGGTATTGATGATGAAGTCAACATGACTTATTTTTCTTTCAAGCTCAGTTTTAAATATTAGGAAGGTAAAGGTTCTTGTCCCTTTGATATGTCAAATTGTCAAATGGGAAAGAAATGTTAATGGGAGATAAGGCCCTTAAAGGCTCAGCTGAGTGGAGGCGTATAGAGACAGTACAGCAACCCCCACAAGATGGATGGGTCAGGTTAGTTTATAGCCACATGACAGAAAGAGAACACTCAGGGCCACTCGGCAGACTGGCAGTCCAGAGACGGCCACAGCAAGATAAATTATGTGCTAAGGTGACGGTTACCATGGCCTTTCCTCAGAGTAGCAGCTGGAAATAGGCTGGAACAGATGGAGCCAGAAATAGTGAGAAGGTTGTGGGACAGCCACGGAGCAGAGACAGAGCAACAGTTTGAAAATGAGTCCCTGGAAGGCTAACGATATGGACGCATCCTCTGCACATAGGATTGCGTAGGGCTTTTATTCCCTAGCTCTAACTAGAGTTTTATCATCGTGAGAAGAGGGAAGAAAATTAATCCATGAGCTATATTTTCAAATCCTATTTTGGTTGGCATCTCACAGGAGATTGGTTTATATGTTTTATTTTCTGCTATCCCAATTATTTCTTAGGACAATTTTGACCACTGGGTCTAAACCAAAATGACCATCCACCTATAGTCAAGAAGAGTGCTTACATTCAGAACCCCTTCCCATTTCAATTATAGCAACATTACAACCCTCTGTGAATTCACTCAGTTGAAGAGGTCATCTGTTTGAATTTTCATGCGTTCAGCTGTAAATGAATAGATGCCAAATTCTACACTAGACTGCTCCGCATTCTTTTCTGCAAATATTATTAGTAAGAGCCAGTAGAAATAGGAAAGCTTTTAGGTAGATGGTGGCACATACATAGACTCACTGATTAGACGCCACTGTGTGACTGCAGTTAACCTTCCCTGTTTGAAAAAAAAAAAAACAGACTCCAGAGGCTGGAGTTTCTTTATGATTTATCTGTTCTCTTTCCCACTTCCCCACCCCAGAGACACAGTTTCCACGGCTCCACTGAATTCTTGACATGCACAGAGTAGCTGACGGACAGTGGCACTTGGAGACGTGCAGAAATGACATTGGACACCATGGATTTGTGCCGCTCCTGTTGGTACCTTGGTTCTCATCAAGGAAATCCTAAAGCACTGTTTCTCTGTGTGGTGTTGCAACAGATGGTATTTGGAGGTTACTAAGCGTGTTTGCCATTCTAATGGCCCACCTGGAACCATGAAATGGAAGTTTATTAATTTTTCACATTAACTCCGTATCCTTAGCTTAGAGACTATCTTCCCTTTGGAAAAATCGGCAAGATTTAGTCATATGGCTCACAACCCTCTACACTGATTGCTCCAAACAAAAGTTTTAAACTAAAGTGAAAATGGAGCCTTTTAAAAGTTACATTTGGGCACTGGTATAAACCAAGAACTCTTGAAAAAAATCAATCCTCTAAGTAGACTGAGGAAGAAATTAAAGTGCGTATTCTTCACACCTAAATAGAGTGAGGCGACAATAATAAAGCCGTGCTGTGTATTTACTTAGCACTTCACATTTCCAAATGGCACCACTATTTCATTATCATATCGTGTGTTCCACCTCTAAGCTTCACAGACAGTCTACTGCTAAAATGCCATAAAATGTATTATGCAACAAATGGGTTATGGTTAAGGTAAATTTAGGTAAATTGCTCATGGTCTTGACTGAACAGCAGTGAACCCAGGGGACCCATCATTTCCACCCTTCAGAAACTAGGAAGACTTGGAAAGATCAAATGAAGAGGTGTGAATAGTAGCTAAACACTTTCCCTCTTTTTTTCTTTCAGCAAAAAGAATAATAAATTTTCTTTCTACTGATTGAGCTCCTATTGCTCCTGCAAAGTGTGGGAGCCAGATGGGAGAGGAAAATTAGATTAAAAAAATTAATATACATTTTCTTTCAGGTTTGGTTAAGGGTGTGCCTCAGAGATAGCACACGTAAACATGCCACTCTTTTTAATATTTTGGCAGAGCGGTGATAAATATATTTATATAATCTAACCACAGGACAGATTGTAGGTGGGCTTTTCTTACAATGACTAAATAATAGAGACGCAGAGTACATATCAATAAGAAAAGTCAAACTCAAAAGGGAGGAGAGACATCATCCAATATTTAGGAACACATTAGTTTAATTTTGAGCATGGTACTTAGCCCCTAACCTCAGCTGTTTTCTTTCCTCTAACTCAAATATATGTTAGAGTGAAAAATGACCTTATTTCAAGTGAGGCATATGGGCTATTACTGGCCATGCCTCTGTGTTCATAGTCCCTTCATCAGTAATTCCTAGGATAAGACACGGTTCCCGTTTAAAGGCCCTGTAGGATCTCAGTTGGAGTTGGGGTTTGGATGTTGACATTTAACATTACAAGGTCTGTGGAAGTTTTAAGACAGATGAATCCAGATTCTGTAGCAGATTTCTGAGAGAGATGACGTAGGATAGGATTTGTCAACAGAGAACTTCTGTCATCTCTGCTGGCATAGAAAGTGACAGAGCTCTCAGTAAATACTTTCATATTAAATAAACAGTCTTTCAGTTATAAATGAATGAACAGAGTAATAAATGAAAAAGTAGAAAGAAAGGACTGGGGGTTATATGTTTTCCTGGGAAAGAAGGGACAGTATGCAGTTTCTTAGGGAGATTAACGCATGAACATGGATTTAAGAGGACAGTGAGACAAAAGGTATACGTACCACCCTTTTCTCTTTCACGTGGCGGGTGCTGGTCATGCTGAGAGCAGAGTGCTCAGTACAGGAAGTCCCCTCCATCCAAATACAAACCTTCACGTTGCAGACTTTTAGAGATGTGAATGTAAGTGCCAGCCCTGGGGTGCTGGCTGTTGTGCTGTCCTTTTTGAGATACTGTAAGAATGAAAATGTTTATTTTTGTTTGTTTGTTTTTATGTATGTATTATTTATGTGAAAAATATTGTAAAACTAATATAGTACCATAGTGTATAGCCAATCGTGTTAGTTGAGTACCTAGGCTGACTTTGTTGGACTTACTACGAACAAATTGGACTTTTGAACACACTCTTAGAACTCGTTTGTATGTAGGTGACTTCCTGTAGACCCCAGTTTGAACCACACACCTCTTCTATCTCCTTGCCTTTCATCAGGGCTAGTTACAAAGGATAGAATCTTCAAGAGAAGTCTTTCTGACTAGATACACCCTCTCACTTTAAACATCTCTCTAGGGAAAGCCCTTATTCTCACCTGCTTCAGAGTGAGACTCCACAAGGCTAGTTCTTAGAAGCTAGGGGAGAGTCTCTTATGGATTTTCTTTCATTTTATCATTTTTTTTCCTTTTTGTTTTTAATAAGCAAGCTCGGTATTTATAGTGCTGCTCCATCCATTCATTTCAGGCCTGTGAAAAGGGCTGTTTGCCTGCCCATTGAGTGTGAATTATAGGGTTGACATTTAATGGAGCAGCTTCCTTTGCTCATTGCCCTCCACAATTGAGAGATGAGTTGGAAGAGAGGGAAACTGCATCCTAAATGTCTCACACGATGGGGAAGTACCATTTTGATTTGCTTTTATTTTTTAAGTGTAAAGTTTGGGAAAAAATGGCATGTGGCATATTGACATTATTCTAAATTGCACTGTTAGGAGAACATTAAGTTTTTCATTTCACACTTTCTGAGTTTCAAGCACCATTGCTATATGGGGAAATCAGTCATTTTCTGATGATTCATGCACAGATCTGTACCAATCAGGATGGGCCATAATTATGCCAGGGTTCTTCTTTCACGGAAGTTCGTTGAGGGTACAGAAAAAGGGAAGCTAAAGGAGAACCATCCTCTGTAGGTGTTCTGTGTCAAGTCACTGTAAAGTTACACATAGTTTTACAGTACAGTGGAAATCTACTTTGAATGTATTGGTGTTGTCATAAACCACAGATAACCAATACAGTCATCTGGGAATCACTTGATAAGGACCTAATGGCGAATCTGTGGGCACATTCTTTATCTTTCTCAAGTTGGCCTTGAGGCTGTGGACATAAGAAAATCATCAGTAGCATCTTCCTATGGTTAATTTCCTATGAAAATCGAGATTTTTTTTTTTAAATCACCAACTTCAAGAGGAGCTCGAAAGTCATAAGAGATGTTCATTTCTCTAAGACTATTTATTTTAAGAAATAGCAATCCATACAGCAGGATGGTGAATCAGGAAGAGAATGACAGGAGGCCCACACACACAAAATGTGATGTGTGGCTGAGATATTAAAAGTGAGAAATATTTGTATCCATTTGCGTGTGAAGCAGAGTACAGTGTCTGTGTTTCATTTGTCCATGCTTGTCAGGGTGTGCTTTCCTCCAGGACTACGAAATGTTGTGGATCTGCTCTTACTTATTTTATTTTGACTTTAATTTTTATCTGGAGTCCATTGTTTTAAATCCTACCACCATTCAAAAAAAATTCCAAGACACAAGTATTTCTTCTTGACAGTCTTCTGCCGTTTTCCCTCCTATTCAACAAGCTTACTGTTGAATTTTTAAACACCAGCATTTTCATCTTTTTTGGCTTGACATAGTCATTTTGGGAAATTTGAATACCATAGAGGTATTTTCTAACTTGGTTGGATTTGATCAGTGACCTTCTTTAACCTTAAAAACACAAAGGAAAGTGTTCCAAGCACCTTAAGGGAATCCGGAAAGTCACAGGAAACAAAAGTTCAAATGGGTCAGGTCCCACAAAGGAAAATTAAATGTATTATTCTCACACAACAAGGTTAGCAAATCATCCGCAAACCTCAGCCACTCTTTCCTTCTTTTTACTCTAATGAGTTTAGTGTGCTGTAATGATGGTACAAGCTTCATCAGAATTCTGCCAGTGGAGGTGAATTTTCAAACTCCGTTTGCAGATGAGATCTGCACCATAAACTGTAGTCATCCATCATGGAGAAGTAGCTTGTGGCTGATAAAAGGCTATTTGGGCAGAGTCAATCAAATGAGCATTATTAGAGCTTGGTATTACACTGTCCTTAAGGTGATGGAGAAGGCATGTAATACAGTTATGGAATGTGATTTTTTTTCTGCCACTCTCCCTTTTGGATGACTAAACTGTATTCTAACAGAAATATCTCCGAGTCATACTCATAATTTTTGTTTAAAAAAAAGAGAAACCTTTTTTTTTTTTTTATCTGTCAAGAACAGTTAGGACTGTGTAGAGTTTTCATGATATAGCTAACACTACAAAGAAGTGATGTTCTAGCTAAAATTACAAGGCATAATTGTTGGTTATTAGTGAAAAGTAGGCTGAGCACTTGTGCTAACTAAATGAAGACAGGTGAGAAATGAAGCTTTTATTCTAGCTTGGCCATAATTAAATATCCTAATGATAAGAATAAGATTTTGAGCTGATAAGGTATTTAGATACCATCACTTAGTGGTTTTTATTTTTTTTAACTCTGATTTAGTGTTAGAGTCCACGTTTGAACCACATATTATATGGCATCAGGATATTTTTTAAAAAATCAGAGTTCAAGAGTACTCATTTAGATAAAGGTAGGGGTCCTTCTCAGCTTTCCTTAACTCTCCCATCTGCCTTCTTCAATGGCACCCCTGAAACTTTGAAACATACTGATCCAGCCCATTTTGCAGGGATTAAAAACACTACTGTCCAAAAGTATTAATTTTGAATAAGGCTGCAGAACTTATTAATTGCAACAGATATAAAGATTCAGAAATCTGTTCCTCTACATACATACCTCCCCACTCCCACTGTGCAGGGCTCCCCAGTCTACATTGTTCTGCATCGAGGCCAAAATGAAGAGCTTGCAGGGGCCAGGCAACAACCAGGAATAAAGCAGCTGCTGGGCGCTGGGATGCTCACACCCACCTAAGGAGAACAGCTGTTACACAGGTTCAGGTGATACTTGTTGTGAGGAAACTAGAGCCTAGGATTCCTTGACTTTTAAGCAAAAATTGGAAAATCAAAACTCTAGTGTAATAATTATGACTTTATACCTTAATTTAATGGTACTACTAATAAAAAAACTACTATATAGGTGTGCTTCCCAGGTGGCACTAGTGGTAAAGTACCTACCTGCTAATACAGGAGAGACAGGAGATGAAGGTTTGACCCCTGGGCCAGGAAGATCCCCTGGAGAAGGAAATGACAACCCTCTTCCGTATTCATGCCTGGAGAATCCCATGGACAGAGGAGCCATGGGGTCACAGAGAGTCAAACATGACTGAAGTGACTTAGCATGGTGCACACAGGGGTACAAAACAGTTGCAATCCAAATTCGTCTGATACCACTAGTCACTGTACATAATTATGTATTCATTGTCATGGTGATATGTTTATCAAGGACACTAAATATTAAATCACCTTTCTGGTTACTTTCATGAGGTTCATGCCTTTATGTGCAGTCCTTAACAAGCCATCATTAATGTATACAGTAAAAAATTAATTGAGGATCTATTCTACTAGTAGTAGCAGCAGTCTCTTTTACACGAAAAGCTCAGATTCTCAGATTTTCCAGGGCTCATATTCTCGTGAGAGGAGCTGAGTACACAAGAGATATTGCAGAAAGTTGAAAAGAGATAATAGAGATGTACCTTTTTTTGTGGTGAGACCACCAAAAAAATAAAAACATGTATAGCACTGCTCAGAAAATATTTTCCTAGGCAGTCATAAAGAAGGCAGAAGAGTTTACTCGACAAGCAAGAAAAAAATGGAATTCATATTAAAAAAAAAAAGGGATTGAGGAAAACTCATGTCACGATCAAGGAACTGCAAGTAATTTGGCATAACTCAAGGACTGGGAGATTGGAGAGAAGGAAGATGCGAGAGGCTAGGCTGGAAATGCCGATAACAGCTAGTCCATGAGAGGGTTTTGTGTCTGTACGGATTTTATTGTGTAACTAATGGGAGACACTATTGAAGAATTGTAATGAAGGTGAAGGCAATCACAGTTTTATTCCAGAATGGCAACTCAAACGACTCATATGAATTGGGAGGGAGGGAGATAAGTGGTGGAGAGATAAGTACTGAAATATTCCTGGTTTGTTTTTTTTAATATTTATTTATTTGGCTGCATCGGGTTGTAGTTATAACACGTGGGATCTTTGATCTTCATTGAAGTATGCAGAATCATTTGCTGTGGCATGTGGACTTTAGTTTAAAGATAATGGGATCTAATTCCCTGGCCTGGGATTGAACCTAGGTCCCTTGGATTGGAGTATGGAGATTTAGCCACTGGACCACCAAGGAAGTCCTGAATTATTCCAGGCGGTAATTGACAAGGGCAGCAAAGGTAATGAAGTTGGAAGTACAGAGGGGAGGGATTTGCCAGATGGAAATTCACAGGCTCTGGCTGCTGATTGGCTGAGAGGGAGGAAAAAGAAAGCACTGAGGAGACACACACAGGCTTCTGGCTGGGGAGGCAGAGTAACTGTGGCCCAGGAGGGGACTCGGGAGTGGAGTTTCTGACCTCAGCCTAGAGGGGCCTGCAGAGTGAGGCTTCCTGCTCCAGGTCTGAGAGGGCCACGGGTCCACCGCATATCCAGTCACTGGTGTGAGGAATTCACCACTAAAATGAGATATTTTCCTAATTCCCTCCAGCATGTTTTCCAAACTAAACTAAAATATGACTTTGACGATCTAAATATCATTATTATAAATGAAAAAAAAAACAAAAACAACTAATCTTCCTAGAAATAGCTCAGTCATTGGCAGACTTTTAAACCAGGAAGCTTAGAATCAACTGGATTAATTTTTTTGTAGCATAACACATTTTAATGCTAAAAACAAACAATAGCAAAGCCAATACCAAACCTGACCAATAGTATTTCTCAGCTGATTTAACAAGCACTGAGCTAGAAGATCAAGAGAAAAGCAAACAGGAGTCTTTTTTTCTCTATTTCTTTCTCTCTCTCTCTTTTTTTTTTTTTTGAACCCAAATTGAGCATTCTTGGCACTTGATTTTGCATTTGAATATGGAATAACTGACTTTATTCACACCGGCAGGGAAAAATCGAAAGGTATTTTTTCTCCTGCCCTGGCTTCGTGTAGTGTTCAACTCAGTCACTTGTGTTTCTCTGAAATGTAATATTTTCCATCTCCGAAGTGTTTTCTGAGTAATCATCTCAAAAACTCATCGAAACCCTTCAGTTAGAGAACTCGACTCTGTGGCAACATGATCTGAGAGAGAGAGCTATTGACCACCTACATCTTAAAATGTCTGAATGTTAAGTATGGTTAAGAGCAAACATAATTTCTCTCGTCAATAATCCAACAATTGAGAACTCACAGTGGATCACTGCATAATTCGAAAATAATGTGCTCTGTGAGGTCTGTGGATATTTTAGGGACAGGATATTTCTTTCTCGCTTTTTTTTTCCCTAACAGTAAATGAATTTAGTTGGGGAGGGACATGCAAGGCAGAGATAAGTGTCAGAGCTGTTGCATAATCATAATCAAGATATTATTAGGGCTGGGGGGAGTGAGAGCAAGAAAATAAAAAAACCAAAAAGCGAGCTGATAACTCAAGTTCAATCCCCAAATAATATTTCCTTTCAAGGGAATTTATGGTTCTTGGTAACAAACAAGTAGCAGCCCCCTCCATCCGCATGAGAATAACAACAGCAACTAATAATAATAACCATTTTCAATGAATGCAGTGGTTACATCGGCCTCTGATTTAAAATGTAGGTTTGGGAGCAGCAGAGATATTATTAGTGATACTCGATTTTCCAAGAAAGTTATCCATAAAGAATCCTACAGCTGTACTTACTCACCTATTTTCGTAGCATTATTATGCAGACACATATACTGAGAAAAACACTGTAACGAAATTTAAGAAACTGAGTAATTCTTTGAAAATATACCCACTTTATATATTCACATATATTGTATGCTCTTCAAATGCAAATGTTAAATGTTGTTTATCTGTTACTTTTCTACTTTTGCATCTGTGTGTATATTCTCTCCTTAAAGTAATAATGAGTTCAGATGTTCAGTTTCTCTAATGTGAGAATGGTTTTTGAATGTGTGAATGGGGAATGTTTCAGTGAAGTGAAAGGACAGAAGAGACTCAGACAAACTGATGATGCTTTACCTGGGAAATGAGATTCTGAGAAGCCTTTGAGATACTTATCCAGGACTCCTGATGGTCTAGTATCTAAAAGGAATACATCAAGGCTGTATATTGTCACCCTGCTTATTTAACTTATATGCATAGTACATCGTGAGAAACGCTGGGCTGAAGGAAGCACAAGCTGGAATCAAGATTGCCGGGAGAAATATCAATAACCTCAGATATGTAGATGACACCACCCTTATAGCTGAAAGTGAAGAAGAACTGAAGAGCCTCTTGATGAAAGTGAAAGAGGAGAGTGAAAAAGNAGCTGGAATCAAGATTGCCGGGAGAAATATCAGTAACCTCAGATATGTAGATGACACCACCCTTATAGCTGAAAGTGAAGAAGAACTGAAGAGCCTCTTGATGAAAGTGAAAGAGGAGAGTGAAAAAGTTGGGTTAAGCTCAACATTCAGAAAACTAAGGTCATCTGGTCCCATCATTTCATGGGAAATAGATGGGGAAACAGTGTCAGACTTTTTTTGGGGGGCTCCAAAATCACTGCAGATGGTGATTGCAGTTATGAAATTAAAAGCGAAATTATAACTCCTTGGAAGGAAGGTTATGACCAACCTAGACAGCATATTAACAAGCAGAGACATTACTTTGTCAAAAAGGTCCATCTAGTCAAGGCTGTGGTTTTTCCAGTGGTCATGTATGGATGTGAGAGTTGGACTATGATGAAAACTGAGCTCTAAAGAATTGATGCTTTTGAACTGTGGTGTTGGAGAAGACTCTTTAGAGTCCCTTGGACTGCAAGGAGATCCAACCAATCCATCCTAAAGGAGATCAGTCCTGGGTGTTCATTGGAAGAACTGATGTTAAAGCTGAAACTCCAATACTTTGGCCACGTGATAAAGAGCTGACTGATTGGAAAAGAACCTGATGCTGGGAGGGATTGGGGGCAGGAGGAGAAGGGGAGGACAGAAGATGAGATGGCTGGATGGCATCACCAAGTCAATGGACATGGGTTTGGGTGGACTTCCGGAGTTGGTGATGGACAGGGAGGCCTGGCGTGCTGCAGTTCATGGGGTTGCAAAGAGTCGGACATGACTGAGCAACTGAACTGAGTTTGGGAATCTAGCATTGCAACTCTACTGGGGGAGGGTCATGGTTAAGAGATGATAACTCATGAATATCCTGCATTAGAATAGATACAGATACAGGATCTAGAGCGTGTAACCGTCTCAGCACTTTTTACAACTTCGTATCTGTTTTACTGCTATTCAACAGCCTTGGTGCTTCATCTTAACTTGAATTAAAAAGGGACAGTGATATAAACTTGGTAGGACCTGTATATGCTGCTTATGCACTGCCTGTGGGATCCTCCAAGTCTACAATGCCAAGTCACCTGATAGAATTTCACCATCTTTCTCTTTTTCTGACTTCAGTAACTCCGTCAAGTACCTCTTTGAATCATATAAGGATTCTTCATAAGCTTTGGCCTTATATTTTATTGACCTTGTACATAAATGCATCTGAATTGCCACTTTTATGTTTTGCTGATAATTCTACTGGACAGTTTTTGTAGGGCTCGGCACTGTGGGTATAATGCTTTCGTTCTACCATCTTTGTGGCTAAGTTGTACTCCTGTGACACTGGTAATCTCATCTGGCATCTCCGTCTTTGCCACTATCTTTTGGTATTGATGCTGTTGTGACAACTTATATGTAGATGTCACAGAATCGTCTACCTTCTTACATATTGGGTGGCTAAGATGCAAATAGGTTCATCAAGCCATCTTTCTAGATTCCATATATATGTGTTAGTATATGATAATTATTTTTCTCTTTCTGACTTAACTTCACTCTTTCTGACTTAACTTGTAAGTTCATCCACCTCATTAAAGTATGAAAGCATTAGTTGCTCAGTTGTGTCTGATTTTTGCAACCTTATGGACTATATAGCCCACCATGGTCCTCTGTTCATGGAATTTTCCAGGCAAGAATATTGAAGTGGGTAGCCACTCCTTTCTCCAGGGGATCTTCCTGACTCAGGGATTGAACCTGGATCTCTTGCATTGCACACAGATTCTTTACCATCTGAGCTACCGGAGAAGGACTGGCTCAAATGCATTCCTTTTTTATGGCTGAGTAATATTCCATTGTCTATATGTACCACAGCTTGTTTTTTTGCTTGTCTCTTTCCTTAGACTGGTAGCCGTCATCTCAAAGCCATTTGCAAATTAGACAAATCTGTGGAATCTATTCTAGAAAAAAGAATACATAATTGTAAGTGAGATTATATATACAGACTTAGGAATTTATGGGAACTTTCATGGATGCTAACTTAAGAGTTTCTAGAGCAGTGTTTCCTTAATGATTTCATATAAATAAATTCTGAATTATAGTTAAAAATCCCACGTAGGAGTGATAACTGTCTAGCATTTGCTCCTGGTTTGGAGGGAAGGGAAACAGCAATGAAAAGATAATACTAAGGCTGCTGAAGCTTTAAGGGAAAAAAGTCAGGAATGAGCTTTTTATTCCACTATAGCATTATTTGGGACCTTACTCTGATAAATCTAACATATTAAAGTAACATGACTTTACATGAAGAATTACTGTTCAGCCAGAGAAAGAAAATATTATGGAAGGCAGAACAGTTTCAGAAACAGGCTTGTGTCAAACAGAGACTGGGGTAGAATAGAGCTGCCTTCAGTCCATGTAATTTTCCTAAGTGCTACTTCAAGAGGGTTGGCCAACAGCCATGTTATTTCGTCATTTTCATGGTATGACAGATAGGGAGTAACCAAGATGTGATTAAACTTGCTTGTATGAATGGCAGAGAGACTGAAAGACTGGTCAAAAATAATTGCCATTTTCATTATAATGTAATTACAGTCCTTTGTAATCATACCCTTTCAACTTGTTCAGTAAATGCTTATTGAGCATCTACTATGCGCTCATCTTATTGAATGAATGGAGGATTCCTCTGTGGCCACTTACAAAATTATTACTCACAAACAGTAGAGAAGAAGGGAACTTCAATTCGATTTGAAAGTTGTACTTAGGCTGGAGATGAATGGAGCATGGGGGTACCTGGTTTAAAAGTTAGTTAAAACATAGCTTTGCTAAAATGACAAGAAAAGTGGCTTCCAGCTGTGGGTGGTTTCCTGTAAAGACCTGCTTACACCAGATGTTGACCTGTAGTCAAGGTGACCATCTACCTGGTTTTCCCTGGAAGGCCCAGACTTATACCTAATGACCCTGTTAACTATTCACAGTGCCACTGTGATTCTCAAAAGGGTTTTGGTTTGAACTTAGACTCTTTGGGGAAATGTCACCTGAGGCAGAGCCTACTCGATCTGCTCATGTGTGCTTTACTGCTGCTGCTGCTGCTAAGTCGCTGCAGTCGTGTCCGACTCTGTGACCCCATAGACGGCAGTCCAGCAGGCTCCCGCATCCCTGGGATTCTCCAGGCAAGAATGCTGGAGTGGGCTGCCATTTCCTTCTCCAGTGCGTGAAAGTGAAAAGTGAAAGCGCTTTACGAAAACTGTCCAAACTACTCCATGGCTGCCCGCAATATTCTGAATATAATGTAAGCCTCCCAGGGATGCATATCATTTGTGTTTTGGTCACCAATACACCCTCTGAGCCTTTCTTATTTTTGGAACTTAATAGGTACTTAATAAATATGTACTATGAAAGAGTGAATCTTCTAATACAATTTCACCTTTGAGAAAAGTACTGCTATTATAGTCGTCTAGAAGATTAAGAACAGCCCATGCTCATGAAGGCAGAGCAGGTTAAATTTGAAAAGGATCAACAGGAAGCCAAAAATTTATTTTAATAGTTCAAGCAAATTACTTGGTTATCCGATTGCCTGTTAGAAATGTGAGTTGACTATGTTTATTTCGCTTTTGAAATCAATTTTTAAGTAAATAAAATACAAGGACGGTAACATGTTTTCCTTGGTTATTAAAGATTTGAGTGGCAGTATCTACTATTGAAAAACTGTTAGAATTTTGCTGCGGGAATGTGGTGAGGCAGGCATCAAGTATCTGTGACTAAGGGCTGAGAACAGTGCCAGACCAAAGCGTATCTCCTCTTCCCGTCCTGCTTCCTGTTCATCATGAGTCTACTGTATCTAGGCATCATATTTTGAGGAGATAACCTAGGGTATATCAGCCATATTCTTAGTTAACCCAGAAATCCATCAAACTTGTTTATCTTATTTTCCAGCATCCAAAAGATCAGAAGCAGAAAGTTAGGAAGAAAGCTGTTAGAGGCAAGCAGATTTATGGTAATGTAAGAGATAGAAACACACAAAAAGAAGGCTAGGAATTCAAAAAACATCATTTCTGAGGCCATCTGGGGAAGAGATAAAGAGCCTTGTATGCCCAGAAGGGATCCGCGTGTTACAGCCATCAGGAAAAGGTTCAAGTAGGTTTACTGTGCTCTGTTCGATAGAGGACATAGTTTAAAATCCATTTCAGTAATACTGGTGTTTTACTTGGATTCTTTTGGTCACAGATAATAGAGAGTTTATTCCTAAGTACATACTGAGAGAAAAGTATGCGTGCGCGCGTGCTCGCACGTGTGTATGTGCTGTGGTGTGTTGTGGTGTGTGCGCTCACCTGGGGATTAGATATTGCAAGTAAAAGAGTGAGTGATCAGGGCATCTCTTGGAGTCACTTGAGTCGGCCTGGGGGCCAGCCACTGACTCTCTCTTTTGTTATTCCCTGTTAGCTTTTTAAGAATATCAAGTTGTTGCAGAAAGGGGATCCCTCCCAGGGTTCAAGACTGAGCTTTTGTCTAGCACTTGGAGATGAACTGTCTGAGCAGACACAGGCATTGACAAAGCAAAAGATTTTACTGGGAAGGGGCATCTGGGTGGAGCACAGCCGGCACTGCCCTGCCGTATCTCAGGCCTTACAGTAACGGGGTTAGCTTTCCAGGTTGCCTCTGGCCAGTCCCCTTGCCTCTTTCCTGTATTTGGTCTGACTCAAGGTCATTTCTGGTGGCCAAGATGGACTCCATTGCGAGCATTTCTGGGAGGTTGGCAGGACTTATTATGGGCTGGTGTCTCTTCTCTCCTTTTTGGCCTCTCCCAAGTTTTCCCGGTTAGTTTTCAGTGACAGCACCATGTTCCTCATAGGAAAATCCTGTTGGGTAATTATTGCCATGCCTGGCCAAAGTGGGCAGTTTAGGCTCCTGGTTCCTTTACCCCTGTTTCTTTCTGATTGTGATCCGTCAACATTTGGGTCTGCCATTACCCCCTTTAGATTGTCCTCTCAAGGAGTCCTTTCCATTCGAATTTCTGCTTCTTATTCTCTCAGGGCTTTTCTAATGAAATTCCAAGAAGGAGAAGACAATTTTTCCAGTTAATCTTTTCACACCGGCTGTGTTATGGTTTGCTGATTACTCTGTGATTTGCCTGCTCTGAAATCAACTGCCTGTTCATATTCCAATTTGCGTATAGGAGGAGTAAGTGGATTTGGTTATCTGGTCTAATTCTAGTAATCCACTAAGCAGAAGCTGCAGACAAGCTGGCTTCACATGGACTCCATAAAGGTATGGTGAATACTTGAACAGGTCCAAAAATAGGTCAGTGTCCCAAAATTTTGAAATTTAGCACAATGAGGTTCACTAATTTGGAAAATTTGCTTTAGCTGGAGATACATCCCATTCAGTTCAGTTCAGTTCAGTTCAGTCGCTCAGTCATGTCCGACTCTTTGCAACCCCATGAATCGCAGCACGCCAGGCCTCCCTGTCCATCACCAACTCCCAGAGTTCACTGAAACTCACGTCCATCGAGTCGGTGATGCCATCCAGCCGTCTCATCCTCTGTTGTCACCTTTTCCTCCTGCCCCAAATCCCTCCCAGCATCAAAGTCTTTTCCAATGAGTCAACTCTTCGCATGAGGTGGCCAAAGTACTGGAGTTTCAGCTTTAGCATCATTCCTTCCAAAGAACACCCAGGGCTGATCTCCTTTAGAATGGAATGGTTGGATCTCCTTGCAGTCCAAGGGACTCTCAAGAGTCTTCTTCAACACCACAGTTCACAAGCATCAGTTCTTCGGCGCTCAGCTTTCTTCACAGTCCAACTCTCGCATCCATACATGACCACTGGAAAAACCATAGTCGACATCCCATTAATATTACATAAATAAAACCCTACTCTGTATATTTCATGCAAGTTGTATTAATAACTTTAATATGCATTGTGGTTTTTATCCTATTACTAATCTTTTTCCCTTAAATGTTTGAAAGCAATTTCTACATTCTTCTAGCCCTGTCTTGTTCAAGCTTAAGTATGCTGCCAGAATCCTCTTTCCTGCTAAGGGGTGGATGTGATTGATTATTGTCCTCACCATTTCCTTTTCTGCTCCTAATTTCTCACCAAGATTCATCTAAACCAGGGAAGATGCATTTATACCTGCAGAAGGGGGTCCCTGTTTCAGGAATGGGTGAATGTGAGCTACTGGTGCTGGCACTATTAAAATTTTCAAAAAAAAATTCTAATAAAGTGCTCAGAACTGTGATTCATGTCATACACATCCCCAAAATTATACCAGCAGTATTGGACACTGAGGCATAGATCTCCTGTTGCGTATTTGCAACACATAGTTGTTACACTCCACATGCTCAAAATGTTCTGGCTCAGAGCACCGCCAAAGCTGGGCCAGGAAAATTAAAGTTAACTTTAAAAAATTTGTGTTATTTTTGACATTATTATTTAAACTAAAATCTCCTGAAGTCACCATATGGAGAGATCAAAATGTTGGTTTTGACTTTTATATGGAAGAGAGGGTGAAGACGGAGGATGCTATAGTTTTGTCAGTTCTTAGGGACTCGTGTTGGCTGATATTCATGGAGTGTTAGCCCATGTGCTGTGCTCTAAATATCTCAAACGTACTTGCTAATCTTAATCCTCACAACAAAATTTAGGAATGAAAAACCCCATTTAACAGTTGAGGAAACTTTGACCCACAGAGGTTATGTTTTCTAGGATCACAGAATTATTAAGTTTGGAAGTTGGGATTTCAAATTTAGCCATTCTTAGCTATTCCAGTAAAAGTCTTGATTTGTGCCTGGGTCTGTGTTTCCCCCTGGAGAAGGAAATGGCAACCCACTCTAGTATTCTTGTCTGGAGAATTCCATGGACAGAGGAGCCTGGCAGGCTACAGTCCATGGGGTTGCAAAGAGTCAGGCATGACTGAGCAGCTATCACTGGGTTTCCCAGATGGCGCAGCCGTCAAGAATCCACCTGCCAGCGCAAGAGACATGGGTTGGGAAGATCCCCTGGAGGAAGAAATGGCAACCGCTCCAGTATTCTTCCCTGGGAAATCCCATGGATGGAGAAGCCCAGTGGGCTAAAGTCCACGGGGTCACAAGAGTCAGATGTGACTGAGCAACTAAAAGCACCAACAGCTCGTGGTAACAGGTAATTAAAGCCCACTGGTCAGGTCTGGTTCGTTTAGAATCCCCCAGTTCTCATCAAGCTTTATCATTTTATGCATTTATATATTTAAGAGGTAGAAACCATTTCTCATGGAGACAAGAATGTGTCCTTCTGGTTCTTTAGCTGATTGGTGACAGAGTCAGATTTGCTGGGGACTTGGGAAGAAAAAGAGAGGAGGGATCTTAGAAATAGTAGTAGGTTTTGAGTAAAGACCCAGTGTTTCCAAAGAGAGTTATCCATGGCCTTTGAATGAGCAGGGAGGAAAATAATAGATGAAGTGAACGAAGGGGAATTGGCAAAGACAGCTCAGTTGAAATATGAAGGAAGGAATAAGTTAAAAATTATTAAGTCCCTGCATTTGAAAAATAAAAAATAAAAGAAATTTAGTTAGAATTATCTCTCAATCTGTGTTAATAATCCAACAAAATGAGCATAAAAATCATAGTAGGACTTAATAAAGGAATTTTAACTTACTGTATACATTAAATTCATAATAGAGAGTTTAATGGTTAGCTACAACAAGAAGAAACTGGATGAATAAAATAGGATGAAACACACTTGGAAACAATAGTGCTAATGCAAACTGAATCATTTGAATAGTCTAGTGGTATTTTTAGTTCATGTAGGAATTGTATGCCGTGGTTCTCTGACTAATGCCAGCAACCCTTGCTGTTACAGTGGGAATACAGACAATAAACTATGGAAATGCTTTTTCAGTTCATGGCTATTGGAAATATTATTGTCAGCATTAGTGTCTGGGTCCTTAAAAATGCTGGAAATGAAATTAACCTTTATAGCTAAATGTTTGTTAATGCTTCAATTGAAAGGCACACTGAAGAGTCATAGCATTCTCATAAAGGATCAAAGTAATTACCAATAAATGCAAGCAATAACATAACAAATAAGCATATTTCAGACAAGGTGAGGGTCAAGCTTCCTCTCTGATGTTAATACAGTAAGTTGATGAACTGTATAGTGACCATGGTCAATAGAAGTGGAATTAATTTAACAATGTAATTATTTCTGCTGGTGACCTCAAAATAAAAAGAGTATATAGCAGAATGAGAGAGAAAAATTTGACTCATTGCCAGAATATTCTCTGATATTCTAAAATTAATCTTAGGCACCTCATTGTGGGTCATAGAGTGAACGTGAGCTGAGTTGCTCAGTTGTATCCAACTCTGTGACTCTGTGGACGGTAGCCTGCCAGGCTCCTCTGTCGATGGGATTTTCAAGGCAAGAATACTGGAGTGGGAAGCCATTTTATCCTCCAGAGAATCTTGGGTCATTATAATACATATACATTTTTGCTTTACTTAATAAAGTTGTCCTGAGATGACCATGTTTTCTTCAGAGTGAACTTTATCTTTTGATTTTATGGGGTCCAATGTATCAAACTATCTAGAAAATAATTTTTTCATAAACCATGACAAAATTTACTAATGTTGCATTAAAAGTTCTTCAGCTCCAAAATACTGTATCTGTGAAAAAGTTGAAGTAAGAAAAAATTCCTGGGATTCCTTCTATATTGTGTCTTTCTAAGCTTTACAGCTGGTATTCTAAGATGTTTTCCCTCTGTAACTGAACTAGAAAGGGAACTGCTATGTGGACGTGTCATGTTTCAAGTATCTTTCGTAACTCCAAAGTCAAGAAGGACTTGGAATGGTTGAACACAGATGATTAGTTTATTTACTACTCGTAAGCCATGACAAGAGAATAAGGGATCTCTACTCACTTGTTCTAGAGCCATTTCTTCTCTTTCAGGATGCTACAAATCACTTCATTCCTATAAATACCATTGCTTCCTCAGTTGAGGGCTTCCCTTGTGGCTCAGCTGGTTAAGAATCTGCCTGCGATGTGGGAGACCTGAGTTCAATCCCTGGGTTGGGAAGATCCCCTGGAAAAGGGAAAGGCTACCCACTTCAGTATTCTGGCCTGGAGAATTCCATGGACTGTATAGTTCATGGGGTTGCAAAGAGTCAGACACGACTGACGTTCACTTTCTCGTTAGTTGACCTGTCCATGTTTTAGGGTTATGCGCTTTCAAAGTTGGGAATAAGTTCAAGCTGAAGTTTTTGGGTTTTTCTTGGGGGGTAGGGTGGGCAGGGAAGACTGTGTTGGGTCTTAGTTGCGGGACATGGGGCCTTTCTTTGAGGTGTGCGTATATCGCTTTAGTTTCGGCTCTTGGGCTCAGTGGTTGTGACTCACCAGCTTAGTTGCCCCCAAGGCGTGTGATATCTTAATTCCTGACAGGTATTGAACCCGTGTCCCCTGCATTGGAAGGTGGATTCTTAACCACTGAACCATCAGGGAATCCCTTCAAGCTGACTGTGAGTTGGTTGGGTGAGAGGGAAAGAAAAATCAGTTTTTTTATGACAGTCACAAAATGAGAGGTTAAGGGAAAATATTCTTGTATGTGAAGTCCAGTCAATAATTAGAAACACTTTAAATTCAGTTGCTGTACATTCTCAAAATAATAGAGGGTTAAAAGCATAAAGTAAAGGTGCAATCTGTTTCTGAGACAT
This sequence comes from Redunca redunca, assembly GCA_006410935.1. Taxonomy (NCBI): domain Eukaryota; kingdom Metazoa; phylum Chordata; class Mammalia; order Artiodactyla; family Bovidae; genus Redunca; species Redunca redunca. The sequence continues at coordinate 266,335 of SJYQ01004457.1, forward strand.
TAAGATTTCTGTGTAGTTTAAAAGCTGCTGGCCATTTTGTTCAATTACCCTGGTCTGCAGAAATGCATGCTTAATTAATAAAGCCAGGCCATAATCATTTATCTTGTAACGAACACCTTTTATGGATAGTCACTAATGAAGATCAGACTTTGCCTTCCCAGTTGTGCCCATCGCATGGTGCAGAGGAACCTGCATCGTGATGACTGAGGGATGGGTAGATGCCATGTGCTACATCATTTGGAATTGTCACTGTGTATCCATGTTATCAAGTATGTCACACCAAGGTTTATTAATGGTGTACTTATCAAATATTCATTGTATGGCACTAACATTTAAAGGATGTGTTCTACCAAGCCTAATGGATCTGTGCTTTGACTGCCTGGGTTATTTAGTGAATTAATTCCAGGGAACAATTTGAAATACTGAAATCTATGCTGATACAATATGTCATGGTCTACAATAGCTTAGCTGCCATCTTCTTTGCGGAGAGTTATATGCTGGGTTGATAGCGGAGAGATGGCGGATATACTGTAGCAGGGAGTGGATGGCATGAACCAGTGGCCACATACACACCAACACATGTGGATTCACTGCACACACACACACACACACACACACACACACACACACACAGTACTGGCCTCCAAATTGGGCCACCGTCTGTTATTTAGGTAAACATGCTAGGTTTGTTTTTAGATGAAGTCTTATGTTTAAAATTATATGAGATGAGGCTTCCCTGGTGGCTCAGGGGTAAAGAACCTGCCTGCCAGTGTAGAAAACATGGGTTCCATCTCTGACCCAGGAAGGTCCTGGGTCGGGGGTTGAGCATGCCACGGAGCAACCAAGCGTATGTGCCACCGCTGCGGAGCCTGGGAGCCACAACCACAGATCCCACGTGCTGCGGGTACTGAACCCGTGGGTCCTAGAGCCCGTCTTCTCCAAGAAGAGAAGCCACTGCAGTGAGAAGCTCGCGCACCGCGACACAGAGTAGCCTCCACTCGTTTGCCGTGACTGGAGAAAAGATGGAGCGGCAACCGAGACCCAGCCTAGACAAAAGTAAATAAATAATTAAAAGGTTTTGGAAAATTGCCTTAGATGATTCAGATCAGTAGCTTCCATCAGGGTCTCTGTGTAAGTTATAATGATGTTCTATAATCTTGTCCTGTTGGATCCTGATCGTTGCAGCGTAAAATAGAATTGTCACTCTGTTCCATGTTTTCTGTTGAAAACAGACTTCCAGCTTCTAATTATTTAAATATATTGTATGTGTTCATTTTTGGAAGTAATATTTACCTTAAGATGAAGCTTCAGATCCTTCTGAAGGATCTGTCCTTAGGACTCAGGCTTAAGTGGGTGACCTATTACATTCTAGTAGTATTAGGAATCATTAATTCTACTATAATAATGATCACGAGCAGTCATAACTGCATCATCCTGCTTTCATCATTCATCTCAAATAGATACCCAGATGGACACTAGTGAATATTGCAGGTTTTCTGTTGCTGTCACGTGAAATACGTGGACTAATTGTTGTCTAAGATAGTAATGATGCTGTTTTCCCAGCACATATTTGAGATCGAGTGAAGATCATTCAAAGGGCCAGATATTTTCCTGGTAGCTTTGTTAGTGTACTAACTTAATTAGGTATTAGGTGAAATGTTTAAGCAATATAGTATTAAATCTACCTAATGATATTTAGGCTTAAAAACTAATCAGACTTTCATCATTTAATAGGCCCCAATGCATGACATGATTTTGAACTTAACATATTGTTAGAAAGATAAGCATTTAAGCAAAGTGGAGAAAACTGAAAAGTTGCCTGGAGTTGATGGTGATGTTTGAAAGACATATTTCTGTATCTGGGCTTCCCTGATAGCTCAGTTAGTAAAGAATCTGCCTGTAACACAGGGGACCCCGGTTCGATTCCTGGGTTGGGAAGATTCTCTGGAGAAGGGAAAGGCTACCCACTCCAGTATTCTGGCCTGGAGAATTCCATGGACTGTATAGTTCATGGGGTCGCAAAGAATCGGACATGACTGAGTGACTTTAACTCACTCATCTATATATCTATATGTTAAATGCAGAAAATACTCACACACACACACACACACACACCCCGTGATAAATTTCATAGACTCTCACACCTTAACCTGACTCACAGACTAGCAGGTGACACCTCTTATTTTACAGGTGAGCTGTGTCAGTCCATCAAAGTGACCAGCCCTAACTCACAAAGCTGGGGTTAGAATCCTGTTTTCTGATACTGAGTCTGAGATCTTTCTGATGTGTAACACTACCTCCCAAGAGTATTATTCTTAGCAAGAATTTATTTTGCATTTTCATTTTTAGACTTTTTTCTTTCCCTCACAAAACAGGATTTCCTCTCTGATTTGTACTGAAGTGAATAGAATCTCTATTATCCTGCGCTTTATGGAAATGCAACACATGAAGGGCTTTTTGTACCGGCTTTTCATTTCTGGTTCTCTTTGTCACAAAAGACTCTTCACTTTTGTAGTTGAAATCATTTGTAATTATGAATTGTGCTTTTAAAAATTCATCAATGAAATCTTTGATTTAAAAATGAGGTGCCAGAAGAAAAGCACTAGGGGAAAGACTGGAATTTAATGCAGTAGAATAGTTACAGAAAAATCACAAAGGGGAAGCTTCTCCCCAAGAGTTGTGTCTTATAAGGCAGCAGGAAGAATGAAGACACAGCATTCAGTTGTATTTCGGAATTGTTATCCGGTGTTATTTGGTATAGCAGTACACAGAAGTTATCTTTGTGCCATATCTTAAATATTTGTGATAAATCCAGTGTACACAATTTAGAGATAATGGGCACATGGGGTCACCAACATAAAAACAGACACAAATATTTAAATACTCAAACCTCTTTTATTTTTTTATTGTCTTTAATCCTGATCTATTGCACAGACATTTTATTTCATGATCAGAAGTGAATAAATAACTGTGGACTTTGATAAATTCACTCCTTCGTTCATAATCATCAGTTAATTATAGCTCACATATGATGCTTCAGTAACTCAGAGTCAAATATAATCCTACTCATTTTGTTATATTATCATTATATTACTTGAAATATCCTATATATTATGATAATCATAGATACTCTATCTATATATATATATATATTCACACATACATACATACACATGTATGAAGTGAAAGTGACAGTCTTGTCCGGACTCTCTGTGAACCCATGGACTATGCAGTCCATGGAATTCTCCAGGCCAGAATAGTGGGTAGCCTTTCCCTCCTCCAGGGAGTCTTCCCAACCCAGGGGTCGAACCCTGGTCTTCTGCATCGTGGGCGGATTCTTTACCAGCTGGGCCACCAGGGGAGCGCATACACGTGTATAACTAATTATTATTATATTAATAATATTCAGTCCCCAGGGAAGTATCGCTGGAAGGTCCTAGCTGTCCCCTCACAGGTCTTGCCCATCCCCACAATCTCCACTGTTTAAAAATAGTGGGGAGAGACGGAGATGGAACAAGAAAGGCGGGAGGGAGTATAGGAAGGATGCAGAAATAACTCAGGACCACGTTGTTTGTCTTGGCTGTAGAAGTTTGAGAGACCAGGAGTTTGGTCTCTTTGCTCCTGCTGCCACCTTTGGATGCTGTTCATGGTGTCACTGAGAGAACCAAGTCCTACATCTTCACAAAGAAGCCTATTCTGGTGCCCTTGGTTGGTCCAGACCTGGCCAAGCCATGGAACTCGCCACAGCAAGCCCACATTCTGCTTCACACCCCATAGGAGCTGAGATCCCCCCTCCAGTTCCCTCTGTGACCACTCCCTGGCACCTTCACCATCAGTCGTGTCCGGACAGCAGTTTCTCCAGTCTTTTCATTGAGCAAGGCTCACTTACCTAGTGCCTCCAATAAAGGTCACCCTTGACTCAGCCTCTGAACCTCTAGCCTTTTATTGAGCAAGGGTCACTAACCCAGTAACCTTCAAATATGTGATATTTGGGGAGACTCATAGACCTTTCCTGACAGCATGTCCTAGGTAAGATGTCCTGTGTGTCTGTGTTCATCAAGGCTTGCATTTCCTTCTTCCCCGAATCCTTAGACTTCTTATGAATACAGTTCCTCCTTATCTCTGCTGATGGACTTGAAATGCCAGAACCACAGAAAATGTCTATGAGATCTTCTCTTACACCTTTTTCTTTTTCTGCCTCTTCTGCTGTGCCTAACATGGGTCCCTTCTTGACCCAGATTTACATAATTTCTGAATATGGCATTAATGATTCAGAATAAAACAAATATACTTTGATGGAATGTGCTGATTCTACTCTTTGATATCAGGGGCATGGAATAAAATTTTAGATTATCTTGATTCAATGGTTTAGGACTTCTCAGGTGGGGCTAATGGTAAAGAACCCACCTGCCAGTGTAGGAAATGTAAGAGACTCAGGTTTGATCCCTGGATTGGGAAGATCCCCTGCAGTAGGAAAAAGCAACCTACCCCAGTATTCTTGCCTGGAGAATCCATAGACAGAGGAGCCTGGTGGCCTGTGGTCCACAGTATCACAAACAGTCGGACACGGCTGAAGAGACTTAGCACAGCGCAGCACTCAGTGGTTTATCTCTTCTATAAAAGGGATCTTATAACATGCAGGGTTTCTTTTTTCAGTTTCTTGTTAAAGAACTTAAAATATTTTAGATTTATATTAGCTAGTATGCATTTTAAATACTCTCATTCCTGAAAAGGAAGAGGGAGTATTTTTTTAAAAAACAATGTTTAATTTTCTTTTTTATTATTGCTTTTGGCTGGAATAATTATGTTATGTGAGCCTTAAAAATAAAAAGGGAAGTTAAGCCCTAACAACTTCTGCTATGCTGGGCCATATGATTTGCACAGCAATGAATATGGTTTAAACTCCCAACCTCGAATCATCCCATAAATTAGTCCTAATCTTTTCTTACCCTGTGGTTATAAAAGGTCCATAATATCAAAACCTTCTGTCACCTCCTACCGATTGAATTCTCTGATCCCTCTCACATCTTCAGCTTACCCTTTCTACTAGGTTATTCTCGTCACCACCCAGCTTGCTGGTATTTTCCCAGGCTAATAAAGTCAAAAGCATCCTCTTGTGATCACACCTTCCTATCTAGATATTGCCCCACTATTTTGCTCCTCTGAAAACCAAAACTTCTTGAAGAAGCTTTTTGTAAAAAGTATTATTGGTGGAAGAAGGACATGAAGTTGCTCAGTCGTGTCCAACTCTTTGCGACCCCATGGACTGTAGCCTGCCAGGCTCCTCCCTCCATGGAACTTTCCAGGCAAGAATACTGGAGTGGTTTGCCATTTCCTTCTCCAGGGGATCATCCTGACCCAGGAATCGAACCCGGGTCTCCTGCACTGCAGGGAGACTCTTTACCTTCTGAGCCACTAGGGAAGCCTTATTATTGGTCAGGGGGGAGGATAAATTAAGATATTGAGGTTGACACAGGCACACTACTATATAAAATGGGCTTCCCTGGTGGCTCAGTGGTAAAGAATCCACCTGGCCAGTGCAGGAGATACAGGAGACATGGGTTCAATCTCTGGGTCACGAAGTTCCCCTGTAGAAGGAAATGGCAACCCACTCCAGTATTCTTAGCTGGGAAATCCGATGGACAAAGGAGCCTGGTGGGCTATAGTCCATGGAGTTGCAGATTTGGAAATGATTTAACAGCTAAAGAGCAACAACAGATATCTAAAATAGATAACCAGCAAGGACCTACAGCATAGCATGTGGAACTCTAGTCAACATTTAACCTATAAGGGAAAAAAAATCTGAAAAGATACATATATATATGTATATATATGAATCATTTTGATATACCCCCAAAACTAACACAACATTGTAAATCGATTATAAGTCAATCAAAAAGAAAATTTAGAAAATATTATGATTTCTCACTCCTTTCTCTTTTGTTTTTCTTCAAGCCAATAGAATTTGCTCCATTCTTTGTGTCAAAGCTGCTAGTAGTCAGGTGTCCAAGGGTCTCCATATGGCTGAGCCCAGTTCTGACTTGGGCTGCTGATGGTGCTCTTGCCTTTCTGGTCTCTAAACACTGAAGCACCTCAGGATTCAGCCTTGGGTATCTTCTCCAGCTGCATTTACTGTTTGAGGGATCTTATCCAGGATCTTGACTTTAAGAATGCTTCAGATTTCCATCTTCTCTCTAGCTCAGAGCTCTCCTCTCTAAACTCTTTTCCCCAGCTCCCCATGTGTACATCTAAAGGACATGTCAACCTGAGCTTGTCCAGAACTGAATACATAATCTCCTTATTTCTCCAGTCGCTCTTCCTGATGTCTCCTCTGAATTACTGAAAACCCTTGTCCTTTTGATTGCTTAGGTCAAAATCTTGGTGTCGTTCCTGACTCATCTGCTTCCCCCCCACACACATATCTGATCCATCTGCACACTGTATTGACTGTGCCTTCAATGCATGCATAGAACTTAACTAGCTTTCATGAACTCATCCGCGTCATCATCATCATCTCACAACAAATTTATGGTAGTTACCTCCTAATTTGTCTCTTGATGTTTACTTTGGCTGACGACAGTCATTTTAAAATACAGCCGAGCAGCCAGTGTTACTCTGTTAACCAGTAAGGGGGAGAGGGGCTCCCATCATTTCCACGTTCAAAACCCTCTAATAGCGTCTCCCAGCTCAGAGCAAACACTAAAGCCCTTCCAATGCCCTAAGGATGCTCTACGATCTCTTATCCTGCTTTATCTCTGAACCTGTATCCTGGAATTCTCATCCTGGCCCACCCTGCTCCTAACACACTGGTCTAATTTCACCCCCCAGCCTCCATGCTCACTTTCTTTGGCCCATGGTCCTTCTTCCCTTGCTACTGCAGGACAGTGCACTTCCTCATCTCTTTTAGGTCTTTGCTGAAATGGCACCTTTTTTGTGAGCCTGTCCCTGGCAAAAGCTACCATCCTCCTCTACATCTCTATGCCCTTTCCCTGATTTTTCTTCATAGGACTTGATACCGTGTGATGTACCATATATCTTTAATGTGCTGTTCTTTATCATCTGTTTCCCTCCTCTGAAATGTAAGCACTATCACCATAGGGTTTTATGTAATTAGATTCTCTTCCTTGCTATCTCCCAAGGGCCTGGAATAGTTGCAGAGACAGAGTAAACATTCTGAAAGTATTTATTGAATGAATGAATGAATGATAGGCGTCCTCTCTACTCCAGCCTCTCCTGACCATTTCTGGCTCTGATTGTAGCCCTGCACAGCCCCCTGGCGTCCTGCCTTCTCGCATTCTTGGTGGGGAAGATGTAGATTCTCAGGAAGCCCAGCTGGATCCTTCCTGCTGCTGTGTCTGATGTGCCCTTTCCCGTCTGTGTTCTCAACAAATTCCCCGAATGCCAACTCTGTCCTAGGTGTTAGGCTAGACTTTGTACATGACATCGGTTCTAACGTAATCCTTCCAACCCAGGAACAGGGCTGTGGGGCTTGGTTCTCTGCTCCTATAATTCTTTCTGGTGTTAGAATTTGATCTATTGAGTCCTATTTTCCCTGGTAGCTTCCAGTCTAAGCCGCGGCATTCTCGTCTGCTGATTTTTCAGCACTAATAAGTCCTTTTCTGTAGCACTGACCAGCTGGTGGGAGCCGGTCAGGACCAAAGATAAGGAACCAAGTAGAAGATCAAGTTCAGTTCAGTTCACAGTTCAGTCACTCATTCATGTCCGACTCTTTGCGACCCCATGGACTTCAGCATGCCAGGCCTCCCTGTCCATCACCAACTCCCAGAGCTTGCTCAAACTCATGTCCATTGAGTCAGTGAAGCCATCCAACCATCTCATTCTCTGTTGTCCCCTTCTCCTCCTTTAATCTTTCGCAGCATCAGGGTCTTTTCAAATGAGTCAGTTCTTCAGATCAGGTGGCCAAAGTTGGTTGAGGGCTAATTTTCTTAGGGACATCAGCAGAAGAATCATTTGCATATGTTGAATACTTGCTACAATTTAGAGACTGTGTTGAGAACTCTATTATTATCTCATTTAGGTGCTTTGACTCTCTCCCTTTGACCAGGGAAGAGAATGAGGCTTAAAAGTTTTCAGCAATTGGTCCAAGGTGTCACAACCAACTACTGGATACTGGGTCTAGGATTTAGATCTTGGTAATTCAAACTCAGAGCCGTTGATCATAGCAGGTGGCTTTTGCTGGAGGTATATCTGCAGGCAAATTAATTGGATTAGCATTTTTCAAGTGCCAGGCACTGTACTAAAGGTAAAGGCATCATCTGAGAAGCAGGAGGAGAGATTCTTTCTGCATTAAACTTTACATGTAGAGCAGGTGGAAAATATTAAGTAATCATAAGCAAAGACTGAAATTTTTACACAGATATAAACATGGGTCACTGAATACTTTTGGAAGTGTGCCTTCCCACCATTTAGTATTTAATCGTTATAATTTCCCTTCAGAAGAGGCCCATCAGACTTTGATTGTGGGTCCTCTTCAGCCCTTAGAGCTTTATTTTCTCTGAAATGATTACTATTTCACTGGTAACTTGCTATTCTTATGCGCATGTGTTTTGTCTGCTTAAGTATGCTTTATCATCAACCTGTAAAGGCTTTCTATTTATTCAGTGATTATTTCCCTAAGATTCTTACTTTTCTTTCTTTCAAACAGAATTTTCTCAATATATGCTCACTGAATATAGCCTGCATAAGGAGACACTTTTTTCTATACACTCCTTTTGAACGAGAAGATGAAAGTACCAGTGGGTAGAGAATTTATCAAAAGCGATGTAGCTGGGCATGGAATTAAAACACCCAAACATCTGAGCTTTGTATCTAAAATGTGTGCTTTAGCCCCCTGCGTCCTTAAGAAAGATATTCAGATGTCAGCAGTAGATAAATTGTAATAGAAGAGGTGTAACTCAGCTCTCTGTGTGAAGAACTGGGTCTTATAGAATTAAGCAAGCATATTCATTAGGTGCTGAGAATTGGACAGTTGCCCATCAAATCCTCACTGAGCTTGGGAAAATGACATAACAGAGAGATTTTTAATTTGCAAGTATCGACTTGACGCATTCCACAGGTGAAAATGTCTGTTTCCCCGCATCCACAGGGACTCAGATGTGTCCTGACAGTTCTAAGGCTCAGAACACAAACCATCACTTTCAGCTCAGGTTGGAAAGAGTTGACAGTGAGAAACCAGAGGGGGATTCTCTGCAGGCAGTAGGCACTGCCTGCTTTGTTTTCTTGTTTTATTTCTTCCCATGGAAATCACGTTTCTTATACCTAAGTTTACTTTTTAAAGTGGCTTTTTTCTGGAGCAAGAGAAATCCTGCCTGTGCCACAGCTGAGTTTTTGAGAGACAGTGTGACTGAGTTAGGCTTCCCTGACTGGTCAGAAGGTTAAAAAAAAAAATCTGCCTGCGATGCAGGAGACCTGGGTTCTATCCCTGTGTCGGGGAGATCCCCTGGAGAAGAGAATGGCAACCCACTCCAGTATTCTTGCCTGGAGAATCCCATGGACAGGGGAGCCTGGCTGGTTATGGTTCATAGGATCACAAGGAATTGGACACAACTGAAATAACTTAGCATGCATGCTTGCACATGACTGAGTTGATATCTCTCCTTTCTTAATCACATCAGAGGAATATACAGAAATATGGAGGCTTTTAAAAGAGATTCTTTTTGTATTAACTTGATAGCCAAGGATTGTTCTTTCAGACTAAGGTGACCAGCTGTCCCAGAGCTCAAACTGGGGAAGTACAGGGCACTGCCATAAAAACTAGCTGTCCCCTTTAGATCACTCTACCAAACTTTGGAGTCATGCAGTCTACTAATTAGGAGGGACCCTCACCTGTTCAGTAAGTCCTACAAATTAATAAATGGTTACAATTAGTCTGCTTTTGATGATATATTTTCCAACAATTAGTGGTGAGGTAGCGGTTCCTCAAGATGAGAGGAACTGATTTAGGCAACTCCCAGCCAAGGATCGTGACACGTCTTTTGCAGACTTTTTTCTCCCTTTCTTTTGGCTTGTAAACTTCCCTTTCATGTTTTCAAGCCAAAGGCATATTTCTTGGCAAGTGCACAAGGGCAGTCTGTGGTCCTTTATTTCCCGAGTCTCACGGTCATTAGAGCTACAATAGCCACCTCATGTCACTGGGCTGCCTCAAGTTTTATGCCCTCGGGGACGCCAGCATCACAACTGATCTGGAAAGAGGCTCAGACCCCTTATCCTGACAAAGGAGCATCTGTTGAAGGTCTTTTGCCTGAAGTGGTTCTATTCACTAGCTTAGCCTTTTAAATCACCAGCCCCATTGTTCAAGGTATTTCTTGGGAAAGGGCATGTGTACATCCTCTAACTCTGTTTGTTTAGTTAATGTAGAAAACGTCTTGCCTTAGGGTCTGTCACCTCCAGACCGATCACAATGGCAACAATAACAACCCCATCACCCACTTAAATTTATTTGAATTTGAATTTTATTTTGTATTGGAGTATAGTTGATTCACAATTGTGTTAGTTTCAGGCATCCAGCTGAGTGATACAGTTGTTCACACATATATATCCATTCATTTTCAGATTATTTTCCTATAAGTTGTTAGAGAATATTGAGAAGAGTTCCCTCTGCTATATAGCAGGGTCTTGTTGATTACCTATCTTACATGTAATTGTATGTGTAATGTCAGTTCCAAGCTCCTAATTTATCCTCTCCCCAACACCCCACGTTTCCCCTTTGGTGACCATACATTTGCTTTCGAAATCTGTGCGTCTTAAATTGATAGAGCTCTTCCTGCCTTTCCCTGTTTAGGGCAGGACAGTATTTCTCTTAATTCTTGTGTGTGCACAGGGGAAACAGCTGATTATATGCATTTGATAATTGATAAAGCATGCTTGCCTTTTCGGGGTGAACTGGGTTTTTATAAAAATGAATTCAATGCTTGTTCATAAATTGCATTACTAGAAATAGTTATTGAATTATCTTTCCTTCATATTTTATAGTCAAGTAGTTTCATAGTTGAACTCAATAAAAACAACTTTCACGAAACTAGCTGCGTGACTTACTGCAAGCCTATCTCCCAGCTCCAGGCCTTGTGTTGAGCAACATGCTTTCAAGATCTTTCATCTAGCCCAATTTCATGCTGAAATAGGGGTGTGTAGTGGGAAGCCAAGAAGACACTGAGTAACATGTCCATGGTTAATCTAACATACCAATAATAGGGTTCTTAATGGACACAGTAAAATTCACATAAAATTGTAATGCAATTTGAAAAACTTCAGAGAACATTTAACCTTATGAAGTCTTTCCTACCCACTCTGTTTCTTAGATGTTTGGGGATATTTGTTGAGAAGATGCTTCAGGGAAGCAGTTTTAGAATCCTTGGTTCTAGTCCATTTCAGCCTTTTGTACGTGGATGCACATTCTGTACTTTTCAAAAGATTTGTTGGCCTTGATTGGTATCCTGGTATTTATCTTGCTTGTAATTGCAATATTGGCAATTCTATTTAAATTGCAAAATTCATTGATGACATTTCTTCCTTGTAACTTAGGCTGAAATGAAACTACATTTAGTCTTCTGCAGGTTTCAAATTAGAACACACTGTACAGGGAGTCTTCTGAGTTTCCACAATAAAAAGAAAATGTATCTCATAGTTGCTGCATGCTTACTGTATATCAGACACTTAGCTAAGCACTTTATATACATTTGTTAAAAGTGCTGTGAATTGCCTTCATTATTGTCTTCATTTTGAAGATGAGAAAACAGAAGCTCAGACACTAGAATCAACTTGCCCAAGCTGATACAGGTGGATAGAGCAGAGCTGGACTCACAGACCCAGGTAGCCTGAGCTGGAGTCCATATCCTCAGTTACTTGTTGTTGGAGTATTTCAAGAACAGTTCCTATGAAGAAGATTCTGGGTAATGAGTTCTATTCCTTTGATGAAAATTTTACTTACATAGATATTCATCACAAATCAATGAAGAAACATGGTTACACTCATTCATTCCACAGAAATTTTGTACCCTGACTATAAGCCAGGCTCTGCGGATACAGATATCAGTGAGGCAAGTTCTCTTCTGTGGAGAAGCTCGCAATCTAGTGGAGGAGGAGACAGGCTTATAAATAAAATATGAAACAATCAAATCGTGACAATATGAAAAAATATGAGCCACAGAAAAGGTGGACAGAGAATACAGCTCAGGAATATGTTACACCCAGATTTAGAATTCATATGGGGAGTTGAGATAATGTAGGGACCGTAAAAATTGTTCCTTGAAAGGGCTGAATGTAATGAAGGATAAGGAGGAGCAGAGATGAGGATAAAGATGGAATAAATCTCCAATGAGTCTTTCAGACTCATGGGATAATTTTGCTGGACTCATTGGAAGCATTTAATTGCCAATTCTTACTAGGTTCTAAAATCAATTTCATTGGCCAACCTCATCCCATGCCTTCAAGCAAAACTTCCAAGCTAATGGTAGCATTTGTTTCTCATTAATTTCTGTGGTTTTCTTAATGGCCAATTTGAAGGCTTATTAATAGTTAATACGCTTAGCATTATAAGCATTATCATTAATAAAACAGATGTAAAATTACTACGGCAAACAATGATTGCCGTGGTAAAAAGCCAAGGGACTTAAACAGTGGGAGAGTTGGAAATGAGTGAACCCTCAGAGGGCCAATGATGACCTTCCAATTGTCTTATTGTCCCATGATTGCAGACTGCACATCTATTTCAAAACTCATAGATGTTACTACATTAAACTTACATTTTTTAAAAAAGATATAACTTAAAAAGGTAAGGGCTTGTTTAACTGTTCCTCTCCTTTCTTGAAGACCAGACCTACAGCCACTACAAGTAGTCTATTATTATGCATAGTTCTTTTTCTGTTGTTTTTGAAACTTTTGGCCACAAAGCACAGCATGTGGAATCTTAGTTCCCCTCCAGGGATTGAACCTGAGTTTCCTGAATTGGAAGCATGAAGTCTCAACTGCTGGACTGCCAGGGAAGTCCCATTCTTATGCTTAACTTTTGACCACCTATGCTGTTATAAACTGACAACAAAGGTGAAGTCGCTCAGTCGTGTCTGACTCTTTGTGACCCCATGGACTGTAGCCTACCAGCCTTCTCTGTCCATAGGATTCTCCAGGCAAGAATACTGGAGTGGGTTACCATTTCCTTCTCCAGCTGGTCTTCCCGACCCAGGGATCAAACCCTGGTCTCCCGCATTGGGGGCAGATGCTTTAACCTCTGAGCCACCAGGGAAGCCCCAATTAAACACCTAATGTACGCTAACTTTAGATTTGTATTTATCACTGAAAAAAAGAGATTAAAGCCATCCCTAGTGATGTTACTGTTAGCCAATTGTTTGATTTAGGCAACTTTGCATGTGGAAAAATGTTTATTCAATTCTGTGAATATTAAGACGTGCTTATTTTACAAGAATGAGTGGGAAACTGGAGGTCGATACTCACACCAGTGGTAAGATATACAAGTCTCATAAACTTTGATAATTACAGAAGAAATTAGGTTTGACAAAAATGATAAAATGTTAGCTTTAATTGTATGTTCATCTGACTTAGGTCAGTATGGTAATCATCCTCTGGAGAAGGGCATGGCAACTCACTCCAGTATTCTTGCCTGGAGAATCCCATGGACAGAGGAGCCTATAGTCTGTCGACAGACTATATAGACAGAGCCTATAGTCCGCGGGCTTGCAAAAGTGTCGGAAAGCACTGAGCAACCTTGCACACACATGATAACCAAGACGTGCTAACTGCTGTGACAAACAAAATCTCAGTACTTTAATCAATGTAATGACGGTTTTCAATTGC